>LR812534.1:7798433-8398433 GCA_903798195.1 Danio kyathit
GAAATGGAAGGTATCCCAAATAACTGTTTCTGAATACCTGTCTTTTGAGTCAGTCATCATTAAAATTAATGGGGCGGTTCCGACTATTCTTGCCACTATATACCGTCCTCCTAAAAGCAATTCAAGCTTTTTAACTAAACTTTCTGAGTTTTTAACTGAGCTGTGCTCCTTGTCTCCTAATGTTATTATGCTGGGTGATTTTAATATTCATATTGATGCTGGCAACAATATCAATACTATTGACTTTTTATCTTGCTTGGACAGCTTTGGTATGCAGCAATTTGCAAATTTCCCTACACACACCAAAGGCCATACCCTTGATCTCATCTGTTGTTCTGGAATAACCCCTTACAAATGTACTGTTTCTAATCTTCTTATATCTGACCACTTCCTAGTGTCTTTCTGTGCTCAGCTTGCAGTTTTTAAAATGCAGTCACCTCGGACAATCACATTTAGAAACGTCAAAAACATTGACTTATTACATTTTTCGGATGTACTGAATAGTTTTGCATACGATGTGAACTCATCTTCTGCTGATGCTCTGGTGTCTATTTACAATAATGGACTATCTGAAATTTTGGACACTTTTGCACCTATACAAACGCGAAATGTTTCCTTTTCTGTTTCTGCTCCCTGGTTTACTCCTGATCTGCATCAATTCAAAACAAAAGGTCGCAGGTTGGAACGGTTGAATAAGAAGTCTGGCTTAACTGTCCACAAAGAAATGTTTACAGAACATGTTCACCATTATAAGGAAGCATTATCTAAAGCAAAATCTGACTACTATGCTAACATAATAGAATCTAGTGAGGGTAACTCCAGATTACTCTTTTCTGTAGTTAAAAAATCATTAAGTTTTCCTGACACGTCACTTTCTTGTTCAACTGAGTTGTGTAATAGCTTCCTGACTTTCTTTGAAACTAAAATTAAGAACATTCATCAGCAATTACATGCAATTAGTTCAGCCCCTGATTACAGCCAACATGTTTCTGAAATCATTACACATTTCTCTTTTGATACCTTCACCTTACCATCTACTGCTGAAATAGTTGGTCATATACGGAAATCCAAAACCACTAACTGCCTGCTTGACCCTCTTCCTACGTGCTTAGTTAAGACCTGTCTTCCATCACTGTCCACACTGATCACTAACATTATTCACAAATCACTGGATTCTGGATCAGTACCATCTTCACTTAAAACTGCTGTAATCACCCCAGTACTAAAAAAACCTGGAGCTGATTCATCCAATTTGGCCAACTACAGACCAATTTCCAATTTGCCATTTGTCGCAAAAATACTTGAAAAATGTGTTGCATCTCAAATCTATAACTATCGCTCTAATAACAATCTGTTTGAGCTC
Source organism: Danio kyathit (assembly GCA_903798195.1). Taxonomy (NCBI): domain Eukaryota; kingdom Metazoa; phylum Chordata; class Actinopteri; order Cypriniformes; family Danionidae; genus Danio; species Danio kyathit. Next base: position 7,799,797 of record LR812534.1, read on the forward strand.
TTCCAGTCTGGCTTTCGTCCCAACCATAGCACTGAGACTGCTCTCGTCAGGATCACTAATGATTTATTACTGGCAGCAGACTCTGGTTTACTAACAATTCTTATTCTTCTGGACTTGAGTGCAGCCTTTGACACGGTTTCGCACGAGGTTCTTTTGAATAGGCTTGCCTCACTAGGGATCTCTGGCACCCCTCTTTTATGGTTTAAATCATATCTTGCAGAACGTACTCAGTTTGTCCAAATTAAAGATTTTAAGTCAAGATCTCAGATTGTCACTACTGGTGTCCCACAAGGTTCTGTATTGGGTCCATTTCTGTTTATCATATATCTATTGCCTCTTGGTCACATTTTTAGAAAATACAACATACAATTTCACTGCTATGCTGACGACACTCGACTCTACCTGTCCACCAAGCCCTCCAGTTCTTTTCCTCCCTCTGCTTTGAGCAGATGTTTAGCTGAAATAAAAATCTGGCTTTCAGCTAACTTTTTAAAATTAAATAGTGACAAAACTGAAGCCCTTCTTATCGGGACTAAAAGTGTTTTAAATAAAGTTGATGATTTTACTATAGACATTGATAATAGCACAATTTTTCCCTCTGTGCAGGTAAAGAGTCTGGGTGTCATCTTGGATAGCACACACTCATTTGAATGTCACATCAATAATATTACGCGTACTGCATATTTCCACCTGCGTAATATCACTCGTCTCCGCCCTTCTCTCACAACCAATAACACAGCAATTCTCATCCATGCATTAGTTACTTCACGTCTTGACTACTGTAATGCACTTCTTTCTGGGCTTCCTTCTAAACTTCTCTATAAACTCCAACTGGTTCAGAACCATGCAGCTCGTGTCATCTCTAGGACTCCATCTCACGAGCATATCACACCACTTCTCTATCAGCTTCACTGGCTTCCGGTAAAGTTTCGTATTGATTTTAAAATATTACTTCTAACTTTCAAGGCACTTCATAATCTTGCTCCTCACTATCTCACCGAACTTCTCCATATTTATACCCCTTCTCGTACTCTTAGATCCGCCAACTCTTTCTCCCTGGTATCACCTCGCACCCGATTAAGCACAATGGGAGACAGATCTTTTAGCTCTATGGCTCCTCGGCTATGGAACTCGCTTCCCCTGGATGTAAGGAGCAGTGATAGTCTCGGCACATTTAAATATCGTCTTAAGACCCATCTTTTTAAGCAGGCTTTCTTTTAAAAAAAAAATTTTTATCATGTTTTTTATCATGTTATTTTATATTTGCGAAGTTTGTTTATTCTGGTTAATGTTTTATTACTTTTTCATTTGTTTTAGCATGTTGATGCTCATTGTAAGGCGACCTTGGGTGTCTAGAAAGGCGCCATTTACAAATAAAAGGAATTATTATTAGGGTCTGGAGAAACGTAAGTTTATTTGTTAACAGAAAGTCGTAATGGAGTTTAAATAAGTGAATCATGCTTCAATTGTGCTGCAAAACATAATTGTAAGAAACTTTTCAGATCATGCTGATGTTTTAACTGACTGAATTGACTCTGAATCTTGCACCTAACAAATATCCTAATTTACAAAAAACAACAAACAAATATTAATTCATAATAAAAACTAAGCAATTTCAAAAATATAGAAACTAATAAAAACTAGTAAATCTGCCTCTAAAATTAAAACTAACTGAATATGAAAACAAAAAGTCAAACAAGGAAATAAAAACTAAAACTAATGAAAAATCCAAAACTATTATAACCTTGGTTTGAACAAACAGCAAACGTCATAAACTTGTGTGTAATTAAATACTAAATGTTATATTTTAAATACTCTAGAGTGTCAAAGTGTAAAGATTTAACATCGCAGTTAATGAATATTTATGATTTTATGATATATCCACTGTTATTACACTGAATTTGGTAAAACATAAACCATTCTTGAGATTTTTTGGGGACGTTTCAATTTACACACAAAAAAATGATGTTTGGTGTTTGTTCAAACTACTTATTTAAAATGAGCTGAATCAACACAGCTGTTGGGATTTTTTTAGGGAAAACTTAATTCTTTTATGTTCGGACAACTTAAACTTGTAACAACAATTAAGTTCACTTAATGGGTTTGTGTTGAACCCAGCATTTTTTTACAGTAAATAAATATAATTCACACTCAAATATGAGGATTATAAACATTTAGGTTCCGCAAATGTACAAAATTGAGTGATATTTATAATCATGAACATGAAAAGCTTAAAGTGTTTGATTTACTTCACTGTAACAAAATTCTGGTTCCACACAATTAATTTGTGTAGACACAACATGAAGGAATTAAGTTAACTTAGCAGTTTTTACAAATTTAAGTGGATTGAACATGAAACAATTAAGTTGTCCCATCAAAACCTTAACAATTGTGTTGATTCAACTTATTTTAAATAAGTAGTTTGAACAAACACAAACGTCATTTAACTTGTTTGTAATTAAATACTTGGGAATTTTTGAGGACAACGTTTCAATTTACACACAAAAAATGATGTTTGCTGTTTGTTCAAACTACTTATTTAAAATGAGCTGAATCAACACAGTTCTTGGGATTTTTTGGGGACAACTCAAATCTTATGTTGAGTCAACTTAAACTTGTAAAAACAATTAAGTTCACTTAATAGATTTGTGTGGAACCCAGCATCTTTTTACAGTAAATAAATTTAATTCACACTCAAATATGAGGATTAAAAACATTTAGGTTCTGCAAATGTACAAAATTGAGTTATTTTTATAATTATGTACATGAAAAGCATATTAAAGTGTTTGATTTACTTCACTGTAAAAACAAATGTTGGGTTTCACACAATCAATTTGTGTAGGGACAACACGAATCAATTTAGTTAACTTATTAGTTTTTACAAATGTAAGTTGACTGAACATAAAACTATTAAGTTGTCCCATCAAAAAACCTCAAGAATTGTGTTGATTCAACTGAATTTAAAAAAGTAGTTTAAACAAACACAAACGTCATTCAACTTGTGTGTAATTAAATACTAAATGTGATATTTAAAACACTTTAAAGTCTCAAAGTGTAAAGATTTAACGTCACAGTTAATGAATATTTATGATTTTATGATATATCGACTGTGGTTGCACTTAATTTGGTAGAACAAACAATTCTTGAGATTTTTTGGGGACGTTTCAATTTACACACAAAAAATGATGTTTGTTGTTTGTTCAAACTACCTATTTAAAATTAGCTGAATCAACACAGTTCTTAGGATTTTTTGGGGACAACTTAATTCTTTTATGTTCGGACAACTTAATGTTGTAAAAACAATTAAATTCACTTAATAGATTTGTGTGGAACCCAGCATTTTTTTTTTTTATAATTATTTTTTAGGGATTTTCACCTTTATTATGATAGGACAGTAGAGGTTTCAGACAGGAAAGTATTGGGAGCAGAGAGAGGAGAAGGATCTGCAAAGGACCTCGAGCCAGGAATTGAACTCGGGTCGCTGCGAGCACATTTGTGCTATATGGCCTAGTGGTATTGTGCACCAACAACCCAGCATTTTTTTACAGTAAATAAATTTAATTCACACTCAAATATGAGGATTAAAAACATTTAGGTTCCGCAAATGTACTAAAATTGAGTGATATTTTTAATTATGAACATGAAAAGCTTAAAGTGTTTGATTTACTTCACTGTAACAAAAAAAAAATGTTGGGTTCCACACAATCAATTGATATGAATCAATTAAGTTAACGAATTAGTTTTTGCAAATGTAAGTTGACTGAACATAAAACTATTAAGTTGTCCCATCAAAAAACCTCAAGAATTGTGTTGATTCAACTCAATTTAAATAAGTAGTTTAAACAAACACAAACGTCATGCAACTTGTGTGTAATTAAATACTAAATGTGATATTTAAAATACTTTAAAGTGTCAAAGTGTAAAGATTTAACGTCACAGTTAATGAATATGTATATGATATATCCACATGTTGTTACACTAAAAACATGTCAAAACATCTAATTCAACACACTGAAAAAAAATGATGTCTGCAAAATTATTGCAAACAATTTAGTTGTGTTGAATTTAAGCCAACAAATTATATTTAGCAATGTTCAACTTCATTTGTTTGTTTAAATTCAGCCTAATTAAATTGTTTACAGCCACTTAACTTTAAAACATTTAGTAAATCAAAGGAATCATCTTTGAATCGTTTTTTCCAGCGCAGGACACATTTCAATGATGTTTGCTGTTTATTCAAACAACTTATTAAAAATGATTAATTACACAATTAATTATTTTGATGTTTGTGAAAAGTGCCTCCGTTTGACCCAGGAATGTACAATATAAAAACAAAAATCTAGAACACATATTAGCTGTTAGAAACTGAAGGTTTTGAGTTAACACTTGTATAACTTCTCTGAAATGGTAACACAATTTTGCTTTTTCTTTCAGTTATCATAACCATGGCATCCGTCTGGCTTGTGCTTCTGCTGTGGATGTATATTTATGTTGTGATAAAAGGTAAAAAAAACATTTTTACAAATCTCATTACACACAAAAAAAAGTATGTTTGGTACTTGTTGAAACTACAATTCTTGAGTTGTATTTTGGGACAACTTACTTGTTTTATGTCCAATCCACTTAAATTTGTAAAAAAAATTAATATGTTGACTTAATGGATTTGTTTTGGGACAACATGAAGGAATTGTGTGAACCCAGCATTTTTTATAGTGTATATACTCACAAAAAGTATGTTTGCTGTTTGTTCAAACTAATATAAAATGAACCGAATCAACACAATTCTTGATTTGTTTAGGGACAACTTAATTATTTTATGTTCAATCTACTTAAATTTGTAAAAAATAAATAAGTTAAATTAATTCCTTCTTGTTGTCACAACACAAATAGATTTGTGTGAAACATTTTTACAGTGCATGATTGCAAGGTTCTTTACTGTCCTTTGTCTGACTTAAAACAAGTTATCTAAAAAGAAACAAAAATATGTTTCCTTTTCATTCATTTTATTTGTATTTTCATACATATTTTGCACTATTTCATTTATTACAGCAGTCATGACAGTTAAAGTTACTCTTTTCTTCTGATGTCGTGCAACAATACACATTTTGAAATAGTTTCTTTGGAGGATGTTGTCGGCAACATGTCACGCAAGAGTCTAAGTCACGAGACCTGTGTAGTGGTTTGGTATTATTTTAGCTAAATTATTATTATTATTATAGCTCAATCTTTTTCTCACCATGTTCACTTACATGATTATTTTGAATGTATGTGGTTGTTAGTAAAATCATTTATGCTTTTTTTATTACCAAATAATAACAAATATAAATACAGTTGAATCAAAATGTTATATATATATATATATATATATATATATATATATATATATATATATATATATATATATATATATATATATATATATATATATATATATATATATATATATATATATATATATATGTATGTATGTATATACATATATCTTCCATGTGCTGTTTAACACATTTCTAAACATAAAAGTTTTAATAACTCATTTCTAATAACTGATTTTTTTTTTTTTATCTTTGCCATGATGACAGTAAATAAAATTTTACTAGATATTTTTAAAGATTAAAGTGACATTTAATGTCTTATAGGGCTTATAATATTGACCTTAAAATATTGCTTTAAGAAATTAAAACTGTTTTTATTCCAGAAAATCTAAAAGCCTATACTTTCTCCAGAATATGTATATATATATATATGTATATATGTGTGTATATGTGTGTGTATATATATACAGGTGAAGTCCGAATTATTAGCCCCCTTGTTTATTTTTTTCCCAATTTCTGTTTAACGGAGAGCAGATTTTTTTCAACACATTTCTAATCATAATACTTTTAATAACTCATCTCTAATAACTGATTTATTTTATCTTTGCCATGATGACAGTAAATAATATTTGACTAGATATTTTTCAAGACACTTCTATACAGCTTAAAGTGACATTTAAAGGCTTAACTAGGTTAATTAGGTTAACTAGGCAGGTTAGGGTAATTAGGCAAATTATTGTATAACGATGGTTTGTTCTGTAGACTATTGAACAAAATATAGCTTAAAGGGGCTAATAATTTTGACCTTAAAATGGGTTTTAAAAAATTAAAAACTGCTTTTATTCTATTTTGAGAGCTAAAGTGGCAGTGTGCCGATTTTCATAGGATGTATTAACAATACAGTTTGTAAAGTAATATTTTCTGTCTTTTAGTAGAAATATTGTACTTGCTTTGTTTACCAAATAAGTGGATCTAATTGAATTTGCATTGTAAACATTCAATAAAATTTAAAAAGATTTTAAAAATAATTTTTTATTTCATAAATTAGGTTTTTTGTTACAATACTCCCAAAAGCATTCAGCATAAATCAATAAATTATAAAATTCTGTGCAGAAATAGCAAAAAATGTCTGCAGATTCTGTCTGGCCCCTGTTATAAGTACAAAAAAATATTATTATATTAATATTATAGGAGGGTGGCACGGTGGCTCAGTGGTTAGCACCAGTGCTTAATTTGAGCCGGATCTAGCCGGATCCTGTTCCGGAAAATTTCAGATTTTTGTTTTTTGCTGGTTCGAGCCTCGGCTGGGTCATTTGGCGTTTCTGTGTTGAGTTTGCATGTTCTCCCTTTGTTTGTGTGGGTTTCCTCCGGGTGCTCCGGTTTCCCCCACAGTCCAAAGACATGTGGTACAGGTGAATTGGGTAGGCTAAATTGTCCTAAGTGTATGAGTGTGAATGAGAGTGTATGGATGTTTCCCAGAGATGGGTTGCAGCTGGAAGCGCATCCGCTGCATAAAACATGTGCTGGATAAGTTGGTGGTTCATTTCGCTGTGGCGACCACAGATTAATAAAGGGACTAAGCCGAAAATAAAATTAATAAATGAATGAATAAATAATATTTTATGCAAGTAATAAACCAGTCATTAATAGTGTGATTTCTAACTTAAACTAAAGTGTCACCATGCACATTTACTACCGACAGTGAGTGGAGCATCATCGTGTGGTCATGTCTACACTCCTGCGCCTGTGGTTCTGGCTGGATCTCCAGTTTCTGTGTCCTGCTCCGTCGAGGAAAACTGCCCTCTGACCGAAGGCAAAGCGTTTCACGTGCAGTGGATGATTGACGGCCAGCTTGTCCCAAGAAATCTCACCTATCAGCAGAGTAAAGGGACATACAGTGTGCTCATCCCTCGTCTTCAAGGCACAAGCGCAAGCGTCGTTTGTCTTGTGTGTGTTGAGGAGAACTGCCAAATTGTGGATGGAGTGGATGTTAAAATTGGAAGTGAGTATGTGCTACTATTGAATTCATATCAAAGTCCCTGCTGGAAAAAAGTCTACAGGTTTTGGCTGGTTGACTGGCATGGTTTTAGACTAGCGAGGATTTTAGCCATTTCAAAGCCTGGGAGATGAGTAGCTAAAACCAATTAGGGTAAAGTTGGTTTTATATTCGCACATTCAGACTTTCTCCTTAATAATATAATTTCAGAAAAGTAATGTTTGCTAATTCTAAATAGAGGAAACATATTAGCAGTCAGTGACTATCAAAGTACATCATTGTTCACAGTCAATTAAATGGTGCTAATGTTGTTTTCAAGTCTTACTTTCATGCGATTTCAGACCCAATTTTCAAAGTACAATAGGTACAATGTGACAAGTTGTCGCTGTTCAAAAATGAAGAAATGTTCAAGTATAAAACCAACTTTAGCTTTTGTTAATAATTACAGTAAGGCCCAATCCCAATTCTACCCCTTAGCCCTTCCCCTTAGCCCTTCCCCTCTACCCCTCGTTTTGCGCGTTCACGTCAAGGGGTAGGGGTGTCCCAATTCTCTTTAGCTTGAAGGCGTAGGGCTAAGGGGAAGGGGTAGACAGCCCTTCGAACGAAGATTTTTCAGGACCACACTCAAAACCAAGGGGTAAGAAAATTTCCCAGAATACACCAGCAACAGTGGCAGTTTCGCTACACCCGGAAGTAAGGAGATCCACAAATTAGTATTTTTTGTCATTATTATGAATTTTTACAACAAACAAGCACATGTTTTAATATATTCATAACCGCGTTCATGTTGTACAGTCATGCTTTTATTAAAAAAAAACCGCTAAAATAAAAACCGCTAAATTTCGCAATCTATAATCCCTAATAATATCTCCTGTACAGCAGTCCTACAACATTCTGACACTCGATGACGCTCGAATACCCTGTCAGAAAAGTCTAGTGGCTGGGAATGAGCTTTTTACAGTGTCTGCTATAACGTTAATGTTGTTTTTGGTGTGTTTACATAGATCCATATGGCCACTGTGTAAATGCACAGTACCGTTACGATCTTATTGCCCCATTATATCGTTATGATAACATAATATATGCCTTCAGTTATTTCCTGAAGATAAATACTAAAAAATAACACAACTGGAATAACTACAGCAGTCGCGATCATCTGATCTCATATGAAGCAAGAGATTGCGATGACAAATGATGACGTGTGCAGGTGCTGTAGTGCTGTCCCAATTCTTAGGGGTACATTTTGAAGCCCTTCCCCTTAACCCTCTGTTGTAAGGGCCAAGGGGACGGGGAAGGGGAAGGGAACGGGGTAGGGGTACAAAAATAGAATTGGGATTGGGCCTAAATGTTAGGCAGAATTGGAAAATACAGAAAACATACCAGTAAATACAGTTTCCAAATACATGATTCATTGCTTCTTCAGACTTAAGACAATTGAGTAAAATATTATTAAATTTAGCAAGTTTGTAATTTACTGGGTAGCATTTTTAATAGAGACTTCAACAACTTTACAAGATGAATGGAACTTTTTTCTAAGAATCACAAAGACTTTTTTTAGCTGGTTGGCCAGCCTGCTTTTAAAAGAGTTTTACCCATTTCCAAGTATTTGTAGAATTTCGTAAAGAGTTTATATGCATATCAATATTCTTGCTAAAAATAAAAAAGGAAAGTCCTTGAGAATTTATATTTATGGATGTACACTTTGGCAAGAGATTTTAGCAAATTAATAATAAATCCTAAGTGAAAATGGTCAAGATTAATAGGATTTTAAAAAAACATTGAGGGTCAAGCAGAATTAGAAAATACAGAAAACGTACCAGTAAATACAGTTTCAAAATAGATGATTCATTGCTTCTTTAGACTGAAGAAAATTGAGTGAAATATTACATTTAGCAAGTTTGTCATTTTTAATAGAGACTTCAACAACTTTACAAGATGAATGGAACTTTTTCCCTAAGAATCACAAAATCTTCTCAATCTGGAAATGAGTGAGACTTTTTTTTTAGCTGGTCAGCCAGCCTGGTTGTAGAAGGTTTTTTTTTTCTGCTATCAGATGTTTGTGAGACAAAAATTGGCACTTACAACTGGTGTTGTGATCCAGGGTAACATGTTACACTGAATCCAATACACTCCAATTCTTCAAATAAAATTTTAATTCCTGTAACTTTGATCGTAAAATATTCAGATTTACCTTTGTCTTTACAGATCCGCCAGTTCCTCAAAACCTGAGCTGTGCTTTGACTTTAGTGAAAACGCCCAGCCTCTGGTGTGACTGGAATCCTGGTCAGGAAATAACAAATCTTCCTACCAACTATACTCTGCACGTGTTTAGGTATTCATAATTATTTATTTGATCTTTATTCTTATTATTTTTAAGTTGTTATTTTATTATTACTCCTTAAAGGAGTAGATAGTTCACTCCAAAAAAAAAAAACTTCATTTACTCACAGTCAATTCTAAACTTTTATGAATTGTTTTTATTTCTGTTGAACACAAAATAAAATATAATATTAGAAAAAAAGCAGCTACTGACATCCATAAGAGGAACAAGAAATGGATGTCAATTGCTGTTCTTATGCAAGTCTTCCTTTGATTTCAACAGAAGAAAGAAACTCACAAAGGTTTGCAACAAGTGGAGGATGAGTAAATGATGACAGAATTACATTTTTGGGGGCGAACTATCTATTTAAAGGGGAACTATTATGCAAAAATCACTTTTATTCGGGCTTTAAACACAGTTGTGTGGCAGCAGTGTGTGAATATAACCAGCTCCTAATGGTAAAAATGAATAATTCTATTCTTTATTATCACACTTGATAAAAACACTTTCTTTGATTGACATTCTCTCTTTGTACGTGTCATCAGAGGGGGAAAGCCCCGCCCACTAATGACCATCTCCACCTCATTAGCATACGACATTGGTATGTTTTTGAATCTACCATGCTGACACACAGGCATTTGTAGCTCCGCCCTCTTCTGAAAAGAGCACAATCTCATTTGAATTTAAAGCGACAGTCACCAAAATTCCACAATTAGGATCAAAACCCAAAAGGGGCAGATTGAGAGAGTCATAAACATTATTTGAGTGGTATTTTGAGCTGAAACTTCACACACAAACTCCAGGGACATCAGAGACTTAATTTACATCTTGTTACAAGAGGCATAATAGGTCTTCTTTAAGGAGTTTTAGCTCCTTAACCTGACAAATGTCCTTTACTACTGAACATGAAGATGTTTTGGGTTTCTTTGTTTTGGTTTAAATAGTGCTTCTCAAATGATTATGAAGATTATTAGTAGTAGTAGTAGTAGTAGTAGTATAGTTCAATTCAGTTTATATTTATTTCTATAGCGCTTTTATAATGTAGGTTTTGTCAAAGCAGCTTAACATACAAGTTCTACCAGAAAGAGGCAGGAAAACGTTTTAACATTTATTGTGAATTGTTTGGATAAATGTAAGTTTGTTGCTGTCCTTTCATAAAGTCCTTTGGCGTAAGCCCCATCTATGGTGCAGAATTCTGGATGAGGTGGCAGATCCTAACTGAAGATGAAGACAGGGTAAAGCCAACCCCTGAGTGGAAACGAGGCCAACCTGGTGGTGGTGGGGAGGATGGAAGGAAACTTCTGCAACGTCACCTGAGTATAGCGAAACAGATTGTTTAGATGGGCTTATATGTAGCGCGCTTGGTCTTTATAGGCTGACGAGATCATTATTATGAGTGATGTGACATACCAGTCTTCCTGGCAGAATTATCGTTAAAGCTTTCATTTTAGTAAATTGAAACTGTGTCAGTCCAGTTTTCAGAGTTGAAGTTCAGTTTAGTTCAGTTCAGTGTGGTTTAATTTTCACTGCTGAAAGTCCAAACTCTGAAGAGCAAATCCATCAATGTGCAGCTCCACAATCCCAAACCAAGCAAGCCGGTGGCGACAACGACAAGGAACAAAACTTTACCAATTGACGAAAGTAAAGGAAAAAAAAACCTGGAGAGACACCAGGTTCAGTTAGAGATGACCAGTTCTCCTCTCGACGTCTATCATGGAGAACTGCAGGTGTGAGTAGGTCTCCGACAGGTGTTCAGGCTGGCCCACGGGATCAATGCAGAGACTCCTCTGTCACTACGCCCTTTCAGGAACCAGTCTCATGCTCTCCACTCCTCCATGACCGCCACAGCATCTGCTCAGGTTACCGCCTGGTCCAGGATTATAGATACCTTGGCATCATTTCTTCACAGGTCTTGGATCGCATCATTGGTGCTGCATAATCTCTAGAGTAACCCCAGGTGGAAATAGAGATTAAAGAAAATAATAAGTGTTTAAACGAGATGCAAAAATGAAGTGTTATAACTGAAAATAGCAGTTATAGAAACAAATATGTAAAGATATGAATGTTTCTAACAAAATGTCTGGTGCATTAAGACAGGAGGAGTGTGTTCTACAGTAGTAGAATAGTAGTAGTTCCCAGCTAACAGAACATTCGCAGACAGAACCATAGAATATGTGTAAATTTTAGCACATAAGATTATTAAAATAATGTTTTTGGAAATTTCTTGTACCATAAATGTTCACATTCTTGGAACCTCTTTAGGACATTAGTTGTTCTTGATGAATGTTCTCATTCATTCATTCATTCATTTTCTTTTCGGCTTTGTCCCTTTATTATTCTGGGGTCGCCACAGCGGAATGAACCACTAACTTAACCAGCATATGTTTTACGCAGCGGATGCCCTTCCAGCTGCAACCCATCACTGGGAAACAACCATACACACTCATTCATACACATACACTATGGACAATTTAGCCTACCCAATTCACCTATACCACATGTCTTTGGACTGTGGGGGAAACCGAAGCACCCGGAGGAAACTCACGCCAACACAGGGAGAACATGCAAACTCCACACAGAAATGCCAACTGACCCAGCCGAGACTCGAACCAGCAACCTTCTTGCTGTGAGGCGATCGTGCTAGCCACTGCGCCACCGTGGCATCCCTTAATAGAAATAATTATTATTCTTTTAATTGTCATAAAAATAATGTATCAGCATCAGTGAGCGAAAAAAAAATTCTCATGTTTTGAGGGTTAAAAAGGGATTGACACTTGTTGTCATTTAGAGCAGTGCTTCTCAACCACATTCCTGGTGGACCACCAGCTCTGCACATTTTCCAGTTCTCCTTAACCAAACACACCTGATTCAGATCTTCAGCTCAGACCGAAAGACCTGTAATGGGTGTGACAGATAAAGGAGACATCTAAAACATTCAGTGCTGGTGGTCCTCCAGGAACATGGTTGAGAAACACTGATTTAGTGTAAATTAAACTTGATTGCTGATATAACTACTGCATATTTTATTCATTTGATTTTTCCAGGGCCAGGTCACAAAAGGTTTATGCGATCCCACCCGGGCAGCACTACTATGTGGTTCCGCGGGAAGCATTTGGCTATTTTTCTGAGCTGGAGATTTCTGTGACAGCAGCGACTGTCTTTGCGAACACAACCTCTGATCCTCTGAAACTCATCCCTTTGAACACAGGTAAACAGGTCATTTCACTGATGAAACTTTAAATGTGAGCTGATAAATGTAAGAGTTTTACTACTGTATACACTTGCCGGCCACTTTATTAGGTACACCTTACTAGTACCGGGTTGAACTCCGTTTTGCCTTCAGAACTGCCTTAATCCTTGGTGACATAGATTCAACAAGCTACTGTAAATATCCCTCAGAGATTTTGCTCCATATTGACATGATAGCATCATGTTTTTATTAGGTACACCTTACTAGTATCGGTGTGGTCTTCTGCTGCTGTAGCCCATCTGCCTCAAGGTTGGACATATTGTGTGTTCAGAGATGCTCTTCTGCAGACCTCGGTTGTAACGAGTGCTTATTTGAGTTTCTGTTGCCTTCCTATCAGCTGGAACCAGTCCATTTTTCTCTGACCTCTGGCATCAACAAGGCATTTGCGCCCACAAAACTGCCGCTCACTTGATATTTTCTTATGTTCAGCAGTTTCTGAAATACTCAGACCAGCCTGTCTGGCAGCAACAACCATGCCACGTTCAAAGTCACTTAAATACCCTTTCTTCCCCATTCTGATGCTCGGTTTGAACTGCAGCAGATCATCTTGACCACGTCTACATGCCTAAATGCATTGAGTTGCTGCAATGTGATTGGCTGATTAGAAATGATGTTAACAAGCAGTTGAACAGGTGTACCTAATAAAGTGGCCGGTGAGTGTGAGATACTATAAATGAAAACAGAAATAAATTAATATCATTTAAAAAAATCCAAAACTTGTTTTCATAGATATAAAATATAGCATATTTCCACAAACATACAAGGTTTGAACTCAAACCTGCATACCTACAGTACACTCTTTGTTTACGTCATGTTAAATATTTTTTTTTTCTTTATGATTTATAGATTTTTTTTAACAAATAAACTTTAGAATAAACTATAAAACAGAACAGAAATATATAGATTTATTTTTTAAAATTACAGTAGATTACTTGTTATTTATATCTATTAAATATGCATTTAATTATGACTTTACTATACCATCTGACTACAGTATGGTAGACATTGTCTTAACATATATCCTGCATTAATTGTGGAACTTGTCATTATTTTGACAGAAATAGAGCGAAACAGATTTTTGTCGTCCATGTTGTACAGTGTAGTGTAGTCCATGTAGTAGCTTTACTGCAAACCTGCCAATAGTGGAATGCACATTATGTCCTCAAGAGGGGGCTAGATCATTATGTTACAATCAGGGAGCGCACATAGGGGTTTAGGGGGGATTGAGCCCCTAATTAATGCTTGGTCCCCCTGAAGGACGTCAAAACAACATGTATGCGACTCAGCCCTCTAAGTAGTGAGAAATGGTTTACTCTGATCTGCATCTTAAATACTAATATTACTTATTAAAATAATAGATCATATAAATATACATTTGACCACCCCTATAATGGATTATACCATAGTGAATGCATAATCGCGCCAATCAATTTACGCCGATAGACATGGGTAAGTGTTCACAAATCACTTTTCTTGTAAATTAGATGCTTAGTTTAACCTACAGTAACCTCTGAAATAGCTAATCAGAGGATATCGTAGGTCAGAATACACTAAACTTATTTCCTTTTGTGTTACAATTACTCTTTATTTACGTCAGGTTACATATTTTTCATTCATTCATTCATTTTCCTTCGGCTTAGTGCCTTTATTTATCAGGGGTCGCCACAGACCAATTTATCTGAATGCAGATAAGCCAGCGCTAACCACTGAGCCACTGTGTCATCCCTTACATATTTTTTCATGTTTATTTATGATTTATAGATTTTATTACAAGTAAACTTTATAATAAACTATCAAACAGAACAGAAATATTGATAAGTATTTTCATTTGAGTGATCCTGACATTTTTTTAGATTACAGTTCAAATTAATAAACAGTAATCAATGGATTTTAGTTATGGCTTGACTATAATATCTGACTACAGTATGGTAGACATTTTCTTATCATATATCTTACATTAATTATAGAAAGTATACATTTTTTGTCACAAATAGGCTACTGTCTGATTGAAAAAGAAGGTCGGATTTTGCCTTTAGGCATGGGATGATAACTGGTTTCAAGGTTTACCGCGGTTTGGAAAAGTCAAGGTTTTAATACCATTAAAATGTTCTGTTATACCGTTCCTAAAGTATATGTAAGGCTTTTTTAATGTATTTTTTATGTGTTGTAAAGAAATCTGTGTTTTGAGAATAATAAAGAGAGCAGAAGTCAATGATTTATTTTAACTTTTTAGCCTGACAAGTTTACTGTTCCAAAATATTATAAATGTTTCTTAAAATAAAATAAATTGTGTTCAATGGGGAAAAAAAAGTTGTTTTTTTACCTAGACATTTAAAAAGAATTTATTTTAGAGCAGTAATCACAATACCGTTATATTTTTATCCAAGGTTATCAAACCGTCAGAAACTTTTACAGGCCCATACCGGTCCAGAACCATACCGTACTGTACCACTCAGTGGAAACAGGCCATTACTGCAAACTTGGCAAAAGTGAAATGCATATTATGTTCTCAAGAGGGAGCTAGATCAAAGTTACAATTACAAAACAATTTTGGTGTGTTGCATTATATTTTAGCCTATTTTATAAGAGAGTATTACAGATTCTACACTACCCTGTCATTTATACACAATCCTGCATCAGTTAATTAAAAAAATAAAAAAAAAATAAAAAATATTGATCTTCTCTGAATGGAAGAATAAGCCATGAGAGTGGTTATAAAAAGCCAAAACGACCATAAAAAAGATGTTGAGTGTTAATTACTGTATTTTATTTCAGCAACGCTTGATCCTCCAAATATTACCAGGATTGAAGCTTACAAGTATGGCTGTTTAAAATACAGCTGGAGTCTTTCAGAGGCTCAGAAATGGCTGCAGTTGACCTTTATTGTGCAGTTAAGATTGAAAACCGTGAACAACCAGCCAAACAAAGACCTGGTGAGTCAAAGCTTAACACAATGCTATCACTTTTCCGAAAGGTGAGACTGTAAGTTATCTAAAAGGTGTCTAAATTGTTTTTATTCTGCTTTAGGTTTATACCTCTAAGCAACAACAGCTAAATACGATTGAAGTGTGTGGCCTCCTCCATTGGACAGATTACAGAAGCACAATGAGAGTGAAATGTTATGCAACTAGTAAATGGAGTGAATGGAGCGACCCGAAAACTGCTACAACACTTGAGAAGGGTAAGGAATAATTTCAGTATTATCTCCCACATGGGCGATTGTAGAATTTTGCATTTAAACAAGTTATTTATCAAACACAAAAAGTTTTGTTTTTATAAATTTCAAAGGGCTCCGATTTGACCCCTTTTACACGATGTAAGATAAGGCTTTGGTGCCTCCAGGATGTGTCTGTAAAGTTTCAGCTCAAAACACTCATCAGATCATTTATTAATGCTGCAGAAACACTTTGATTGACATTCTTCCGTTGTGCGTGTCATCAGAGGGGGAAAGCCCTGCCCACTAGTGACCATCTCTTCCTCATTAGCATAGGACGTTAGTCCTGTTTTTGAATCTGTCACTATGCTGACACACAGGCATTTATAGCTCCGCCCTCTTTTGAAAAGAGCACAATCTCATTTGAATTTAAGGCGACAGTTACCAAAATCGCGCAATTAGGATTAAAGCCTAAAAGGGTCAGTTTCAGAGAGTTATAAAACATTATTAGTGTGGTATTTTGCACTGAAACTTCACACACACACACACACACACACACACACACACACACACACACACTCTAGAGACAATAGAGACTTAGTTTTCGTCTAGTAAAAACCCTAACCTGATATCACCACGTAGGACATGTTTCTGGATTAACATCTATGTTGATCCTGGAACAACATTCTAATCAGCCAATCAGAATTAAGGGATACGTTTAGCGTTTATGTTAAGTTTAGGTTTATTCATTTCTCAGGGCTCGCATATGCGCCCGAAATTTTATCTATGCGATCTCAAAACATATTTGGGAGCATTTGTGAGAGTGCATAAAATTAATGTCGTGTGACCAGTTTTCACAGCAAAATGTTCACCACATGCATGGAATTAGGAGGCATTTACGCATTAAGCATCTTTGTATCTAAAAACACCAAAAGCAGAGCTCAGGAATGGTTTAAAACAGTTGACATGTCAACTTGCTGCAGTAAACAAAGCCCGCAATGCTTGCCCCGCCTTCAAGCTCTTCTTATTGGCCCACTGCGCTAGAACAGAACGCGAATGGATTGGTTAATATCAGCTGTCAATCACTCAGTTCCGATGACAGGGAGCTACAGCCGCGAAAATGTAAAGGTCTGGATCCGAGAGAATGAAAACAACACTGACAGATTTAGTTGTAGAAACCACCTAAAGTTACAAATAATGGCAGATCTGATTAGTGATCATGTGCTGAATGTCAATCCAGCATTTACACTTTTCGAAGAGTGGATAAAAGACTTCCAGTGGTTAAAGTACGCTATAAAAATGACTAAAGCATTCAGCGAAAGCCGGTGGGACGGAGTTTTCAGGTAACTGTGTTTGTCACTGAATCTACACATTTTAAGCACGAGATGCTCTAACGTTATTTAATCCTTCATTTAATCGTCATGATGCTGTCAGTCGTGCGACTGACACCACGTTCACCATCGCTAAAGAGCATGCAATCACTGAGATGAAACTATTATTGCAGCTCATGAAAAGACCGTTATTGCTATTAAGATGACGAATGCAAATAATATGTATGTCAATATCATCTGTGCAATATCAGACAGCACCCGTGAGAACAGCACAGTTATTATTGTTAATTCAGTTCATCTCATTCACGTCAAGCAGTGCGTGCAGGGCCGGTAAGCGCAAGCAGATTTTTGCTTATTTGTTAGTTGTGAATAGAGTTTTAATATATAATAGAATCTGTTAATATAAAATGTGTAGTATCGGTGCTCATAATTTTTGGTGGGTGCGACTAAATTTTGTCTGGTGCGCTTAAATTTTTGAAGTTAGTATCACTGGTGCTACCAAGAAAAATAGGTTAATTTCGAGCCCTGTTTCTACATGATTGTTATCTAACTATTATTCCACTTCAATTTTGGGAGTAATTTACAGTTAAGATTGGGTTTAGGGGTAGGGAATAGGTGTGGATTACATTTTACAACAAAAATTATGTTCCAGGACAACATAGATGTTAATCTAGGATCGCATCTTACCTAGCAAAATCATAACGTGCTTGTAAAAAGGGGCATAATAGTAGTGATGATGAAATGATGCTCTCTAAACTAAACTGTTCAACTTAATTGTATCCGAAAAGGTTCGTTACTCAAAGCTTTTCAAATCAGAGCTCGATGAGGACCCCTGCTGGTTAAAGTGTGGGAAAGCACTGTGTTGCAAAATTATCAATTGTTACAAGTAGGAATGCTCCAATCGATCGGCCAGAGATCGGTATCGACCGATAATCTCATTTCATGACTCGATGGGTACTCGCTAATCTGGCCGATCTCATGAACCGACCACCATTGTTGGTTTACGAGTTTATAAGCAGAGGACACATAAGAACTAAAAACTTTTTATATCAAAACTGAATGTTCTGTGTTTTCAACAATATTGGAAGTTCATTAAATCCTGGCTGGAAAATTAGGGAAATAAAAAAAAAAAAAATAGTTTAACTTGAGCAACGCAGTGGCGCAGTAGGTAGTGCTGTCGCCTCACAGCAAGAAGGTTGCTGGTTTGAGCCTCGCTGGGTCAGTTGGCGTTTCTGTGTGGAGTTTGCATGTTCTCCCTGCGTTCGCGTGGGTTTCCTCCGGGTGCTCCGGTTTCCCCCACAGTCCATAGACATGCGGTACAGGTGAATTAGGTAAGCTAAATTGTCTGTAGTGTATGAGTGTGAATGAGTGTGTGTGGATGTTTCCCAGAGATGGGTTGCGGCTGGAAGGGAATCCGCTGCGTAAAAACGTGCTGGATAAGTTGGCGGTTCATTTCGCTGTGGCGACCCCGGATGATCCCCCCCCCCCCCCCCCCCCCCCACCATTGTGTATAAAATGTGCTATATAAATACACTTACCTTGCCTTGCCTTACATAATAGGTCCCTTTTAATTTTAGTAAATTTATATACAGATGTTTTCATACTAACTTAATAACAGCGGGAAAAAAGTTGAACTTCTTAACTCAGCTCTAGTTGTTCTGTATTTCAGCACCAGAAGGCCGTCTGGACACTTGGCTTAAAGTGAACAATCAGACCGCACAACTCTACTGGAAGGTGAGAGTCCTGACCAAAACAATCTCACGACAATTTCTAATATTGTGATTTTGTGGCTAATTTGTGTTCATTTGTACAATCTCATTCGCACAATTTGCTCATCCTCCAATGAGACGTAGAGTTAGGATTTGTGGACATGCCTCCTTTTAAAAATCATACATTTATTTTAGTTTACTTTATTTAAAATTTGACAGGACAGGGTATTGTAGCACAATTCCCTGAAATGCATCAAACACACACTCGAAACATTTCATTCATTCATTTTCTATTCAGCTTAGTCTCTTTATTAATCCGGGGTCGACACAGCGGAATGAACCGCCAACTTATCCAACACATGTTTTACGCAGCGGATGACCTTCCAGCTGCAACCTATTTCTGGGAAACATCCATACACACTCATTCAGATTCATACACTACGGACAATTTAGCCTACCCAATTCACCTGTACCACATGTCTTTGGACTGTGGGGGAAACCGGAGCACCCGAATGCGGGGAGAACATGCAAACTCCACACAGAAACACCAACTGACCCAGCCTCGAACCAGCGACCATCTTGCTGTGAGGCGACAGCACTACCTACTGCGCCACCGCGTCGCCCACTCGAAACAATATTTGACAAATAAAAATACTAATTACAACATGATAAACACACAGGGTAATAACAATAATTAAAAAACATCAAACACTTTAAATTATAAGTTATCTGTACAACAATTTTTGAGCACGAGGAATAAAGGAGAGTTCATGATGTTTGGTTTTACTCCTGGGTACAGCAAATGTCTTATGTCACCGAAGAGATTAGGATGACACTGGAGCCTTAGGCAGGAAACAATGCAGTGGTGATAAACTGTAATTGAATATTTTAGTGAGAGTACGTATGGTGGCTTCCTCATGCCTTTCGCTCAGTGTTGAAAAAGTTGAAGTCGGAATATCTATTATCCGACAGCATCACTTTTGTATCCTCTCTTAACTCCTCAGAGAGATCTTTAGGTATTCCGCCCCAGACTGGACTGGCATGCTCAAGAACTGGCCGTTTAAAAGTCAAGCACACTTGCATTAGATCATCACAAATAAGACCTGCTTTTTTGGCTTTGCAAAGATAGTATACACTCACCGGCCACTTTATTAGGTAAACTATCTGCTCATTAACGCAAATTTCTAATCACCCAATCACATGGCTGCAACTCAATGCATGTAGGCATGATCAAGATGATCTGCTACAGTTCAAACCAAGCATCAGAATGGGGAAGAAAGGGGATTTAAGTGACTTTGAACTAGGGATGCACCGATACCATTTTTTCCCAACCGATCCGATCTCGATACCAAAATTCTGAATATCGATCGATACCGATCCGATTCCGATACTGTGCCGTTTTTTTTGTTGTCCCCAACGAGTTGAGACTGATAGGTGCATCTTTTGCATGGTTTACTAATGTTTTGCCGTTGCTGCTATGTGCTCTCGAGCGGAAAAAGCGTGTTATGTCAGTCTCGTCTTTTTCATTCTTCAATCAAATGAAAGCAGAGGCGGGGTTGGGTTTTCTTTGAGGTGACAGCAGTGTCTGTGTTGTCAAGACGACTTCGGCGATCTTTTAATGATGGAGGAGAGACTTGTGGTCGCTGTTTCAAGTCATTCAAAGCTGTATGACTTTACAAATCTTAAATATCATAATGCAATTAAAAATTACAATTACTGACAGGAACACTCGCGCACAATACGGCTCAGCTGATTCAGTCGTTTCCTAGTGGCATAAAAAGAGCACCGCGCTCCTTTTTATCTTGTCATCAATAAGGGCAGTGCGCCTCGCGTTTTTGCAATGGAAAAGCGTGTGCAGTCACAGTAACGTGCAACCACACGTGCCTACATATTTTGTCAAAGAAGCAAAATGAAAGAAGGATATTTCTGCTCATAGTTTGACACAGAATTGTTGACAAACCAGCCAGCGATGACGTGGATCACCTCTGTGCTGCCAGAGCCGTGTCATAAACTCAATAAATAGGCTAATGGTGATTTAGTGTTCAACTAGCAAACCAACCTTTTTTCCATTTGGAAAATTACAGTTATTAATAGTTCTTATATACTATAATTCTTTTAATAGCCTACATAGTCTAATCTACCAATCAAACAAATCTAAAGTTTTTTTTTTGCATAGGCTAATGGACCTCGCACCAAACTGAGGCTTTCATTTTACAGCTTAAAAAAACATGTATGCAAATAATGCAATATCATATGTAAACAACAAAATTGTTATATGCTATGTAGTAGCCAATACTTTACAAAAAGTCAACATAGAGCCTTTAGGTTCATTGTCTTTCATTACACGCAGCGCGCGCACATGAACCGCGAATGAGACAGAGGAAATAAGTCATAATCGTAATTAAATACATCATCTTTAAACTAATGAATTCTATGAAACATGTTGACAGGGGATTTGTAATATTTAACATTAATTAATTAACATTAATTAAATGCATATTTAAAAACATGATTGGACAAACAGCCTGCCGGTTCTTAAAAAGTATTCAGTCAGTGTTTTCGTTTTGTAATTTACATTTGTCATTTAAGGAAAAGATCTAGAGCAGGATTTATTTTATTCTTTTTATTTTATTCTGTTTTTCTATGCTGCTAAAAACACAGGAGGTGAAGATGCTCTATTATGTTCTGATGCTGTTTGCATTTAAAATAAATAAGTATTTTAAAATGCAATATTTAATGTGTCATACAAAATATAGGCACGTCAATTATATTTTTATTAATATTTTAATATTAATCTGTTAGCGGTTAACATTCGGTTAACGAGCCAAAATTAACCGAAATGAGCAGTTTCTATAGCTCTGGTGCTAAACTAAAATCATCTTCTTTAGTAAAAAATAACAGACCTATAGGTATACATGACAGACGGCACAATCTAACTAAAAACATGCTTGCTGTGAACTAGGCTACATTATTTGAGCATTCCTTTTGATATTGTCCTTCCCTTTTTAATATTAAGATTTTTCTGTGAACATTGACATCGTTGGTAAAATAATCAGCCTTTTATTACATTTATTAATTATATTAAATTAAAGCCTGATATTTTCCTGCAGGTTTGATGCAGATTAAACTAAACCGTCTGATGCCATTTTTACTTAATAATTCCTCTCCAAATCTCGCCGTGAGTGAGACGGAGAAAGTTCAAAAGCCAAAACACAAACTGGTCTGTTTAATAAAATATTAATATATAAAATTACAGTGAAATATTCACAGTTTCAGAGTAGCCTATATTAGGCTAAATCATTTTCTGTTAATAACAATCCATATTGCGCCCGTCAGTTTCACCTTTAATTTATATAATAAACTACTGTGACCACAATGGGCCAGACTTTAAAACTATTCGCAGCAATTAAAGTATTCACCTTAGAAAAATAAACTCAATCTGAAGGATGGGAGAACAAACTCATTGTAAGATTAATCTTATACGGAGCGCCGCACCTCACCTCTGCGCATGCAGCCGGCGCGTGAATGAAAGCGCTTGATGCATCGGAGACAGCGCGCAGCGCTCCGGTATCTGCAGACATTTGCAAAACAGCAGCTCAAATGGAAGAAATAAGTGCGTTGAGGATCTGTCCAATGCATTATTGAGGCTTTTCTGATTAAACATTTCAGGTAGGCCTACTTTGTGTGCGAAGAGCAGGTAATAACCGTCTCCACTCCAGTATTGCGAATGCGATCTGATCTAACACACACAGCAGCGCAAACATGATGAAATAAACTCCTGCTGCAGGTCAAAATTAAACCATTTAATGCAAAACTAAATGCATTTCTCCACTAATTATTTAGACTAAAAGGAACAAATAGTCTTAGTGAAAGTTTTTCCTGTTGTCAAATGCGACAAGCAGACTGAATTGTGAATGAATGGAGAATGATTGACAGGCGCAGCCGCGCAGCGGCGGGAAGCGCTGAACTGAACATGAATTTAAACACTTTAATATTCATCTGTACTTCACATTAAACTGTAGAATGGCTTCAGAACATTTCGGATATAGTGGGCCTACATGACAACGTTCTAGTGCCTTTAAATAGGCTTCATGTAGCCTATTATTTGGCTTATAAACACAGAATATAGTGCACGCGCAAGATCGGATTTGGATCGGTACCAGCTGGCCGATACCCGATCCAGCAAAAATATGCGATATCGAACCGATATCCGATCCAAGTATCGGCATCGGTGCATCCCTACTTTGAACGTGGCATGGTTGTTGATGCCAGACGGGCTGGTCTGAGTGTTTCAGAAACTGCTGATCTACTGGGATTTTCATGCACAACCATCTCTAGGGTTTATAGAGAATGGTCTGAAAAAGAGAAAATATCCAGTGAGCAGCAGTTCTGTGGGCGCAAATGCCTTGTTGATGCCAGAGGTCAGAGAAGAATGGACTGGTTCCAGCTGATAGGAAGGCAACAGAAACTCAAATAAGCACTATGCAGAAGAGCCTCTCTAATCACACAATATTTCCAACATTGAGGCAGATGAGCTACAGCAGCAGAAGACCACACCGATACTAGTTAGGTGTACCTAATAAAGTGGGTATTCTGTGATGCACCTTAGAAATCATCTACTTAACGTGGGTGTCCCATGAAAGATCAGAGGATATATGCACACCCAGCAATTTAAAGGGCCACAAAACCCCCCTGTCTCAGCAGGGTGTTTTCACACCTCTAGTTTGGAAAAAGTCAGGAAAGTGGGTGTGTCCAGCTCTGTTTAGGTGGGAGTGTCGGGGGAGGGAAAGAGGGAGGATTTTGCATAAAAATGGGAGTTTTCGTTTGGGCACACGCTGATTTTACAGGGGCAAAACAAACACACAGACGCAGGGGAGAAAGACAGTGACTGTGTTTACATGGACATCAGTAATCAAATTATTTGCCAAATTCTTAATTTGTCGACTGTAACTGGAGTTTGGCACTTTCACTTTCATTCAGGAATATTTCATGCATGTCCCCTATGACAAACGAGAAATTGGATGCGAGGATAAACGGCTGGAGAGTGGAGTTTTAATGGAGTGTTTGATACCGCACGGCGAATGAGAGAAAAAAATCCTCCGCATTTCTCGGTAACTTAGATGCACTCGGTAGATAGCGTCAGATAGCTGTGTGTGTATAGACTATCCTGTCACTAAATGCGGCGAAAATCCTTCACGACGGGAATAGTTTGATTGCTGTGTTTACATGTTTACATTCGGAGAGCAGCATTTACAGCGGATCTTTCAGTCTATAATATTGTACTATAATATTGCAGTGATATTAACATACTGTAAACTTAGTAACTAAATCATTTTGACTATGGTATGTCTTTAAAAACTGAAAGAGCACTGCTGACAACACGAACTAACTTTGCCATCTGAATGAACAAACAAAGAGCACTGATCACACACAAACTTACCAAATCTGTAGAGACAGGACATTCAACACCAACTGGAGCCGCGTCTTTTTTAAAAGGAGACGAGTGGCAAGTCCGGATTTCATCATTTCCAGATGCAAAAAGCTCTCGGGTAAAAAATTTTCCTTACAAACGCATTTCTGTCGCGTGCACTGTAATCCACACGTGAGTCCAACTGCGCTCTCATAGCGGGGAAATGAAAACAAAATGTTCGTTGCAGCACATTAATAAACAAAACACTGATAACCCATGTCTCCAAATTCTTGTTCTTCCACTTGTTTTTGCAACACAATGTGGCGTCTCTCTGCTGTCTGAACACTGTAACAGGTAAAAACTTTCTTCAAAGCTATCATGCATTTTAATGAAGTTGCACCGCATACACAATAGAGCGCGCTGATTGGTTTGAGCCAAGTCTTTCTCATGAATTAATGCTGCACACTCAGAGATGTCACAATGTACTCGCCGGTACAGACATCCACTCTCCACGCTAGATTACACGCAAGGATCTAATCGCCGTGACGCAGCTTCAAAAATTTGCTTCAAACTGGAAGAACGAATTTGTTCAAAATAACGCAAAAACAACCAATTTTCACTTTGTAGTAAATATATGTGTCCTAATAGTGTTTATAGCAGAGTGGGACACAGATATGACTGTCAACAGCAGTTTCGTGACCCTTTAAAGGTGGAAATTTTCACGTCAATGAACTTGTACAATTGTATTTGTACAAATTAGCCACTTTTCTGAAAATACGTAAAATCGTTGCATTTCCTCATAAAATCATGCTATCTCGAGACAATTGATCTACCGCTGAAGTGTTTAAAACTTACATGTGAAACTCTTTTAACTTCCCTTTCGTCTCATTTTAGCCCTCACAGCAGTTCCGTGCCAATGGGCAGAATTTATTATACATCGTGGAATCAAAGGAGACTAAAAAGAGACCGTGTGTTACTACAGAAACCTACTGCTTTTTCAATCTCACCAAGTGGGATAAAAAGATCTCCCTTAGAGCCAGGAATGAAGTGGGAAGCGTTGATCATAATGAAGTACCAGTGGCAGTGCACAGGAACAAAGGTATTACATTCCCATTCAGATCGTCAGAACAATGACGTTTCTGATTGCAGATGTGATTGTTTGCTGACCTCTTATTGTCTTGTTTTAGGTCTGGAGCCTGTGTCTAGCTTCAGTGTTCATCCTCAGTCCAACACGTCTCTGCATGCGGTCTGGAAAAGCCCAGCGTTCTCCAATGTCACTTCATATGTGCTGGAGTGGAGACCTCTGTGCGGGACCACAGCAGCTTCACTGTCCTTCACACTGATTCACAAAAACAAGAGCAATACCACACTCACAGGTATTCATTGTGACTTTTCATTATGTATCTTTATTCTGTGTACACTATGTATTATTATTTCTACGATGGCCAAGGGGGCTTAACTTACTGCAATTTAACAAAACACAAGCATCACTTACAAAATTACAAAACGCCAGTAAACCTCTATGGCATGAATTTTTGTTTTAGGAGGGAAAAAATATTTCACCCTAATTTGTGGGTGCTTGGGGGTCCCTTATAATAAATCAATCATAAAATGTGCTCCCCCCTAGCCCCATCACCAGATTTGAGGTTGGGAGCTGGGTCTATTCTACGCAAGCTATGATGGCTTTCACCTTGATATTATAGCCTAGATGTATACCTGACCGGTGAGCCGTCTGATAAAAAAAGTGTCCTTCTGAATCAAATCAGCAGGATGCTCTTCTGGATCTTTCACTTACTTTAAAGACACTACTGACTACGCTTACATGGACATCTGTAGTCTAGTTATTTGCCTTAATAGACAATAATATAACTAAGGTGTTTATGTGAAGTGCTTTCATGTAAGAGTTTCCTGTAATTTTGGGTGACTTTAACTGCAGTTCAGCAGTTTCACTATTACTCATGAACATTTCATTCATGCCCCCGTGACAAACTGGGATATTAGACGCAAATAAGGAGTAAGGACTGGTGAGAGAGTTATGGAATTTAATAACGCACGCCGAATGGAAATAAAAACTTCCGCATTTCGCGATGTGTGTGTGTGTGTGTGTGTGCTGTTGAGCACGTTCTTAAACACTGCTGATTTGCCATTGTGTTCACGTCCTCAACAGAAATGACTGTGATTGGCCATGAAGGTCATCAGTTCACCAAACTCACCGCTGTTTACTGAGTGTAACCACAGATACAGGGACACTGGAGCATTTCAAAGCTGCAAAGATCAGCTGGTCTGTTAATAAGCTGACATACAAGCAATCCACTGATGAATCGACTGATCTCCATGGCTTTAAAATGCTCCAGTGTCCCTGTATTTGTGGTTACACTCAGTAAACAGCGGTGAGTTTGGGGAACCGATGACCTTCACAGCCAATCACAGCCATTTCTGTTGAGCACTGGTGAATACTATGGCAAACCAGCTGTGTTTAAGAACGCGTTCAACAGCGCTCAAATGATAGCGGGAAATGGACGTTTTTAAAATTTCAGTACCGACTGGCACAATAAGAAAATCCCAGCCGGGTCCGTATCAAATTCCAGTATGTATATACGTTTTTTTCAAACAGGGCTATGTAGTTTTGCATTAAGTTTTTTCTTAATATTAACAAATATTTAAAATATTTAAATTGTGCATGATGTGTTTACTTGTGTTATCCTTGGCTAATACATTTTTTTTTTGATGATCTGAAACATAAAAGTGTGACGAACATGACAAATAAAAAAAAATCAGTAAGAGGGCAAAGACTTTTTCATATATATATATATATATATATATATATATATATATATATATATATATATATATATATATATATATATATATATACAGTTGAAGTCAGAATTATTAGCCCACCTTTAAAAAACATTTTCTCTTTTTTAAATATTTCCCAAATGATGTTTAACAGAGCAAGGAAATTTTTACAGTATGTCTAATAATATTTTTTCTTCTGGAGAAAGTCTTATTTGTTTTATTTCGGCTAGAATAAAAGCAGTTTTTAATTTTTTAAACATAATTTTAAGGTCAACATTATTAGCCCCTTTAAGCTATATCTTTTCGGTAGTCTACAGAAAAAACCATCATTATACAATAATTTGCCTAATTACCCTAACCTGGGGTGCGTTTCCCAAACAACGACATAACTCGCGGCTGAACTATCATAGTACGATGCATCGTTTGGGAAAAGAACGGTGTAGTGACGAGTGTTTCCCAAAACCCTTAGTTTCTCTGTCGCAGATCCAACATTTGAACCACGTTAGTTATAACGTAAAATGCCCATAATGATGCTCTAAACGGGGTGGAGTAACAACTTCTTTAGAGAAGAACCCCATCATTTCTTTGTGCAAATGATATTGTTTTACACACACACGCATTTAAAATAAAATCCAATATTAGTTTTGGTAAAAACATGCACTCGTTTTACATATTGATTGAAATATATGTAAACGGCACATATAGGGCCTGTGTTTGCTTTACTAATATTATTAGGAACATTACATATTCTATTCTAAAACATAAAATCACTTACAAAAGCCAACACATATTCTAATATCATATATAAATCATATAAATAAATAAATAAATAATGAGGCTATTTATTAAGAAATGAAATGTAATATTTATTATTATTTATTAGAAAATGAAAAAAATCCTATATTAATAATAATATTAATGATGATGATTATTATTATTATTAAGTAGGATATTGTTTATTTATTTTTTGAAAAGTCTACTTTTACAATTTGAGCACGTGCAAACCACTGCAGATATGCTCTAACCAGCAGGCCCATGTCATATACAGTACAGATACTTAATAAAAAACCCACTATAAATTAAAAGCATTAACGTATGCTATGTTTTTTGTTTTCACAAGCTTTAGAGACGTAACATAAATTCCGCTTTTAAAAAATAGTCACCTATAGCTTTTGCCATGAGGCTGTGTTCAAAATGACATCAAAGTTTTCAAAGTGCACTGCGAAGGGAGCCCAATTGTAAACATGAAGATCGCTAAAACTGAACTGTAAAAATACTTTGAAAGCAAATTACACCTAAGAGAGATGACCTTGATGCTTTTTTATTTTTAATAATTCCAACTTTGAATGTTAGAATGTTCTAAATGAATAGGGCATAGGGGGGATAAGTGGAAATAGAACAAGGCCAGGAACTACGTTTCTAACTACAGCTCCAGAGGTGTCGTTTCAAGTGGTCAATTTTGCGACGCAGTTTGCGAATGTTTGTTGGAGCGATGGATTTGGGAAACGGCAAATCAACAAACTATCTTTGTAACGATGGAACTTGTCACATTAGTTGGCTAAAGATGGTTTTGGGAAACGCACTCCTGCCTAGTTAACCTAATTAACCTAGTTAAGCCTTTAAATGTCACTTTAAGCTGTATAGAAGTGTCTTGAAACATATGTAGTAAAATATTATTTACTGTCATCATGGCAAAGATAAAATAAGTCAGTTATTAGAAATGAGTTATTAAAACTATTATGTTTAGAAATGTGCTGAAAAAAATCTTCTCTCTGTTAAACAGAAATTGGGGAAAAAATAAACAGGGGGGCTATTAATTCTGACTTCAACTGTATATATACTGTATATATAGCCTTGGTAAGGATTAAAACATTAAGAAACTTGAATTAAACTTATAGAATTATCCTTCAATAATAAAATAATGTTTAATAATTAACTTCATCTTAATCATAAACAATCAAAAAATGTTACTGCATAAAATACATTAAAAACTGATATCAGATTAGCTACATATTATACTGAATAAAAAACTTCCCTTGATCTCATTTGCTTTACTTTATATTATTGGTTTGTAACAATCTTGACAAATGCTCAAATATCTTTTACAGTTGCTTATAGTCTTACTTATAGTAAATATAATTTGGTGTTTAATCCTTACGATGTTATTTGTTATTCCTCACATCTATTTATGTTTTTTATTGAACATTTCAGGATTAGAGCCTTACAAGCCCTACGAGATATCGATTTATCCCAGATATGTGAAGGGGATTGGACGTCCTGTGACTGTACTGGCTTACAGCAGTGAGAAAGGTAGCTTGCTTTTAAGGGATTTCTTCATAGAGGGCACAAAAGCTGGATCTTGATACAATACTTCCATCTAGTGGACACAGTCTTTGCTTGGTATACGGTAGAAGTCGGAGTTATTCACCCTCCAGTGAATGTTTTTCTTTTTCAAATATTTCCCAAATTATGTTTAACAGAGCAAGGAATTTTTCACAGTATTTCCTATAATATTCTTTCTTCTAGAGAAAGTCTTATTTATTTTGTTTGGGCTAGAATAAAAGCAGTTATTTATTTTTTTTAAACCCTTTTAAAAGGTCAATATTATTAGCCCTTTAAGTTGGGGTGTTCAGTTCCGGGTTTTTTAGACTAAACTCCAATTTACATTCACTTAAAATAGTGCAAGGATTAAACATGCTGTATCATATGGTGCTTTACACAATGCTACTGTGTCAATTGTAGCTTTACATTGTGCGGTTCTCTTCTGGCCCGACAAAACCAGCAGTTTAAATCATCTGCAGTCAAAATAAAATAGTTATCAGCCTACATTTTTATAGCATATTTGTATTGTCTAGTTTAGATAACTTAGAAAATTACATTGCAGATGTGGGCACAGTGGGTAGCACAATCGCCTCACAGCAAGAAGGTTGCTGATTCGAGCCCCGGCTGGGTCAGTTGGCATTTCTGTGTGGAGTTTGCATGTTCTCCCCATGTTGGCGTGGGTTTCCTCCGGGTGCTTCGGTTTCAAAGTCCAAAGACATGCGCTATAGGTGAATTGGGTAGGCTAAATTGTCTATAGTGTATGTGTGTGAATGAGTGTGTATGGGTGTTTCCCAAGGATCGGTTGCAGCTGGAAGGTTATCCGCTGCGTAAAACATATGCTGGATAAGTTGGCGGTTCATTCCGCTGTGGCGACCCCAGATTAATAAAGGGACTAAGCCGAAAAGAAAATGAATGAATGACATTGCAGTCGTGAAGACAAAGTAAAAACATCAATTTATTATTGAAATATTTAATGACAAGATATGCAGCAGTTCATTAACAAAGAAAAAAAACAATTGATCCTACAAACAACGTTTAAAAAATAATAATAAAATAGTCTAAATGTCTTCTTAATATAAATCTTTCATACTTGAATGCTAGGCCTACCGAGTGAACGAAATAATCGGGAGTAGTGGACGCTCACGGAAGGCAAGGCACACCCTAAATCTGCAGTTATTCATTTCTTTATTTTTTTTTAACAGCAATAGACGATCCGACCGATCAATAAACAAAATAGCTTGATTTTAGATTTAATTAAATCTATTAATATTAAACTTTATACAAGAAGTGTTTAACTTAAATAGTTCATGCATTAACAAACATAAAATAAAAATAGAAGCATGCAGCGTGACAGACCGTAAAGCACATCATGTTGCTCTCTCTCTTGTGAATGTGATTTTTTAAAGTGTAGCCTACTTTTAAATAGCCTATTACTTTACTTTTAAATATCACTGTTTGTTGTGTGCAATTTGTTCATTGATTTGATAAGGTTGTGTTAATGGGACAGCTTACGCCGGAAGATAAGGAGTGAGTCAGACCTGTTTTTGAACAATTAGCCTTTTTGAAAACTCTTTTTGAAACTAATTTCGCTTGCTATAATAAGTTTCTTAATTTTGATGTATTTTTGTAGTTATTTACTAAATAAACACAAGAATGAATTAGAGGTAAAGTTAAGTGCGTTTAGGTTCCAAAACAAAACCACGACCACGTGATCAGATTTTTGACTCTGGGGCTGTTTTTCAATTCTAAGAACGCAGAGAACGGACTTGTGTTCTTGTGAAGAGCGGTCTTGCTAGGTCACATCAGAAGAACGAACTCGGGAGACCGCGTAAACAAAACGCGTCCTGTGAGAAATGAGATGCTGTGTTCTTCCTGATGGTCACACGACATTCATGTGTTTTTAATGGAAAATGATTTAACCATTACAGCATTCATACAATGATTTATTGTTTACCCCGTTTTCAAAATATGCACTATGCATAAAGACTTTACAAATATACCTTGCACAATATAAATAAAACAAATTTAAATACGAATTTCAGCAAATAAACACCCTTAATGTGTTTATTCCTTTATTGAGATTTTGATGGTGATGTTTACTTTTACCGTTTCATTTAGAGAAACTCCTGAGGTAAATAAGTTATATCTCTGAGCTTTAAAAATAAATCTAAACAAAATGCTGCACTTCCCACCTCCAGCCGCAATGACTTCTGGGACTTCTAGAGCGAGTTCGGAGCTCAACTCTGCATCGGTGCGTCCTCGATATCAAGAACATATCTGGGAACTTTCACGCGTCCTCTGTTCTTGCGGTCTTGAGGTTTGGAACTGAACTTTGGCAGTTGATGATGACGTTACACGAGAACACGAGGACGCAAGACCGCTGATGAACGCATATTGAGAAACAGCCTGAGAGTCGATTCTTGTCTTAGAGTCGATTCCGGTACCATAGATATTTACATTAGATGCTGCTACCCTGTTGTTGTCTATTGGAAGGAATGCGTCAATAGAGCCACCATTTTAGTACAGGGTAGCGCTCCTTTGAAATGAATGCGAGACCAAGGTGCAGTGGAGGACTGGCCATTTCAGAGCCAGCGATATATACACATATATACCTATATATATGATCGGGAGTTTTCCCGATGGTCATTATGCAAATATTTTTTAAAATGACGATAATTATAATTTCTACATCGATGATAAGTGATTGCACGGGCATTGCCACCAAAGTGTTTGTGTGCATGGAAATGTATTATCCACCCTCCCTGTTTAATTTGATCTAATCCATGTCCTGAAAAACTCCCCCTCTCCTGGTTTCACTTCTAATTCTAACGGAGCGACTCGTTTGTGAATGAATCTCCGTTATGAACGACTCGTTCACTTAGCTGACAATAATACAAGTTTCTAGCACCGCAGCACCTTGTTGTCATATTTCATTTACATTGTTTGCTGATTTTATTCAGCCAAACTATCATAAGCCTAGTATTTAGTGTGAGTTGGTGCTACTTTGCCTCACGGTAAGTGCAGTAAGTGACCGTATTATCATCAATAACGTTACTTGTTATTGTAAAAGTTCGTAACATACAAAAACGTAAAAAACGAAATCTTACTTATGAAATGTTCTGCCTTTGTGCTTTGTTTGTTTATTACTACACCCGTACACAGCGCTAAAGTCCAGCATCTTCAGACTGGATTTAGTCTTGACTAGTGCGGTTGAATGCCTTATACACAGTATGCAATATCTAGTGTATATATCTATGTTCCGGAACTACCCACATAGCAAATGTTTTCTGGCCCAGCTCTGGGCCACTCAATAACTTTTCCCTTGGCCCAAGTACCACAAAGAATGACGGTCCTGAAGTGGCCCATAACTGGATTAAAGACAAGGGCCACACATGGGCCATAACCAGCCCGAATCTCAGCCAATTTATTACCCTTAACTGGGCCAAAACAGGTTTATTATTGGTACTGATTCTCAGCTATCAGTTAACCATATCCACCCTTTAAGCAGAAACCCCAAAAACTGAGCTATAACCCAGCCTAATGTTACCTAAACAATGTGAACAATCACTACACTGATCTGGGCCACACACCTCCCATCCACAACTGGCCCAAATGTAGTTTGCCGTCATGCATGCAGTGCCATCATTGCCATGCATGGCCCACATTCAGCTGACATTATGCATGCCAGTGCTGGCAACACGCCAGCAGTGCCATAATGAGGCCACATTTGGGCCAAGTCCGTTTGCTATGTGGGTAGGTCCATTGAGAGTTGAAGTTGACTCCCCATCCCTACCCTTAAGCATTATTTGTTTTGGATTGTCTACAAAACAAACCATAGTGATTTGCCTAAATACACTAATTTGTTAACCTAGTTAAGTCTTTAAATGTCACTTTAAGCTGAATACTAGTATCTTAAACAATATCTAGTCGAATATTATTTACTGTCATCATGGCAAAAATAAAAGAAATCAGTTATTAGAGAGGAGTTATTGAAACTATCATGTTTAGAAATGTTGAAACAATCTTCTTCAAACAGAAATTAGGGAAAATAATTTACAGGGGGGCTAATAATAAAGGGGTGCTAATAATTCTGACTTCAACTGTATAATGTTAACAAAATCTTGATTATATCCCAGCACCCTCTGAGGCTCCAGAGCTGAATTATGAGGACATCAGTCATTCACATCTCAAATTTCACTGGAACGAAATCCCCCTCCAACAGAGAAATGGGATCATCCAAGGATATACGGTTTACTTCTGGCACAAGATGAACGATATCAAAGGTATTTGAGGATTTAAAGTTGAAAGTATAATGTTTGGGTGGACAATGTTATTAAGTATGATGTTTGTGAACTGTTTTCAGAGATAATGACTACGGAGACCAGCGTTGAGGTGAAGGATCTTCAACCACACACTAAATATCATGCCCTTTTATCCATTTGTACCAATGGCGGATGTTTTAACGGATCAGTTTTGAGCCTGACAACTGCACGTTTGGGTGATTATTTATGATTTTTCTACTTTTTAATATAAATCAAGGGACATTAAAGATGAGGAGCGGCATGATGGCTCTGTGGTTAGCACTGTCGCCTCACAGCAAGAAGGGCGCTGGTTTGAATCCTGGCTGGATCAGTTGACATTTCTGTGTGGAGTTTGCATGTTATCCCCGTGTTGGCGTGGGTTTCCTCCGGATGCTCCAGTTTCCCCCAAAGTCCAAACACATGCAACTTATCCAGCATATGTTTTTATACCGCAACCCAACACTGGGAAACACCCAAACACTCTTGCATTCACACACATACACTATGGACAATTTAGTTCACCTATAGTGCATGTCTTTGGACTGTGGGGGAAACCGGAGCACTCGAGGCAAACCCACGCCAACACGGGGAGAACATGCAAACTCCACACAGAAATGCCAACTGACCCAGGCTCAAACCAGCGACCTCCTTGCTGTGAGGCGATTGTGCTACCCACTGCGTCACCGTGACGCCCAAAACATTGTAAACATGTTTTTAATTAAATAAGTATCATTTGATAATTTAATGTTTATCCTTCTTTGTCAAATGACGCTTCAAAAAACATTGTATCATTGGATGTGTTCTGTTAAATGTCATCATTATTTTATAGCAATAATAATTATAATAAAATAGGAATTTTATTTTATTTTAAAATGTATAAGAAATTCAAAAGAATATTTCACTAAGGTTGTATTTTTTCTTTTATACATACAGTTGAAGTCAGAATTATTAGCCCCCCTGAAATATGAGCCCTCTTGTTTATTTATTCCCCAATTTCTGTTTAACAGAGAGATTTTTTTTAACACATTTCTAAACATAATCGTTTTAATAACTCATTTCTAGTAACTGATTTATTTTATCTTTGTCATGATGACAGTAAATAATATTTAAGTAGATATTTTTCAAGACACTTCTATACAGCTTAAAGTGACATTTAAAGGCTTTACTAGGTTAATTATCTAGGCAGGTTAGAGTAATTAGGCAAGTTATTGTAATGATGGTTTGTTTTGTAGACTATCGAAAAAAATATGGGGCTAATAATTTTGACCTTAAAATGGTTTTTAAAAAATTAAAAACTGCTTTTATTCAAGCCGAAATTAAACAAATAAGACTTTCTCCAGAAGAAAAAATATTATCAGACATACTGTGAAAATTTCCTTGCTCTGTTAAATATCATTTGGGAAATATTTAAAAAAGAAAAATCAAAGGGGGCTAATAATTCTGACTTCAACTGTATGTATATATATATTACCTGAAAAAAAACTTGTCGTTGATCTCAGTTGTAAGGGCAACAAATAATACCTTGACTTCTAGTTAATAATTTGGAAAAGTGGCAGAAGGAAGATTTTTCTGATGAATCATCTGTTGAACTGCATCCAGCATGGACCCAAGATTCTCAGAGAAATCAGTCAAGTTTGGTAAAGGAAAAATCATGGTCTGGGGTTACATTCGGTATGGGGGTGTGCGAGAGAGAGAGGGCAAATTCTTCAGCAGGATAGTGCTCCTTCTCATACTTCAGCCTCCACATCAAAGCTCCTGAAAGCAAAGAAGGTGCTCCAGGATTGGCCAGCCCAGTCACCAGACATGAACATTATTGAGCATGTCTGTGGTAAGATGGAGGAGGCATTGAAGATGAATCCAAAGACTCTTGATGAACTCTGGGAGTCCTGCAAGAACGCTTGCTTTGCCATTCCAGATGACTTTATTAAGAAGTGATTTGAGTCATTGCAGAGATGTATGGATGCAGTCCTCCAAGCTCATGGGAGTCACACACAATATTCATTCTGTTTCCACTACACCACGACTTTATATTCTATACTGGACATTAATTCTGTTAAGTGACAAGACTTTTGTCTAAGCAAAGTCAGACCTTGCTGTCCTAATTAAATAATTCAAAATCAAGGCATGATCATATTTTATTTTGGTAAAATAAGTGTAATCTAGAGGCCTTTGCCTTTCATATCTGCCACTTCTGATAGCAAATGATCAACTAGAAGTCAAGTTATTATTTGTTGTTCCTAAAACTCAGATATATATATATAGATGAAGAGTATGTGTAAGACACTTAATATTATTACTGCTTTGACTAACTGAAAATGTTTTTTCAGATGGAATTGAGATGGTGCTCTTTGTTATCCCAGCATGCATTGGTGCATCTCTCCTCGTCATCATTATTGTGTTTACCTGTTTTGGGAAAAATGAACGGTGAGTTTTACATTCAGTGTTATCACAGTTATTTATAGAGAAACCCCACGTCACATTAAATGAAACACAACATTGTTTTTCTTGTAAAGCATACTTCAATGATCTCATTTTTCTATAGTGTGCTAGTAATATACTTTCAATTCCGCCTCGTCACAGGGTGAAGATGTGTTTGTGGCCTATAATTCCCGATCCAGCCAACAGCAGTATTAAGAGGTGGACGACTACAGACTCACTACAGGTATAATTATCTGCTTTTTTTTTTAAAGGGGACCTATTATGCCCGTTTTAATGATGTAAAATAAGTCTCTGATGCCCCTAGAATGTGTGATTGAGGATTCAGCTCAAAATACTCCACAAATAATGTTTATAACTCTTTGAATCTGACCCTTTTAGGTTTTGATCCTAATTGTGACGTTTTGGTGAGTGTCGCTTTAAATTCAAACGAGATTGTGCTCTTTTCAAAAGAGGGCGGAGCTACAGATGCCTGTGTGCCAGCATAGTGGCAGATTCAAAAACAAGATTACCATCCTATGCTAATGAGGGAGAGATGGTCACTAGTGGGAGGGGCTTTCCTTGTCTGATGACATGTAATGGGAGAACGTCAATCAAAGTGTTTCTGCTGTTTTCATCAAGTCTGATTATAAAGAATAGAATTAATTCATTTTTACTATTAGAAGCTGGTTAAATTCACACACTGCTGCCACACAAATGTGTTTAAACCAATTCTAAAGGTGATCTTTGGATAATAGGTCCCCTTTAAGTTACTTTTGTGCTCACAAGAAAAAAAAAAAGACTTCTAGCGTCAGTTCAGGACATGCATGAGGGCGTGTTACATAAAGTTTTAACTTCAGATATGATATGTTCAATTAAGATTTTTGGCAAATCCGTATTACAGAAGCAACTTGATTTTGGATTCTTATGCTAGTTTACAAAATCATATATTATTTATAGTTTGGAATTTTTTGTTTGTTTTCCTTCACTAAACCCCATTTGAGTTTCTTTCTACTGAACACAAAAGAACACTTTTGACTGTTCACTTCTATAGCATTTTGTTTACTTAATATTGACTATTTTGTCGCTCATTTGAGTATTGTTTATAGTTTGAATGTGTATTTTCATTGGTATAGGCCTTTAACATCTGGTAAAGGGACCACCAATGAAAACTAGGGCTCATTTTGGTACCTTGATGTTCCTGGGGAATGTTGATTAAGGGCGTACTCACACTTGTCCCCCCGAAGGTCCGCACTCACATTACATTCGGGCCTGGGCACGCTTCCGTCATCGATGATGTGCTGTTCAGTAAGCGCTCTCGCTCAGCACAGTGGAGATTTCTTTAGTTATATCGTTTAAGTCGTTTGATATGCGGTGACGCTCATAAACAACCATAAAATCCTCGTGCTGCAGGAATTAGGAGGTTTGCTGAAGGTGCAGCTGACGTGCAGTGAGGGGTTTGTGTCTTTAATAATCTACGACAGTTCGCGTTCATTGAACAGTACGAATGATTAATTATTCCATATCAAACAGTCCCTTAAAAGTCCCGTCTCACTTTCAGTTTCAGGCTCAGGCGTGTTTTGCACTTACACACAAGCATACCGCGCCTGAGCCCAAGTGAACCGCGCTCTGGCACAGCTCTTCCAACCAGGCCAGGGCCGGGCAAGTAAACCGTGCCTGAGCCCGATTCAGAGCACTCACACTTCTCAAACAATCTGGGAAACGGGCCTGGGCACGGTTCAGATAGCATAGTGCGAGTACACCCTAACATACACTGTCACTTGTTGTGAAATAAATAAAATAAGTTTAATTATATACAGACCCCCTAGTTTTTCACGATTCCGCGATCGCTGAATCCAACGCAAAATCAACAAAAAGTTGCACATTTTTGCGATACTGCAAAATTCTTAATTAAACGCAAAATAATCACAAAAAATCTAAATAATCTCATAAAACATCCAATTCCAAACCATATAATCAAATTTATTTTTAGTTTACAATGAATTGGTTTACGTGACTTATAGACGTTGCAGACGCAGCGCACGTGATGTATTTGAGTGTCTCTCGATAAATGACTGCTGACCTGCGCCCTCACAATCATTACATTACATGGAATGGGGGCGGGGGGAGTTTTCAGCTTGTGCAGTAAGCAGACACAGATGAAGCGCGAGTGATATACATGTAGTCGCAAAGATGAGATATAGACATCTTGTGGCGTGAATTGGGCGTTTTGTGCATTTGATGCGCTTCAGACTGCAAAAGAAAGTTGGAGCAATGGAACACACAGGAGATGAGATTGATTCAAAGGTGACGGCTGCTAGACGTGACCAAACTAAAGGACATTATTTGTGCTTTACATGTATGGCTGGTATTAAGATGAGCGTTAAATCGATAAATGATTTCGTTTAACTCTTTTCCTTCACTTAACAAGAGAAAACGCTTCCCAGCCATTGACTAGTTTTATGGCAATCCGTGTTCTAGGTGTATTACGGTAGGGGAAGCCCTAACGCATGTCCTATGTGTGACATGATGTCAGATGCTTCGGGGAGTGAAATCTGAGAGAAAGTAAGATCGTGGATTTAAAATAAGAGTAATACAATCTTCCTTTAACTTAATCTCTACCGTTTTAGATCTTGTCTTGACAAGAGACTAAAATAAAGAAGATTTTGTTTCAGATTGCACACCTAACATATTAGCCTACCTAATATAGTACATATAATTAAAATACATATAATTTTTTACGTTTATATAAATAATTTTTAAATTGCAAAATTGTCCACAAATTTCAGAAAGTTACCACCACAAAATCAGTCATTTTTTATCGCAGAAAAATCATAAAGAAATCGTGAAAAACTAGGGGGTCTGTAATAGGGATGCCACAATTCTCAATACAATATTGAACCGTTCGGTACGACATCCACGGTTCAATACGCGCTTGTGAATTGCATTTTTTTTGGTTTTACATTTAAATAATTGATGTGCGTTTTATTTGTCTCCGAATTGACTGTGTGTGTGCGCCTGTAAGTCTACGAGCTGAGATGAGGAAACTCCTCCCCGCGAGTAAATATTCAATCACTATGCTCTAAAGTTAGGGGGCGCTCAATCATTCCACTTTAACATGACGAGCGGCGGTGAATGAGGCAACAGTACGAGGAAGCGCCGGTATCTTTCAAATTCGCAGTGTGAGGACATTACGGTTACACGTATAGACTAATCGAACGGAAATACTTCCAACATGACTGCACATCTGCGTCGCCATCACCCAGCAATATCACTGTCTGAAGGCAGAATAGCAGAGAAGGTAAAAAGACCTCCATAAAACAACAATCCCTCACTGAATCCTTCCAGCAAACATATCCAACTGGTTCCGAAAGACACATAAAAATAACAAAGGCAGTGTTAAGTTTAATTAAGATGGTTTATTTATATTTACTGAAGTACAATTGTGTTTATTTAAAATGGTCAATTTATGTTCATTAACTTCACATTAGGGATGTCAGTTTCTACAAAATCCCATGATCGATGATCATTTAAATTAACGATCAATCAATCGATTAATCGTTAATCCTTATAAACCATATGTTTGTAAAATACATACGAATAGGCTACTGAAGAATGAGCCGAATATGCAATGCATTATGGTTCTTGCTTAATCGTCACAACGAAATAATCTAAGCATTCATTTTATAGATATAAACTATAAAAATAAAAAATAAGACATTTTAAGTAATCAACATTATATGTAAAAAACCCAAACTAGGCTACAGGCTGAATGCGTCAGAGGTGAACATGCGGCACACGCTTCTGTTAAAGCTTCAGTGAAGAACAAACCATTTAGGCTATGACAGACCAATGCTATCTCACGGCTAGTGTTGGGCAATATAAGACATTTTCAGATTGCCATATAGTCCCCCTGTGAGATCGCCGACACGATATATGGGCGCGGCAGTGTTAGGTTTCTAATTTGCTCATTTATTTAACCATTTTTAAACGTATTTAATAGGCCTAATCTTTCGGCTGCTTTTTAAAAACTTATTTAATAATCTACTTCATTTGCATTATGTTTTATCTCAGAAAATAATTCAAACCAATGCAAATCACCGCGCTTTTACAGCTAAACTGTGTGGCGCGGGACAGGATTTGATGGTGATTTCGGGTGGTTCGATGGCTCCATGCCGTTATCAGCGGGACTGCTGCAAAATGCATATAATATAAATGGATGCAAGCAAATGAAATTATATTTATCTGCGCACAGAAGAAACAAGGATGCATGCATTAAAGTCCTTTCAGACGGGAGGCGGACGGAGGTCTCACCGCCTGCGCGTGTTTCTATGCGTGCGTTTATACATGTTTTGTTTTTTAGTAGAGCGCGCCGCGGCTTCAGGTCTGATCATCATCACAAAAGTAGTCATTAACAGTGTCACCTCTGTATTTGCTCAAATCTAACACAATGTTGCGCTTGGGATATGCGTTTATTGTTTGTCAGAGTTTTGTTTAGACTATTGCCGACGCGCCGCAGCTCTGGCTCTAATATTAGCCTACATATAAAACATTTCACTGAGCTAAGTTATTAATAATCTGTTCAATAATTCGTTAAAGCCAAAACGAATGGTAATTTAATATAGACTATTAAAATATATAATAGAAAAAAAAAATATATATATATACATAGCCTATATAAATAATTATAGGCCTAACATATTTTTAATTAAATAAATAGGCTATTTACTGAAATATGCGCATGTCTGTGTTTATCATTCCATCGAATTAATTCGATTCCAGCACCTGTTATTCCAGAACAGATCATTTGAGATGGGTTCAGTTCTTTTCATTTTTTTTTTCTGTAGTTTCATTTTTACAAATAACTTTATTTAATTTGTCTGTTAATTAAATTTAGTTATTTAGCCTTTTATTTTTATGCAACAAAGTTGCAAATTAATTTGCTATGAGATGTGGCTGTGTATGGCAGTGCCCTCACGTGCAGCGCGCGTCGGCTGCTGCTGCGAGAGAGAGAGAGAGCGCAATGGAAATAATACATTTTTCACATGCTGATGTGTGTAAAAATTGCGAATACATGTCTATAATCGCCTTGCAATTTAAAAAATTATTGTATTTTTCCCTTTAGGAAGGAAACTCTATTTCAGTTCAAGCTAAAGATGCGTGGTGCTGAAGTCCGAAAGTGCCGACCAAGTGATGTTGATGTAAACAGCTGAAGCTGTTAAATTATTTGTAGTTCGTTTATTATTAATGATGATGATTAAAAATAATAATGCTGTTCATTTTATATAATAATGTAATTAACCCACT
Source organism: Danio kyathit (assembly GCA_903798195.1). Taxonomy (NCBI): domain Eukaryota; kingdom Metazoa; phylum Chordata; class Actinopteri; order Cypriniformes; family Danionidae; genus Danio; species Danio kyathit. Next base: position 7,841,423 of record LR812534.1, read on the forward strand.
GCGCAAAGACACGTCCAAACGACGTCTATTGCACGTCATTTTTGAACGTCCAATTTTGGTCCCCTGACGCCCCATTCACACAAGGCGTCAGCTTCAACGCTTCCCATTCACTTTGAATGGGTGACGTCAGGCGTTGCCGAACTGCATTGTGGATCCGTCGGCGCCGCTTCAGAGGCGTTGCTCGCTGCAGAAGTTGGGACATGCTCAACTTTTCAAGCGCCGACGGAAGCGTCAGCCAATCAGATCGCTGTATGCAAATACACCAGCTCCAACAGTGGCCTATTGCTGACTAATTTCATTGGCTGACGCTGCTATGACGATCGCGTCAGCCCCAACTTCAGACACACCCTCTGTCAAGCGTTGAAGCTGAAGCCTCGTGTGAATGGGGCGTGAAGGTGCAGACTGTGACGCCAGATGACGTCTTTTTTTCGACGTCTATTGAACGTCCAGTATTGACGTCCACAGGACTTCCGCATTAGGTCTATTTGAAGTCCAAATGTGGTTATTGTGGACGTCTTTTCTACGTCAATCCTGAACTTATTTTAGACATCATTTTATACTGCTTATATGCTCTGTGCATAACTGTAGTCCCATTTCAGAAGGTGCATACTGTTTAAAATCATTTGATTGTCTCAGCAGCAGAATTGAATTGGAAGTGCATGACACCTTTGCATGCTTTTCCATTTATCATCTGCTTCTGAGACATTTAAATGATCTTAAACAGTATGCACCTTCTGAAATGGGACTACAGTTATGCCACAGTAAACAGGAAAACATTGGACTACAGTTAAACAGGCATTTACAAATAAAAATAACAACTCAACCATTACTCACTTATTTCCATCTTTATTGTTTTGAAATGACACAAACATCTCTTAATGAACTTTGACTAGTTAAATTAAGTTAATGTGCATCATAACAAATTTAAAATCAGCACTGCTGGTAAAATACAAACATATAATAATAATAATTATTATTATAATAATACTATTATTATTAATAATAATATCAATAACAACAAAGTTACAAAGTCAATCTTGCATGGGTCTCTACAACAGATTTAAAACAATAAAAATTTAACACTGCTTAACCGAACTAAGGATTCATTAGGTAATGTATTTACTAACATAAACAAATTACGAACAATACTTGTACATTATTAATTATAGTTCAACATTTATTAATGCATTATTAAAATCCAAATCCATGCTTCTTAAGAATAGTTAGTGAATGCACCACGAGCTAACATAAACTAACAATGAAGGACGGTATTGTCATTAATAACATAAACAAATGGTGTAATTGTTCATTGTTTATGTCAGTAAATGCATTAACCAGCACACTGTAAACAGTAACATGTTGAGTTTACTTAAGAAAATGTGGAAACTGAATTTAAGAAGCAAATCAGTTCACAAACTTTGAGTAGATACAACTATTACTTCAACCTAAAAAAACAAATCAAGTTCCATTTTTTGAATTCTCACTTAATCCAGCAAGTTACTTGTACAAAATCTAAAGACAACAGCTATATAGATGGCCATCCATTCGTTTTTCAAAGCAAAGTACTAAATCAAAATACAGCAACTGTTCAACATTACAAAGAAAGCATAACTCCTAACTCTTGGTCTTGGCATCAAGTTACAGTATTTACAGAAATATTTGAAACTGGACCTTGTCTGACATGTTATTTGCACCTAGCCCCATAAAATGTTTTTGAAATACTTCAAAAGAGCACCTCAGGTTTTGTGAGAATCTAAGTTCAATGCATAAATCACAACAAGGATAAAAACACGCGTTTGCCACATTGTCCAAGTTTTTGGATGACTTCAGTGATGATTCCAACACCTTCACAATGTTATTTAGTATCTGCTTCTTCCTATATGGTTTCCTCGGGTGGTGTTGTACAACAAAGTTAGGGCTTCATGTTCACAGGGCTAGAGCAAGCTGAACTGGTCCTCTAGGCGAATGGCGTTCACGCCGCCCTCAACCCGAAAGTCAAAAAGAAAGTGACCGGTTCGCGGATGAATGCGAGGACCGGAAGAGGGCGTCACGGATGAAAGTGTGGACCGGGAGGGAGGTGGTGGGTGTCGCGGATGAAAGTGAGGACCGGGATAGGGCAGGGTGTCACGGATGAAAGTGAGGACTGGGAGAGAGGGGGTGGGTGTCGCGGATGAAAGTGATGACAGGGGGGTTTGCGGACGCCACCCTCACTATTCTGCCGCCCTTGGCGGCTGCCTAGGTCGCCTCTACGGATGCACCGTGCCTGCATGTTCAACATCCTAAGATCAGGATCAAGAACAAAAAAAAAAAAAAACAATTACCAATAGATCACAGGTGAAATGGGTTTTGTTTAATTCAATATTTAAAAAAAAAATGTAAACAACTTGCCATGTACTCCTTTATGAGTTGTGGAGGGTTTTCAAGTAGACAGGAAGGGCTTACAGGATGGATTTACATGATCTTATGATGGTGACATTCTAAACAATGTGAAAAAAGCTTTAGTTAGGAATTTAGTTTTATTTGCTGTATACTAACATTTAAAGAAGCATTATCAAGAACCACTGAAGAATCACAAGTTTTGCTTCTAAAGGTACAAAAGTATTAAGTAATTCTATGAGACATTTAAAGCTTAAGAAAAGGAAATAAACATTGACTTTAGAATGCAAAATGAGCATGACATTAATTTCTTAAGAATTACTGTTTAAAATGACAATGAATTGAGAAAACCTAGCTGATCCAATGCTGTGATCCTACAAAAATCTACAGATACCTAAAATGACAAATAAATAAAAATCATCAGGTTGGCTGCTGATAAATAGATGACAGGGTATTGGTTAATGTACAGCACCACAAATAGCATTCCTTTACCAGCACTATTGCCACATGGTCCAAACTGAAGTATTTGGATGCCTTCATTGATGATTCTAACACCTTCACAATGGTCTGTAGCATCTGCCTCTTCGTAAATTATGAGACTGTTTCCCAGGGTGGTGTTGCACATCGAAGTTAGGGCTTCATCATGTTTGACATAAAACCTAAGAACAAGAAAAAACAAAACAATTACAAATAAAATTATTTCTTAGGTACATCATTCATAATTTAGAACAACAAGATGCAAAATACAGCAAAGTTTAAAAATATATATGAAAGATGTCCATATCACCCTAATTTCTATACATTTCATCAGTATGTAGAATGCCTTTTAACATTAAACTATTTGGGCTTTTAATTGTTTATATATTATATGTACTTGAAAATGATTTTATTGGAGAACTAAAATTGTATTGCTATATATATATATATATATATATATATATATATATATATATATATATATATATATATATATATATATATATATATATATATATATATATATATATATAAATATCTTTTTTTTTACATTTTTAAACCAAGCAGACATTTAAACATTTTTTAACACAAATGGTAATAGTAATAATCCTAATAATAATAATAATAATAATAAGCAATTAAGATTTTAATTTCTTTCCCCTAACTGTAGCAAAACTGAACCAAACCGTGAGTTAAAAACCAAGATACGTACTGAAATGAGATTTAAGTACCTCTAGTTCGCAGACAGTTTCCATCTACCAATTTCAAGTGTTTTACAAGCTTTGATCTTAATGTGTTTGATGAGACACAATCTCTGCACAGCCACAAGTAGACATAAGGCAAACTGAGAAAAAAAAAGAGTCACCAAATAACAATGTTGTTAATAATATAATATAATATAATATAATATAATATATACTTACAACTCAGATGTACTCATTATCAAGTTTTATCTGGGCCTTCCAAAACTTTAAATTTAACGTCTGCAAATAAATAAGAACATGTAAAACAATTTGTAAGTTCACTTCTTATAAGTTTAACGTTAACTTAATATAAATAAATCCACCTTCGCTTCTTTGTGGCGCATGCTTTAGATGCTCGGATGTGGTCATTCTGATGATCTCTGTGGCTGACTTATCAATTTTCATGACTGCATCTGCACAATTAGAAAAAAATATTATTAGTAATGTGCAAAGGAATTGAGTTTGAGACCAATAATTGAAATGTTGTTTTAAGAATTAAATCATCTGACTACATTTTTAAGGCTTATTTATGAATTAGCATACAGTTAGCAGATATCAATACAAAGACACATAGTCTATGCTGCCTTTCATATTAATTATAATGTATTAAACAGTCAGAAATATTCTGATAAAATACACATCTACAAAGACTCCTGCATGTTATACAATTTTACCATCAAAATCTCTAGCATGTTGCTTAAATTCAATGTTTGAGTCAGTCATGTATGTGCACGCATAAACATAATCTGTCTCTTCGACTTTATTAATCCACCTTTATTTAAAACCTTAATAAAACTACATAATGTACCATTATAGCATGTACAATTTTATGTCAGACGAAAATACAATCACGTTGTGCTTTGAACCCAAAGAAACAGATCAAACTAGCATTACACGTTATGTGATTATATTGTATATCTGGAGATAGAGGTAAAGTTGGTTTTATATTCGCACATTCGTTCATTTAGAAGTCTCTATATTTTTACCATGTTACTTTGAATATTCGATCGGTATTCGCAAGGAAGTATGACTTTAAAACAACATTAACACTACCTAATGAACTGTAAACAATGTTGTACTTTGATAGTCATTGGCTGCTAATATGATTTCTATATTTAGAATTTGCAAAGAATACTTTTCTGAAATTATATTATTAAGGAGAACGTCTGAATATCCGAATATAAAACCAACTTTACCTCTATTAGCTGGAGACAGTCGTGTTGTTCAACACTTACAGATGCCATGCTAATTCTACTTAGCCACAGCACGTTTAGGTACTTTAATTCAACAACTAACACTATAAAAGAACAATAAAGCATAAAATAACTTGGCGGACCAAACTTACCTTCAACTGAGTAGAAAATAGAAACCGATAGATGATGAACAGAGCGCTGAATGCTTGCAAATTCAAATCAGAGTGGCGTTTCCTGATTGGGTCATGATGACGCGATGCATCAGCCAATCAGATTGGCGCTTACTGGTTAGGTTCCTCCGCTGTAATGTTAAAGTTCTAAAGTTGGAATACTTAATTTTCTAAGTGTTTTTTTGCATTTATAACATGTTAAACACAATTGGAGACAATTAAAACAGACAAATAAAATAAACAAGTTAAAGAAAAAACACTAATATATAAAACATGTACTCAATAAATAAATAATCATGTTTCATCAGAAAAAGCCATATTAATACTTATATTGATATCAACAATGTTGATATTTGTCATAAATAAATAAATTCATTAATAATGTCAATTTTCTACATGTGTCTTAGACGTGCAAAATGTGACCTACTCTCGACGTCCAAATGGGGTCAGGGTTAGACGTCGAAATTGCGGACCTAGTTTGCACGTCGTTTAGGCGTGCAGAATTGGTCTTCGACCGACGGACGCAATATAGACATAATCTGCACGTCGATCGGACGTCTAATGTTTAGTGGGAAAACATGTAATATATCATCCGAAACAAGCTATATCGTCTTTAAAGTCGTCATGGGTCCCAGCTCTCTGCGATATATTTGCCTATATCCTCAATACACAATATCCTCCATTAAATCAAGTAATTTTGTTAAGCAGGACAGGCTTAACAAAATTCGCAGCACTAAACATGTTCCCAGACTGAGAGTGATTGATGATGAGAGAGCAGAAACCTGAGAACGTATGTCTGGCTGTGACGAGCGATTTTTAAAATGAAAGCATATTTGTTACAGTCTGTCAAGATTGCTTAAAATACCTTAATATTTTAGAGAAAATAGTTAAAGTTTCCATAACCAATGATCTCATCCATGCGTGACCCACCCATACTTAAATATCATAAGACCTATTTTTTCATTACCTGACCCGCAGATTAACGGCAGCACCTGTAAATATAACCGAGATTCCCGCGGGTTTTATGCATCGCCCAATAAGCAGTGTCAAGAGAGTCACTCCTTGGTCATGTAAACTGTACACACTTGATTATGTAATGTGTAAAGTCGTGAATAAGTGTCTCGCAGTGCAAAGCATATCTTATCCTTTAAATGTCCATGCTTAATCGGTCATCGATAAGCTCTATCGATTAAAGGCTTATCGACAATTAATCGATGATCGAGTAATCGTTAACATCCCTACTTCACATGCATGTTTATTTTCAAAATTATTAAACTTCTTAAATTATTAAATTCATAAATTATTATACAATACACTAGGAACTAGTGTACCTTTTTTTGGCTTTGAGGTAAAATAAAGGAGTATTGCAATAAATCGTTTTTATTTTTTTCTCCTTAACCTATTACTGTTCCTATTGCCTAAGCATAGAATAAAAAAAAAAAAAAAAACACTTATGCGCCAAGCCATCAGAACCAAACCAAAAACCGTGTTAAAAAACCGAGGTATGTATTGAACCGTAAGCTAACTGTATTGTTGCATCCCTAGTCTGTATATAGCACATTTCATACACAATGGTATTTCAAAGTGCTTAAAATACAAGTAACAAAGAATAAAAATGATTAAAAACTAAATTTAAAGGAATGAAAAAGACACAATAGTGCGATCTGTCAGACCTAGCACAGTACTCATTCAGTGTTCATTCATGTGTTTTCAGTCTTGATTTGAATGTGCCTAATGTTGGGGCATGTCTGATCATTTCTGAAAGCTGAATCCAGCAGTAGGGGGGGCGCAGTAGCTGAAAGCCGATTCACTCTGCTTATATAACTGCATATAGCTTATCTAACTAATAAATAAGTGTTAATACTGCGTTTCCCAGATGGCGTTTGACGGTTGCCTAATTAGTGAAATGACTACGAAATACTAAACTACCAAAAAGTACCTGTGATAAGTATAACCGCATTCACCGTCGGGAGAATTTTGCTTTCACAATTCAAAATCACAATCCCACACAATCACATCACAATCCCTTCCGCTACATGAGCAACGCAGCAGTCGTTGAGTGTGCGAATTATTTTTACCAGTTAAATTAGTGCATCATCCGGGTAATTAAAGTGCACTTATTAGTTAATAAAAAGAATATCTCATTGTGAATGCACTATACTATTTATACTAAAAATGTCAGAACAGCGCACAAGTACCTGATTTGGTACGCACCTAATCATTCCTATCTTTTTTTGTTGTTGTTGTCCAAGGGTTTGCCTGCATTTAAAGAAGACAAGGATCCAGTGCTGGTGTATCTGTCCCACCTGAGTCTTCTCGATATGACTGAGAAAGAGCATTTTAAGAGCGACTACGTGAAGGAGAACCAGTGGCCGGACAATATGAACATCCACGCTGAGATTCAGAGCTGCGACCCGGAGCTGGAGCGGGATTCTGTACCGTACGCCACTGTACTTTTTAGCACTCCGTATCAGATAAATTCCTCCAACCCTCCTGCTTACGTGCGCTCTGAGTCCACACAGCCACTGTTAGCAGGAGACGAGCCAGGCAGTCCTCCACCGCCGTATGAGAACGTGCCCAGAGGTGGTGCTGTTTCTGCACTGAACCGCTTCTCTGCATTCTCTCAGTCCACTCAAAGCGAGGAGAGCGACGAACTCTGGGAAGAATTTCCCATGCTCAGATCTTTGGAGGTCAATCACATCTAAACTCGCATTCATCCAACCATACGGTGACCGAGAATGCTTGAAGCAGTGTTTCCCAACCATGTTCCTGAAGGCACACCAACAGTACACATTTTCAACCTCTCCCTAATCTAACATTCATTCATTCATTTCCTTTTCGGCTTAGTCCCTTTATTAATCTTGGGTCGCCACAGCGGAATGAACCGCCAACTTATCCAGCACATGTTTTACGCAGCGGATGCCCTTCCAGCTGCAACTTATCACTGGGAAACATCCATACACACTCATTCACACACACTACAGACAATTTTAGCTTACACAATTCACCTATAGTTCATGTCTTTGGAATTGTGGGGGAAACCAGAGCACCCGGAGGAAACCCACGCAAACTCGGAGAGAACATGCAAACTCCACACAGAAATGCCAACTGACCCAGCCGAGGCTCAAACCAGCGACCTTCTTGCTGTGAGACAACAGCACTACCTACTGCACCACCGCATTGCCCCCACCAGAATCAACTCATCAGAACATTAGAAGAGGCTCCAACACCTTAAGTTAATGGGTCAGATAAGGGAGACATCCAAAATGTGTACGGTTGGTGTGCCTCCAGGAACAGGGTTGGGAAACACTACTTTAGACCCATATATGCATCAAAGGGTTAATGTAAGTCCATAGTTGACAAGAAACTCTACAGTCAAGTAAGATACAGAAAGGCAAAAGTCAGTTGGGTCACTTTAGAGCAGTGTTTCCCAGCCCTGTTCCTGAAGGCACACCAACAGTACATATTTTCAACCTCTCCCTAATCAAACACGCCTGAATCAACTCATTAGAACATTAGAAGAGACTCTAAAACCTGAAGTTAATGGGGGTCAGTTTAGGGAGACATCCAAAATGTGTACTGTTGGTGTGCCTTCAGGAACAGGGATGGGAAACACTGCTTTAGACCCATATATGCATCAAAGGGTTAATGTAACTCTTGAGTTGAAAATAAACTAAAAGGTCAGTGGGGTCAATTTAGAGCAGTGTTTCCCAACCCTGTTCCTGGAGGCACACCAACAGTACACATTTCCAACCTCTCCCTAATCAAACAAACCTGAATCAACTCATCCAATCATTAGAAAAGACTCCAAAACCTGAAGTTAATGGGTCAGATAAGGGAAATATCTAAAATATGTACTGTTGTTGCCTTTAGGAACAGGGTTGGGAAACACTGGCTTAACGTACACATGAAATCAAAACTAGCCATATTGATTTTGTTAGCTCTATGTTATTGCTGGTTTTCATGTGCATGTCATGAAGAAAAACAATAGTTTGACCTTCTAATTGTTAATTGAAATCTGAAAATGCACTTCCTGTTTGTTTTCAGTTAAATCCTCCGATTAGGTCTGTCTGAGGTATTGGGCGTGGCTAACATCCTTAACCACGCCCCTTCAGCTGTCAGTTTAGACAACAAACAGAATTGGTGAGCAGGAGGAGTCTGTTAGGTTGTAATAACTCTCTCCAAACCCTTTTCCAGATCGTTCTGCCTACTTTACTATATCCAGTCAGCTCGCAGTAGCATAAAACAAGCCACGCCCACTATTTTCTCTTTAATCATTTATTATTTACTTTCACTAATGCAGCTTCTGGTTCATGTGGACTTTAAATGAGAAAAGCTTAATAGTTCATTCAAATGCACTGAATTATTATTATCTGTGAGTGAGAGAAGGACTCAGTTCATGATTTAAATTTTCTTTATAATATTTCATGTGTCTTAATATAGATGCAGCAAACCACTAGTATTACAATAATTGGGAGAAAATGGCAGCTCTGATTAAGCCAATCCTTTCTTATCTATACATATATATATATATATATATATATATATGCACACAAAGTTGAAGTCAGAATTATTAGCCCCCTCTTTTAATTTTTTTTTTCTTTTTTAAATATTTCCCAAATGATGTTAAACAGAGCAAGGACATTTTCACAGTATGTCTGATAATATTTTTTACTTCTGGAGAAAGTCTTATTTGTTTTATTTCGGCTAGAATAAAAGCAGTTATTAATTTTTTAAACCAATTTAAAGGTCAAAATTATTAGCCCCTTTAAGCTATTTCTTTTCCCGATAGTCTACAGAACAAACCATCATTATACAATAACTTGCCTAATTACCCTAACTTGCCTAGTTAACCTAATTAACCTAGTTAAGCCTTTAAATGTCACTTTAAGCTGTATAGAAGTGTCTTGAAAAATATCTAGTCAAATATTATTTACTGTCATCATGGAAAAGATAAAATAAATCAGTGATTAGAAATGAGTTATTAAAACTATCATGTTTAGAAATGTGTTGAAAAAATCTGCTCTCCGTTAAACAGAAATTGGGGAAAAAATAAACAGGGGGACTAATAATTCTGACTTCAACTGTTTATATATATATATATTTTTTTTTTTTTTTTTTTTTTTACATCAGCAAACTCACTGCCTTGTCTTTATGCAAATGAGCTTGCACTAGCTAAAATAAGACGAATAATAAACAAGTATTAAAGGGATAGTTCATTCTTTAAAATATCTTCCAGGGTTTCTGTAGGTTTCACCAAATTAAATGTAAGACTTTAAGACCATTATGAATTAAATTTTAGACTCATACAGGGCTAAATGCTAAGTGCTTAAATATTTTTGATATTCCTTACAAAATATTTTAAATATTGTGTAAAAACAAGCAAGCTCTACTTGTATCCAACATAAAACCTTCTTTAAAATAAAATTCTAAATTCTTTAGCTTAAGCCAGGACTAGACCTTAGTTAAATTTGACCACGTTTATAAAAACGGCCTTAGAAAAATACATTACTGGTGTGCACCTGGAGACAAAAAATGACACTGCCATATTTTAAAACATCTCACTGCAAGTCATTTTCAGTTGAGAGCTAAAACACGCAATTTAATCCAAGACTAGCTTTAAACCTTGTTTGTGAAACCGTGGGGTAATGTTTTAAAAACTATAACAACCTAAATTATGCACAACCATCTAACTAGGTCAGAATCCTCCGCAGTAAATACATGGAGCACTTTTAAACTAATGTTATTGTAAGGAAAATAATTAAACCATTGTAAAATAATAAATAAAGTTTCAAGTTTTATTATTAAGATAGATGTTGGTGATTGTACGGGTGTTAATGGCCAGATTGGGTGGCAATACATGAACTAAGGAAAATTAAGACCTGTTCACAAAAGACCTACAACACAATATTTCAGTAAATTTAAGTCTTTAAGACCCCGCAGATCCTCTGATCTTCTTTTGTGTTCAACAGAATAAACTCAAATAGCTGCTGATGTTGTTGCTGGTATGTTATTAATGAAGAGATCATTGATGTTTAATGTTGGAACTGATTTCATGTTACTTTTCTGGCTTTACTTTGAATAGCGGTTTATACAAAAGGTGCACAAACTGTATGTGTGTAAATTCTTTTTTTTTGTGTGTGTGTGAATTGTTACGTTACTGCATTTACCTGCGCTATATATCCACAGACCTCTTTTTTTGTTAATAGAATACAATTTGTGGTTGCAATGTTAAAAAGCTCCTCTGGAAGGACAAAATAAAAGTGTTACAGGATTTATTTTGTAAATTTATTCCAAAATGTGTGAAAAATATAGCATGAAAAATATATTGTGATCTCTGTGTTTACCGACTTAAAGTAATAGTTGAAAAATAACCCATAATTTACTCCCCTTCAAGCCATCCTGAGTGTTGGGGAAGCTTCCTAAAATGAATGAATGAGACGGAATTTAAAATCAGAAGCTCAAGACATAAACTTTAAAATGATGACTTCTATTAAAATGTTGACAGAGGTTTGTGATATAGCCTAATTACAGTGGAGCATTAATTAAATACATAATTTCCATGGAGCGATCGAAGGCCGGTTCTTAAAAAGGATTCAGTCAGTGTTTTCGTTTAGTAATTAGGTACAGAGTGCGTAGGCCCTATTGGAATTGCTTCGTTTCTTGTTCTTCGGAGTGAATCGCAATTTTGAGGGTCTAAAAACTCACGAAACCTTGCACACGCCCCAGAAGTGGCGAAAATTTACGTTTATTATAGGTTTCAGAAGTGGGTGTGGCAAAATGACACAACAGCGCCACCTATGCACATTAGACGGACTGGCCCCCGAGCTACGATTCATTTACACACATCAAACATGCCAAACCTACAAAAAAGTCTCTTGGATCGAAAACTCAAACCCAACAGGAAGTCGGATATTTTTAACTTACTCCGCCGAAAAAGTGCCGTTTTCGCCATTTCCAGGCGTTGTATTTTAACGAACTCCTTCTAGGGATTTAATCGGATCAACACCAAAATTGGCTATTGTCATCTAAATGCCTTGGTGATGTTAAATTGCGAAGATCTAGAGTTTTCGTCGAGGGGCGTGTCTGTGTCTGTCGCAAACTTTTTGACGATTCGCCACAAAACAGGAAGTGGTTATAACTCAGGCATGCATTATCCGATCTGCCTCAAAATTCACACTATGATAAGAGTCCTGACCTGAACACGTTTACATGCCAATATCCAGTTACAGTTATAGCGCCACCTGCTGACAGAAGGAAGTTTGTCTTACAACTCAGCTACACAATGTCTGACCTGCCTGAAAATTCACATGTTTGATGAGATTCCTCTCCTGAAGACATCTACATGCCAATATAGTCACAGTCATAGCGCCACCTGCTGACAGATAGAAGTTTGACGTAAATCTGTGATTTCTGAGGGTTTTTTTTTTAAATGTATCAGCTTAAATTATTGTTTACTGTTCTCTGTCATCCTAAGGCCACAGGGCGGTGGTGAGCCCGGGTGCGAGGTCCCTTTCATCGCTGCTTGCAGCTTTAATCTAAATTTGTAATTTAAGTGAAAAATATCTAGGACAGAACTATTTATTTTATTCTTTTTATTCAGTTTTTTACGTTTTTCTATGCTGTTGCAAACACTGCAGGTGAGTGAAGATGTTCTGTTGTTAATATGTTCTGTATGCTGTTGTTCGCATGTTAAAATAAATCAGTAGCCTATTTTAAAATACAAAATTTAGCCTAATGTGTCAGACACAAAATAGACACGTCAATTCATTTTTTTTATTAAATAATAATTTAATATTAATCTGACCGGTTAATATTCGGTTAACGAGCGGCAGTTGTCAGTTTGGAAATTGAACCGAAATGAGCATGGCTAATGTTTATGATTTACCATTAACACATTCACATAAATAGGTTAACGGTATTGTGGGATTTAACTGTGTTTTTAAAACGTTTGGCAAACGAAAACTTTTCAATTGTCTTTCTGCAGTTAATGCACTATTGAAAGACGCTTAGCCAGATTGCTTGCGTTTCCGCTTAAGAAAACAACTTGTTGCGTTTTTTGCAACGGGCATTGTCAGTGTCCACTCTGGAAATACAACCTCTTAACCGTTTGGTTCTCTCCGCCACTCGGCACTTGCAGCCGTAAACTGTGAAGGCTTTTGTACTTGACGCGCTCATCGTTGTATTATTGGTCGGTAACATGAGCATTTGTCACGTGATACTGCCACCTGTGCAGACGAATATCGCAAATTATAAAAGGTTGGTCAGTTAAATTATGCTACTGTAAGTAATATTTATTCAGCAATAATTCTCCAGTACCGATAGCAGAACTGTTAACCAGGGCCGGATTAACATAAGGGGCTAGGTGGGGCTGAAGCCCCAGGGCCCACAGGAGAAGGGGGCCCTTGATTGGCTGACAAATTAATATACGCTATGACGTGGGAAACCCCTCTTTGCGTTATGCTTTCTCTCGTCGATAATGTGATGTATTCCTTTCGGTTCGCTGCTGTTGACGCCGGTGCTAAACTGGGGCTCAGGGTGGCTGTAGCCCAATCAGAATATTGAATAGCCCTGTTTTAGTCACCCACAAGGGTGATCAGATGTCCCAATTTTCCCAGGATAGTCCCTTATTTCGGCACTACCGCGAGAACCGTCCAGTCAAAGGTAGGCTAACCAAGCTCATAGTGGAACAAAAATTAAAATTCAAACAGTCTTGATCATTGATTAACTTGTACATGTAGTAACAGAAGCTGGGATAGGCGGAATCATACTGAATGAACTCGGCCGCGCGGCTCTTACAGCTGGACTCAAAAAACCACCGCGTGCCCGCATGATCTTCTATCACACAATATAACCGAGACAGTGTGTAACAAATCAAATAGACTACCCATGCAGTTTTAAAAATATCCATCGATGCGGAGTATGTATTTCAAGTACTTAAACTTGGTTATGCTTTACAGTAAGTCTAACTGAACAATTGGAAAGCAAACTTTTAGGCCTATATGAATGTTTATTTTGTCCATTTTATGAAAACGACATAAATAATATGGAGCAAAGAAATAATAGCGCTGGCTTTCATCAGACAATATATCTGATGCAAAAAACAAATAAATGAAATAAAATAAGGATGCTAGCCGTCTAAAACTAAGAAGACCACAATATTCTGGATATTAGAAGCATGGACTTTAAAGATATCCTATCATTAGGGATTCATGGTCAGCTAAAAGTTCTAAAGAAACCTTTCAAAGCTAAACCCCTATTTAAAGTATTTATTATAAAGCACTTATTTAGGAAGTATTGCAAATGTTTTTTGTTTTGCTGATTTTTGCAGCTTGTTTGAACTTTAAAGTTCAGATTATGTCATTACTTCATTTTGTATTGCCTACTTGCAGACCTGTTTTAATATAATAGAAAAAATATATAATAATCAAATATAAATCAAATGGTGGAAAATTAGATAATATAAATTAGTAAATTATAATTATTAATAACAACAACAACTAATAAATATATATATATATATACTTTTGTAAGGTAAAAAAAATTAAAGGGGGCCCTTGGATTTGATATAGTCCCAGGGCCCGATTTGTTCTTAATCCGGCCCTGCTGTTAGCGTCAGAGCTTATCGATACTTCAGTCTTTTATAATGTAGCACCGATATTGATAAAGTACAGAGTTTCGGTACCCATCCCTAGCAATAATGTGCATATTTTGTAAAGCTTCTTTGGAACTACAGTTGAAGTTAGAATTATTAGTCCCCCTGTTTATTTTTTCCCCAATTTCTGTTTAATGGAGAGAAGATTTTTTTCAACACATTTCTAAGCATAATAAGTTTAATAACTCATCTCTAATAACTGATTTATTTTATCTTTGTCATGATGAGAGTAAATAATATTTGACTAGATATTTTTCAAGACACTATTATACAGCTTAAAGTGACATTTAAAGGCTTAACTAGGTTAATTAGGTTAACTAGGCGGGTTAGGGGAAATTAGGCAAGTTATTGTATAATGATGGTTTGTTCTGTAGACTATCGAAAAAAGAAATAGCTTAAAGGGGCTAATAATTTTGACCTTTAAATGGTTTTTAATAAATTAAAAACTGCTTTTATTCTAGCTGAAATAAAACAAATAAGACTTTCTCCAGAAGAAAAAATATTATCAGACATACTGTGAAAATTTCCTTGCTCTGTTAATCATCATTTGGGAAATATTTAAAAAAGAAAAAAATCAAAGGGGGGCTAATAATTCTGACTTCAACTGTATAATTATTGTTAAAATTGCTATACAAATAAACAAACCACATTGAGTGCAAGAGCAAAACGTGTTGAAAATGGTAAAGAAAGTGACACGCCACACGCTTTCCACATGCTTTTAGGCCCCGCTTACACTAGTACGTTTTAGTTTTAAACTACCACACTAGCGTTTCACCCAGCGTTTCTGAACAGCTCTGTCTACACTAAAACGGTGAAAACGTACATCACGTAATCACACACACACACACTCTCTGGCATTGCTTGCCTTTATTTTCTTTATTGTATAAACTTATTGTGCGTTCTACTTTTATAATGGTCATTATTAATTATTAAAACTGATATTCAATGAAAGAGAGGGAATGTTTCGTATTTTCAATGAAAATGAAAGGAGGCAGTAATGTTATAGGCTCCGTTTTGTTATAAATATGCATGAAGATGACGCTCATATTATGAAGCCACCTGACTCCTCAACATTTAACATGATGTCTGTTAAGTTGCTAATAATATCAAAATGAAAATAGGCATTTCCTCACATCATGTTTTAATTTTATTGTTAAGATAGTGAAACAGCATAGTGAAACAGCGTAGCCAGGGGGATGTGAATGACTTTATATAGTACACACTCGGGAGTTTGTTTTCCTTATCAATTTGTGAAGTCTGAACTTACAGTGAGAGGATGCAGGACTGAACTGTGTGAAGGCTACTTAATATTGAGGAAAAAGCCCCAATCAGAGAGGCGAATGTCTGCAGCCCCGCCTCCGTTTTCCCCCCATCCACACTGACAGAGAGCAGCAGCGTTTTAGAATGAAAACGGCCTCTCCAGCGTTTTCAAAACGCTCCGTTTTCAGGGCTCGAAAACTCCGGCGTAGTGTGGACGGATGGCGTAACCGTAGCAAAACTTATGCGTTTTAAAACTAAAATGTATCAGTGTAAACGGGGCCTAAGGCACAATATGTGAACAGCATCTAAGCTGAAACAGCCCAGACTAACATTTTAGTCAGCGACTAGGTTTGAACCTTGTGAAACCAGGAGTACAAGTCACCACTTAACTCAAACATGATGTTCTTCATTAAAACATTTAATTATGAAACGACCAATCTCCTCCGTTGGAAGCCATTCGTTTTAAATCAATACTAATGTGTTTTACAGTCAAGAGTTCACATCAATAAATAAATATTTAGATCTCAGCTTCGCATTTCATCCAAGGCAGCGTACAACAAACAGCCTGGTCTGCTGGTTTAACAGAAAGTGCTGTGCTAGAATAGTTTTCACCCCCACCCGAAACTGACATCACACCCGTGTTAGACCTCAGAAATACAGCATTCCACTAGATTCAACAGCACTAGAGGTACAAACCATATTTAAGGACATCATCTACGTTTACACTTAAGAAAATTGTATTTTTCAGTCAAATTAGCATTTACAAACAGCGACTGTGACTGCACTTGTACTGCATTCAGGTTTACTGAGAATTTGCTATATTGAATATCATTTGCTTCCTACAGTACGTCATGTTTTAGTCACATTTCTCATTGATTTACAGTACTATATTGCTCCAAACCTCTCACGTCCTTGCAGTATGTCTAAAAAAAATGTGGACAGCATAATAGATGATCTGTTTTAATGTTGCAGAGTTGTCCTGCTTAAGGCTTCCGTCTTAAACGTCCTAATATTTCAGCTGTTTCTGGAATGAAATGTTAGGATGTGTTTGATTAAAACCAGAGTGTTGGACTGATTGTCTTACAAGACAATCTGTAAGTGCAATAGTTTTGAGTCTATATGCATTGGATTCCCACAAACTGAAAGATGGCGAGTGTTGCCGCTTCATGAGAGTGTTTGTTTTCATTTGAAAGTGCATTTCATATGCATAGGAAAAATCTGCGAGTATGTGTGTGAGAAATCTGTTACATCGCAATCAACCCTGAAAAACGTGGAGTTCCTCTTCACTGAAGTCCAGCTGTCTGACCAATCTGTAAAAGAATACAATGAGAAGAAATCAATTAATGTTGAAGGTGAAGATCATTCAATAATGCATTTTAAGGGATAGTTCACCCCAAACCTTAAATATAATTTCTCCCTTTAAGAGTTTCTTTCTTCTGTTAAACACAAAAGAAAATATTTTGAAGAATGCTGAAAACCAGTAGCAATGACTTCCACAGGTATTTGCTTTGCCTAGTCAACGGTTACATGTTTCCAACATTCATCAAAATATCTTCTTTAGTGTTCAACAAGAGAAAGAAATCGTTTAGAACCACTTAAGTAAGTAAATGTTCATTTACACTCACCGGCCACTTTACTACACCTGTCAAACTGCTCGTTAACGCAAATTTCTAATCAGCCAATCACATGGCGGCAACTCAATGCATTTAGGCATGTAGACATGGTCAAGACGATCTGCTGCAGTTCAAACCGAGCATCAGAATGGGGAAGAAAGGGGATTTAAGTGACTTTGAACGTGGCATGGTTGGTTGTGCCAGACGGGCTGGTCTGAGTATTTCAGAATCTGCTGATCTACTGGGATTTTCAAGCACAACCATCTCTAGGGTTTACACAGAATGGTCCGACAAAGAGAAAATATCCAGTGAGCGGCAGTTCTGTGGGCGCAAATGCTTTGTTGATGCCAGAGGTCAGAGGAGAATGGCCAGACTGGTTCCAGCTGATAGAAAGACAACAGTAACTCAAATAACCATTTGCTACAATCGAGGTCTGCAGAAGAGCATCTCTGAACACACAACAAGTCCAACCTTGAGGCAGATGGGCTACAGCAGACCACACCAGGTGCCACACTCCTGTCAGCTAAGAACAGGAAACTGAGGCTACAATTGGCATAGGCTCACTAAAATTGGACAATAGAAGATTGGAAAAATGTTGCCTGGTCTGATGAGTCTCGATTTCTGCTGCGACATTCAGATGGTCAGGTCAGAATTTGGCGTCAACAACATGAAAGCATGCATCCATCCTGCCTTGTATCAACGGTTCAGGCTGCTGGTGGTGGTGGTGTAATGGTGTGGGGGATATTTTCTTGGCACACTTTGGGGCCATTAGTACCAACTGAGCATTGTGTCAACGCCACAGCATACCTGAGTATTGTTGTTGACCATGTCCATCTCTTTAAGACCACAGTGTACTCATCTTCTGATGGCTACTTCCAGCAAGATAACCCACCATGTCATAAAGCCCGAATCATCTCAGACTGGTTTCTAGAACATGACAATGAGTTCACTGTACTCAAATGGCCTCCACAGTCACCAGTTCTCAAACCAATAGAGCACCTTTGGGATGTGGTGGAACAGGAGATTCGCATCATGGATGTGTAGCCGACAAATCTGCAGCAACTGTGTGATGCTATCATGTCAATATGGAGCAAAATCTCTGAGGAATGTTTCCAGTACCTTGTTGAATCTATACCACGAAAGATTAAGGCAGTTCTGAAGGCAAAAGGGGGTCAAACCTGGTACTAGTAAGGTGTACCTAATAAATTGGCCAGTGAGTGTATGCTTATTTGTTTTATTTTGGCTAGAATAAAAGCAGTTTTAACTTTTTAAAAAACCATTTTAAGGTCAATATTATTAGCCCCATTAACCAATATTTCTTATCGATTGTCTACAGAACAAACCATGATTATACAATGACTTGTCTAATTACCCTAGTTAAGCCTTTAAATGTCACTGTAAGCTGTATAGAAGTGTCTTGAAAAATATCTAGTCAAATATTATTTACTGTCATCATGGCAAAGATAAAATAAATCAGTGATTAGAAATGAGTTATTAAAACTATTATGTTTAGAAATGTGTTGAAAGAATCTTCTTTCCGTTAAAAGGAAATTGGGGAAAAAATATACAAAGGGGCTAATAATTCTGACTTCAACTGTTTAAAAAGAAATGAACTCACTGCACTGCTGACTCTGTGAATCCAGCAGGGCCGCACACACACACTAAACACTTGGAGTTTTCTGGCCTCTCCAGGAAGTTCTGAAGCATACAAGCATCTATCCGTCCTCTTCTGCCCGTCCACGAGTCTGCAGGCTCTGAGAGAACATACTGCACCTCAAATCTAGCAGAGAAAAACACCAGCATTAGAATGCTAAAGTTCTGCATTGACAGTATCTGCACATTTAATCAACAAAATTAAGGCTTTTTTTAACCCCTGTTCAAATTGACTCCCCTTTCGTTATGTTGGTGGCTGTTTTTGCCCCGTTGACTTTCTATTATAATGACATTTTTTTAATTGCAAAGCCATGACAGCATATAATTATGCATTCTTGATTGTTGGTGGTTTTCCCTGTTGGGAAGAGGTTAAATTTGTCATTTTTACAGTAGATCATCAGTTGGCAGCATTAACCCTTTAGATAGGCCTGTGCATTAAGTTTCTGGCTTTTATATGGTGTTCTATGGAGTAAAACAGCAGATTAGATGTGCATGCATAAATACACTTATTGGGCACTATCATACACCTGGCGCAATAAGGCGCAAGACGTGTTTGGCACGATTTGTTGCTATTTTCAAACCAGTGCAACGCTAATTTTCCTGTTTTGTACCACGTTAGTTTAAATAGCCAATCTATTTGCGCCATTTGTGGAGTCTTGGGCCCCGTTTACACTGCCAGTTAAATGTGACCCAATTCCCAATTCATATCCGATCTGTTCTATGACTGTGTAAACATGAAAAAAAACACATGCATTCGGATATTCAGAGATCGGTTTCAGGACTTCTTCATATGTGGAAATAAATCCGATATATGACATATGACTATCATGTAAACAAGCTGATCGGATTTATTGAGGCATTCCGTCTTGTACGTCATTAAACTTGCGACAATAGCCACTTTTCCACTATCGTGCTGAACCGTTCTTTATGCTGAACCGTTCCATTCTGTGCCAAACCGGACCAGACAGCACGGATACAGTTTCATTTTCCACTGTAGTGCTGAAACAGAGCTCTTTGAAACTACACAAAACGCTTCAGTAGTTGCAATGGTAATGCAATGTATACGGCTCCCTTTGTTCAATTAAATTTAAACAATAGCCGAAACTAGTTTTTTTCATGTGCATGTGTACAAGCGAAAGCAACCGCGTGACTGAACACTGTTTTCTGCTCTCTCATATAGGGTGCTAAATATACCTAGCTACAAGTCACAGCTGGTATTTATTTAGAGGTCATATGTTGCGTGGCTCTGGACAAATTTTATTTGGAGGGAAAATTACCTAAATGTAACGTGATGATTGAAAATCATCATGAGGGGAAATAAATATTATATTTCAAATCTCCTTACATAACAGAAAAATAAACAATAATAATGCAACTGTTACGTTTCAGAACGTAATAATTATTTGTTCATTTATTTTAGATATATATAAATATTATATATATACATAGATTTGTATTTTGTTTATGCATCTGGAGCTGATGTTGTGCGCTGTGGAGCATGCGCAGGTCTCTCTCTCTCCCTCTAGAGCTGCGCTTGATTATATAAGCGGAGGAGAAGAACAAAAGACGTATTGAATCTGAGCCTGTGTGCTTTGTTTTCACTTATTAAACATATTATTTTGGTTAAATTGAAGCTCTAGGTTGGGAATCGCCATTTACTTTAAAAACGTTTTCTCCTGGTTTGTGGCAGCGAGGGAGAAAGGGAAGTTTGCTGTAATTTTATTTTAGCAGGTAAATTAGAATTATTTCTCCGCAAGTTAGCTGTCTTTTTGTATGTTATTTTTGCCTGGATTCCCTTCCGAAGAGATGCTTCTGAGATCTTTACTGCTTAAAAAAATAAACCTTGTTATTTCTTGATAAACTGGTTGTGATCATTGTGAGCTGAGACAGGAGAAGGGAAAAACCCTAAATTGAGTATTTAAAAGTTTAATTTATTTAATTATTTATACTTTTGTTATTGTTCCCGCCAACCCTAGACTGGCCGGGACGTAACACAACATTAATAGTGCATTTGTATTAGTGGCAGAAATATATTTTTGGACAGGCTTTGTCAAAAGTGAGCCGGCACTTTCACTAATAAAAAATCTAGCACTTAAATTATATCATTTTTAACATTCAATTAAATTGCACCGCGATTTTATATCAAAAGTTGATAATGATATAAAATAGCCTACCTATACTACATTTTGATGGTAAAATATAACCTTTTAAGCGATGGTTGTTATTTGTTTCAGTTTTCAAACATTAAATAACGAATGCATCAAGTTAAATAAAAAACGAATATGAAACAACACTTCGCATATCAGGATATAAAGCATATAAAGGACTATATTTAGCAAAATGCTGCTCTTATATCTTTGTATTTTTATCATTTTGTTTTTGTTATTTTAATTATTTTTTTGTCTTCATAATTAACTAACGAGCAATAGACAAACTCTTGCTTGACGTTTTAGAAAATATTTTGCGTAGCTATATAAAAGATCACCGTGAAAAGAAAAAAAAAAAACACACAGAAACATGTTACATGGCCCCATAAATGTCCAACTTCTATTTAACTGAATCGTATAATGGCCTAGAGCTAAATGTTGAAAATTGCTCATTTTATTTTTATAAAACATTTGTCAAAACGTATTAATATTTTATTTTAATAAAAAATATACCGACATCTAGGAATCCATTGTTTATTTTCTTTATTCATTCATTGCACTTGTTTATTGGTGCATGTATATGCTATAATTTAAATCTTACAACAGTACCTTGGACAGGCAGTGCACCTCCGTAAAGCTTTCAAGTAATAGTCCGAAGAATAAAAGAAAGAATTGACTTTCTACGGTGAAGGCTGACATCCCAACACGCTGTAACTGTCCTTCAGGTAGTCTAACTGGCATTAAATAATAAAACAAGCTGTCTGGGCTTGGATATCGATGATATCAATCGTGTCTTTATTCGATGCACAGCGGGAATATGAGTAACAATTAAAAGGATGTGTAAACGGACAGGCAAATTATCAGATATAGGCAACAAATGGGAATTGGGCATCAAAACCTGACAGTGTAAACGGGGTCATAGATGTGCTGGTCTATAAACTAGGTGTGTTAAGGCGCATTATTGGCGCGTTGCTATTTTTAAGAACTAAAATAGACTGCACCATTGACCAACTAAAAGCTGCTCTAAAGTCCAGCACAGAGCGCGTTAGTTATGCGTCTATGCAAGTCCGAATGCGTACACATTGCTTGATACACACAGGATGTACAGCAATACACAAACAACTTTACATATTAAAAATAATTAAAGAATTAAAATATTACAAACTTTTTACTATTTTCTCCATAAATATAAAAACCACTGCCTCCATGTCTTCCTCTTGGGCTGGCTTTTTTCACTTTATTTATGACAATTTGCATTTGTATAATGTTATTATTATTAGCAGTATTATTTATTATATGCATATTTATATTTGTCTTATTAAAAACAAGTTTTTAATAGGAGACGTCTGCATCACCATATGGGGCATAAAAACAGTACATGTGTTTGGATATAACTCATTTCGTTATTATTGTTTATTTGTTTGCTGGAAATTAGAACTGAATTTCTAAATAGTTTTGAAACAAATCTTTGCGCTTAAACTAAATTAAATATGTAGGCTACTGGACGCCTTCAGTGGAGTGAGTTTCCACCGTTTCCTTATCCATCAAAGTAAAGGAGTAAAGAGTAAAAGCAAAGTAAAAAGAAAGTAAAATGGCAGAATCGAGGAGGCTCGCTCTCTCATTCTTGTGCTGCAGATGGTGTTTAACTGTTTTCTCGCTAGTAAAGCGTTCAGTTTTTACACTTACAAAGTCCGCCATGGCGCGACGCAACTGACTCTTAAAGGGAATGGGAGATGAGACTCTGATTGGTTTAATCCATGTTATGCATATTTTTCCATCCTTAAAATAGCGAAAATGGATTCAGACACGCCCTTAATGCTTTTACACCATGCGATTTAGACTTTGCGCCTAGATCATTAAAATTTGTTTTACTACATTGTGTTTACTATGTTCTGAGAGCTGAGCTGCTAATTTTGAATTTCTTCAACATATCAAGGTAAGTGCACAATGGTCTCTGTCTCTCTCTCTCTCTCTCTCTCTCTCTCTCTCTCTCTCTCTCTCTCTCTCTCTCTCTCTCTCTCTCTCTCTCTCTCTCTCTCGCACGCACGCACGTACGTACGCACACACACACACACATATAATTTTAAGCCAGAAACTAAGCTCTTAACCTTTTGAATCTCACTGTACACAGCTAAATGTGATCAAGCCACCAGAGCAGTCATAAATGAATGAACAGTATCACTTTATTTTGATGGTCCATTTGTTGAATTTAAGTTACATTGCATTTGCATGCCAACTAATTCTCTTTAGATTATAAGTAGACCGTTAAGTTGGGGTTAGGGTTAGTGTAAGTTGACATCTGAAGAGTTCAGATGCAAATTTGCCATTTGCCATCTGAAATTTCCATTTCCATTGGACTCCAATGTTTATGTCGAGTTATTTCATTTAAAGACCTTTAAAAGAGTGTATTCTTTGCCATAAACTTGAATTTACTGAACCTACAGACAAGAGCCTAATAAAAATGCTCATTTTTGGAGGAAATTTCAAATGGCTTTTAGAGGGTTTTTGCATCTGAACTCTCCATGTACTTGCTAAGTTTCTTATAGTCAGTGAAATGTCTGTTGAAGGAGCAGTATCAACAGATATTAAGCAGACAGCCTACTAATACACAAATGAGAAGTAATTGGCATGTATTTGCAACTTTTAGTCACCAAAATGTGCAATAGGGACCATCAAAATAATGTCTTACCCAATGAACAATCACAATATGCAATGTGTTAATGCTACCTTTCCTCTTTTGTACAAAGTTCATCCAGCTGTGACTGCCAAAGTATGTCTCTCTCCTGCCGGTTAAAGAACATCAGCTTCATTTTTCTAAAAATAAAAATAATAATAATAATAAGTTTTAGTGGTAATGTTTACATTATGGAAAACATTTGATATGCATGAAACCAAACACAAGTATTACTCAATATTCTGTGAGGTTAGAACATTTTTGATTATTTTATATTGCAAACAAACACGAACCTTTATGAATAGATGACCATCAAGGACCATAAAAATATGCATGTTATGACTAGGCCTGTCACAATAATCAATATATTGACTTATCATGCAATACTTGGAGATGGGCTTAATAAGTTTTGCGGTTGCAACATCTATTTACAAATTCACAAATAACATTAAAGCCATTTTACAATGACATTTACATTCTACCTCACTGCTGTCAAAGTTTATAATTGGACCTAATAGGACATTTAATAGTTTATGTAATTAGACATTTGCATTTTAACGTCAAATTATAGAATCTAAATAACCGTAAATGATAAGTATTTTAAAGTGCTTAATGGTTATTTGCATTATTATGCTGTTATATAATCATTATATAATCAGTGACATAAAATGATCTCAAAATGACAGTAATTTTGCTTATCGCAACAATTTCTGTGACAATATATCACACAACTAAAACGCCTTACCGTGACAGGCCTAGTTATGACAACTACCTGAACATCAAATTAAATTTCTAACATTTAAAAAAGAAAACACTGTCTGGATGTCTACAAATATATCTTTTGCTTTTTGCATCTGACCTAGATTCTCAACTATATACAGCATTGTGTGACATCAGATAAATTGTGATGCTCTGTAATGGTAGGGTGACATGTCTAGAATGAACATGGGGACAGAAATTGAATGTTTGTTTTAGAAAGTCCAGGGAATAATAAATAAATGTAATTATTTTTTTAACTTTTTCTCTTTATATAAAGACAAGCACAAATAATTACTCTAAAATCCTTTAGTTTAGTTTTTTTTAGTTTAGTATATTTGTTTACAGGGTCAATGTACATTAATAAACATTTCTGTAAAATGTGCCAGAATTAGCCAAGAATGGTTGTTTTTCATCTGTAGACCCCTTATAGAATGTTAAAGAGTCACACCTAAAATAGAAGCAAAGCATAATAACATAGAATACACTATCAGATATACACACACACACACACACACACACACACACACACACACACACATACATACATACATACATACATACTAGGGGTGTAACGGTTCACAAAAATCACGGTTCGGTTCGATACAACACAGTGGTGTCATGGTTCGGTATGTTTTTGATACAGCAAAAAAAAAAAAAAAAAAAAAAAAAAAAGCCAGAGGATTTTTCTGATTGAAATCTTTTTAATGTATTAAAACTAACATCATAAAAGCATGATCTCTCTTTGTTTTTTCTTTTCTTTTTTCCTTTGAACGGTGATATAATGCTACACACGCAAATAAAACAAATCCTTCTTTATACTCAAAACCAAAAAGCTGCTTATAAAAATAAATATAATTTTGTAGTTAAACAAATAAAAAGAAAAGAACAATTTAGTTTTTATATGAACTCAGTTTCAATCAATTTTGAAGTAATTTTTTATTTTCAGAAAGTGTCCACCTTTTCTTCAGACAGCACAGATCTGCTTGATTTGACTGTCACCTGCCATTTCAGTGGATCTGAAAGCAGCAATTATCTGAGTGAAATGGGCTTATGAAGGAGTAATGTAACGGGGCTCTATTACATTTAACATTTTCTTAAAACCCTAAATTTCCACTACCGATTAAGGTCTCATATCCACAGCTATAAAGGTATCGATCGCCTGGGTGATTTGTTTTGCCCTGTTTGAATCTGTAGAAACTGCCTGTCTGAATGCTGCGGGGATAGTTGCATGTAGTGTGCGTGTCTAGTTTTCGTCTAATTCCAGTTAGTGATTCCATGATGTCAGTAGTTATCTTTCCATCCACCTATTTTTATGTGCATTTTGGAGATGTGCATAAAAAACCGGTTGATGGAAACGACATGATGCGCATAAATTTAAATGCGCATAAAAAACATATGCGCATAACTGAGTAGGATAAACTTTTTATTTGATAAGAAAAGATGCACATAAACTGCGATGGAAACACTTTTAGCGCACAAATTCCAGTATGCGCATTAAAAAAAAGGTCATGTGATTTTGTTATAAGAGATCATGTGATGATAAAAATGTGTGTAAATTGACAAATCAGCAAGCTGCACATTATAAACCATCTGAAATGTTGTTTTGGTCATTCTAAAATGCCTTACCGTTTAAGTATTAGTGTTATATTATTAATGACATCCAGAATCAGAAGCGTCTGTGCTCCGCGTCTTACACCTTCAAACGCCACCGCACGTTCACTGCGTGTTAGGATTGCCTTCTGAGGTCATTTATTAAATGAAGAAAAGATTGACGCAGCTTCTCCTACTGCTGTAAATTCAGTTTTTACTGTTATTTGGCGGCAGTTAATCAGGAAGTGACTGTTTTGTTCGCTTTTACTCGTTGGATGGAAACGCAGCTTTATTCGCACGTCTTTTATGCGATATTCCAACAACATAGTGTTTTTTTTATCTACTACTCTCTTGCCATCACCATCAAAACAGGGAAACCAAAGTGCCCCCAAACGCCTGTTGGTTATAGGAGGATTACATTAATGTTAGCCATTTAGCGAGCTACTGCAGCGTGTGCCTGACTGGAGTAGTGTTTGGAGGTGGGCGGGAAGGCAGCATGTTGCCTGTCACGTCCAGGGTCACGTCATTTGGGATGCCTTGTTGAGCATTGTTGCGCTGAAAACATTATATTCTGTACACGTATTCTCTTTTATCTTTTTAGAAATGTGTCTGAATCGTTCGGTTTGTAATGCGTACCGAACCGAAAGTCTCGTATCGAACGGTTCAATACGAATACGCGTATCATTACACCCTTAATACATACATACATACATACATACATACATACATACATACATACATACATATATATATATATACATACACACACACACACACACACACACACATGAATATACAGCATGAAGACAATATATATGCATTTTGGGAAGTTACTGTCCCTTTAAGTGACATATTACAGTGTGTTTGTTGTGTATTTCAGATACACACTACCTGACAAAAGTTTTGTCGTCCATCCCAGTTGTAAGAGCAACAAATAATAACTCGACTTCTAGTTGATCATTTGGGAAAGTGGCAGAAGGTCGATTTTTCCAATAAATCATCTGTTGAACTGCATCCCAATCATCACAAATACTGCAGAAGACCTACTGGAACCTGCATGGACCCAAGATTCCCACAAATCAGGAAAAATCATGGTTTGGGGTTACATTGAGTATGGGGGCGTGCGAGAGATCTGCAGAGCTGATAGCAACATCAACAGCCTGAGGTATCAAGACATTTGTGCTGCCCATTACATTACAAACCACAGGAGAGGTTTCAAATGCAAATTGCGAATTATTTGCGAATTCTTCAGCAGGATAGCACTCCTCATACTTCAGCCTCCACATCAAAGTTCCTGAAAGCAAAGAAGGTCAAGGTGCTCCAGGATTGGCCAGCCCAGTCACCAGATGTGAACATCATTGAGCATGTCTGGGGTAAGATGAAGGAGGAGGCATTGAAGATGAATCCAAAGAATCTTGATGAACTCTGGGAGTCCTGCAAGAACGCTTTCTTTGCCATTCCAGATGACTTTATTAATAAGTGATTTGAGTCATTGCAGAGATGTATGGATGCAGTCCTCCAAGCTCATGGTCGTCAGACACAATATTAATTCTTTTTCCACTGCAGCATGACTTTATATTCTATACTGTACATTAATTCTGTTAAGTGACAAGACTTTTGTCTAAGCAAAGTCAGACCTTACTGTCCTAATTAAATAATTAAAAATCAAGGCATGATCATATTTTATTTTGGTAAAATAAGCGTAATCTAGAGGCCTTTGCCTTTCATATAAGCCACTTCTGATACCAAATGATCAACTAGAAGTCAAGTTATTATTTGTTGTTTCTAAAACTTGGATAGGCGACAAGACTTTTGTCAGGTAGTGTATGTGTGACAAACCTAATCACTGTGAGGTCCTGCAGGGCCAGCCGGATGAGACGAGCCATGGGTGTGAATCCTGTGCCTGCTGCTAACATGTAGAGATGAGTGACATCACGCAGGACTCGCTGAGTGAAGGAGCCTTCAGGGCCGCCTACAGACAGAGACGCTCCTGGAGCAAAAAAAACATCACACAGTATTAACATTACCACAGTTCATGCTTTTAATGACTATTTTACATGAAAACCATTTGAAAGGGAAGTTACACCCAAAAATGAAATATTCCTGTTGTGTGTGTGTGTGTGTGTGTCTCATATATATATATATATATATACAGGGCTTTACATTAACACTCGCCAACCCGCCAAATGCGGGTAGATTTCAGCAGCTCTGGCGGGTAAGACAGACACCTCCACTAGCCACGTTGGCTAGTTGGAAATAATTTTTAAATTGTAGTTTTAGCAGGGTTTGAAAATAAGCATGGCCCAATATTCGTGCAAATGTGATCTTAGAATTGAGAAGCAGCACGACTGACAAAAATAACTACGCGCGAGCAGAAAGCAGGTAAATATCGAACGAGAGGATCAACACTCACTCGCGCGCGCAGCTGATGTGATGCGCGCGACTGTTAATAAGCGCGCGCGCTCCCGTTTACTTGCGCGAAGCAACAGTCACCGTTCCTAGAGCAAGCGCAACTGGTGCGATCGGTTCCCTTTGAAATAGACTGGACAAAGAGCGATGATCGTGCACCCACAGTCCTGCTGCTTTCAAGAGTTCAAGATTAAAACAAAAATACGCATATTCTTTTGTAAGCAGCAGCGGCCACTGCTTTCATTTACAGGCCTATATTAACCGTGCGCGTGATCATCCTTTCATTATCAAACACGGTATGTTTCACCTGCTTTCTTTTGCTTACAGTTATTTTTGTTAATATGGTTTAATTATATTTCTTTATAATAACATTGCTTTAATGGGAGATTACTCCCCGTTTATGTTAACTGCTGATCTGGGACTTTTAGCCAGGATAGATTACTGTGCTTATTTTAGATACATGACAATAATTCTTTTTTTTAAATGTAATGTTTTTTTAAAGAAAAGTTTTGTTGAATTAAAAAGTGCAGCTATAGTTATATTTTCCTTGTTTTGACACATTAAAAAATTGTGACTAAGAAATACTTATTTGATGTGGTCAGAGATAAATTTGGTAAATCCTTAATTTTGAGCCCTGAAAAGTCGTGAAATAAAAACTGATTGCATTGCGACACAACCCATATGCTCATGCACACTGAGCAAGATAATACACAATACACACAAGAAGTTAAATGAATGAGAAGGCTTGTGGACATAACACATCTAAATCAAGTCATTTTAGCATGTCAAAGTCAAATTTATGCATATAAAATATATTTTCCCAACAACAAAATTGTGGCTAGTGAAAATGCTGAGTGGCTAGTAAAGTTGGAAATCTACTAGCCACAGTGGCTGGTGATCAAAAAAGTTAATGTTAAGCCCTGTATATATATATATATATATATATATATATATATATATATATATATATATATATATATATATATATATATATATATATATATATATATATATATATATATATATATATATATATATATATATATATATATATATATACATATACACACACACACACACACACACACACACACACACACACACACACACACACACAGTTGAAGTCAGAATTATTAGCCGTCCTTTGAATTTTTTTTTCTTTATTAAATATTTCCCAAATGATGTTTATCAGAGCAAGGCAATTTTCACAGTATGTCTGATAATATTTTTTCTTCAGGAGAAAGTCTTATTTGTTTTATTTCAGCTAGAATAAAAGCAGTTTTTAATTTTTTTAAACACTATTTTAAGGACAAAATTATTAGCCCCTTTAAGCTATTTTTTGTTCAATAGTCTCCAGAACAAACCATCGTTAACTTGCCTAATTACCCTAACCTGCCTAGTTAACCTAGTTAACCTAGTTAAGCCTTTAAATGTCACTATAAGCTGTATAGAAGTGTCTTGAAAAATATCTAGTCAAATATTATTTACTGTCATCATGGCAAAGATAAATATATATATATATATATATATATATATATATATATATATATATATATATATATATATATATATATATGTGTGTGTGTGTGCGTGTGTGTGTATATATGTGTGTGTATATATGTGTGTGTGTGCATATATAAATATATATATATATTTTTTTTTTAATATTTAGATATTTTTTAATCGCAAAATTGTCCGCAAATTTCTGGGAATTACCACCACAAAATCAGTCATTTTTAAAATCGCAAAAAAATCACAAATAAATTGTGAAAAACTAGGGCGTCTGCATTAAGTAGAAATGACTGTTAATTAATATCTAGCCAACTGGAAAATATTTCAATCACGTTTTCTGTGTTGTATTTCATCAACAATGTGAACCAAAATAAAGAAGTGTTTAGACATTCACTTCTAAATGCAACTTCGAGCCTTTTTACTGCTGACCACATCACCATCCTTTTTTCAATTAACATGCAAGGCAATTGCAGCTTTTGCTAAATTGCAAATGCAATTTTAAGTTGATTTATCATTCAGCCCTTCTTCCCTTCATGTTCATATGCTTTCAACTGGCCAAAACCACAGGTATTAGGACACAGTCACACTTTCCTTCTACGTTTAAATAGAAGAAGTACGAACCAATAGGAAGGTTGGCGATGTGCGGGGTCAACACTCCATCCGGATAGACCTTTATCATGAGATGCATGTCTGAGCCCACTTCAGCACCAGACTGCGAGGGAGGTATTAGCATCTGATCCACTGCTGTGTAGGGTTTCACAACTTCGGTACCTGCTCACCAAACACACAAAAATTAAAATTAAATTAAACTGTCAACTAGCGCTGCACAATATATCGTTTCAGCATCGATAACGCAATGTGAGCATTCGCAATAGTCACGTCGCAAGATATGCAATGTTGATTGTGGATTATAATTCATCATTTGCATGCATTTTTTGAGGCTTGTGGCTATACTAGAATTTTAAAAGCATTGAGGCATTAGAAATTGTACCATTTGTAACCTTAAAAATTATTAATTTTATTGAATTATTTACACAACAAAGACCATGCAGTATTATTTCACATTTGATTATTCAATTAATGTATACCTGAATACTGTTGGACTATACTGTTCCATTTCCCGCTAACATCTGAGCGATGTTGATCGCGTTCTTAAACAATGCTGATTTGCCATTGTGTTCACATGCTCAACAGAAATGACTGCGATTGGCCGTGAAGAACATCAGTTCACTGAAATCACTGCTGTTTACTGAGTGTAACCACAGATACAGACACTGGAGCGTTTCAAAGTCATGTCGATCAGCTGGTCTCTTTATAAGCTGACATACAAGCGATCCGCTGAGGAATCGACTGATCTTCATGGCTTTGAAATGCTTAATAGCGATTCATTTTATTGAACCATTTATACAACAAAGGCTATGCAGTATTGTTTTACATTTGATTATTCAATGAATGTATACCTGAATACTGTTGGACTATACTGTTCCATTTACCGCTAACATTTGTGCGCTGTTGAGTGTGTTCTTAAACACTGCTGATTTGCCATTGTATTCTCATGTTCAACAGAAATGACTGTGATTGACCGTGAAGGTCATCAGTTCACCTAACTCACCGCTGTTTACTGAGTGTAACCACAGATACAGACACTTAAAGTCGCAAAGATCAGCTGGTCTGTTTATAAGCTGACATACAAGCGCTCCGCTGATGAATAGACTGATCTTTACGGCTTTAAAACGCTCCAGTGTCTGTATCTGTGGTTACACTCAGTAAACAACGGTGAGTTTGGTGAACTGATGACCTTCACGGCCAATCAGTCATTTCTGTTGAACGTGAACACAATGGCAAATCAGCGCTGTTTAAGAATGTGCTCAACAGTTAGCGAGGAAATGTATGTTTTTTAAATTTAAGTATCGATTGGTACCAAATTCCAGTATCTTGACAACACTACAATATATAATCGCAGAATTTTGCGAATCGAATGTTGGATTTTTCCAATATTGTGCAGCCCTACTGTCAACTGTCTTTCAATCAGCAGAACCTGTGATGTGTGAAATAAAGTCACATATTACCCTGGACAGACATTTTGAGGTAGACGTGTCTTCCCACAGGAACTTGCATACGTGACCCTCGAGGAAGCTGCAAACGCAAGAGCTGCGTGTTGTGTGTGACGTCTGTTTTCGAAAGCAATACACACTCCCTGTGGAACAGCCCTGTGACAAAACAAATGCTTTTAAACGCAAGTATTAAAGGTGCTGTATGTAAGTTTTTGACTCTTCTAAAGCATAAAAATATTATAATATGTTTGCAGATATTTAAGAAATAAGTGAACATTTTTGTTTATCTGAAAAACAATGATGAAGTCAGATATTCTGCTTTGAAAATTTGCATTAGGTGCCGGAACGGCCGTCTTTGTTTTGGTTCTTTTAACCTGCTCAATGTGAGTTTAGCCAATTATATTTCAGCACCTCGGTTTGCCTTGATGAAAAACAATATTTCATTTATTCAGGAAGGGTCTCAAAGCATGCGTCCATGATTAAAATATGACCTCCAGTGAACAGTAGCAGACTTCGAAATGAGACGCAGATTCAGAGTTCCACCAGAGGTGGTTTTTAATTAGCAAATAATATAAATATTATGAACATAAACATTAGGTGAGCAGGTTACATTCTAACCCCGTGTCCTAACAACACGCTATGTGATGAGATTTGCAGTGATGAGCAATTGGGCTGTTTGCACCAGACGAAACAAGACAGAAATTTAAATACAGCCATTCAGAAGCACAGAAAAGTGCCCTCACTGCACTCCAACAAAATGGTAAGGTTTATAATGTAATTAATAGATTTTAAACCTCTTCAACATTATTAAATGTACATGATGAATCACTGATATATGTTGGTTTGCACTAAGTCACAGTTCTGAAGTTTTACATTTACAGTACATTGTCTTGTTTTTTTTTTTGGGAATATGTTGTTGAATGTTGTTGTATTTTGCACTGTCGTTGTATTTTGCACTGGAGCCAGCACCTAAGCTTTTCACTCATCATAGCACATGTGCTGCTGCTGATGTGACAATATAAGTGATTTGATTTTGATTTGAAGTTCAATTTCATACGGTTTATTTTATTCTCAAGATCTGAGGTGAACTATCTGCTGCTGCTTTCAGTAATATGGCAATAAATGTCATGTAAAATGGTGTTCAAACTCACATTATTAGCATTTAACACTGATTAAAGCACATGAGGTGTACCTGAGGTGATCATTGTCAGTTTTCTGTTGTTCAGCTGTAAGAAATAGAAGCTGTTTCTAAAATGTATATTTCAGGTGTTGGTTAGGACAAAAACTCCTTTTAATATGGAAAATATTCCTTCTATCGTGTGCCATTGCTTTTATATAGGACACGATTTAAATCAGCCTTTAGGCTCAATAGTCAGACTCGCTCCTCTTGGTCCTCAATCTGGCAGCCTGCGCTTGCCTTTGTTTTGATCCACGAATGCAATACCTAGTTCCACCACTGGTTGTCAAACTTACATACAGCACCTTTAACTATAGTTAAAATAAACTAAACTAACTTACCTAAACTACTGCAATATGTTTTTTATTATGCTGTTTGTTTGATGCTCTAACATCAAATTCCAGTTTGAAATATAAAATAAACGCAATGAGAAAGAAATAATATACAGTACTCAACATATACGAGTTCCCCCCTTCCCAATTCTCCTATTTAGATGAATATTTTGAATAGGAAGCTTTATAATATTATATTTGTGCATATACATTAGATTAGTCAGTACTGAAGCCAAATCTGGAGCTAATCAAACAAAATAACTTATGATAACGGCCCAAATTTATGTTAAAAAAATTAAATAAGAGCAAAACTCAAGAGAAACAAAAAATGTATAAAATTTTGTTAGTTTGTAATTTTTTCCAATATTTCACATGAATTTACATGTATTATCTTTCTATTTCTAAAGATGTTTGGTGACTAAAATATTATTTTAATAAATATATCAGTTTAATAAATCGGTTTTGTTCAAATTTACCAAAATATACCACCTATATACACTGAGAAATGGATAAAAAATATTCGCCTCACAGCAAGGTCACTGGTTAGAGCCTCGAGTGGGTCAGTTGGCATTTCTGTGTGGAGTTTGCATGTTCTCCCTGTGTTCGCGTGGGTTTCCTCCGGGTGCTCTGGTTTCCCCCACAAGTCTAAAGACATGTGCTATAGGTGAATTGGGTAAGCTAAAATGTCCGTAGTGTATGTGTGAATGAGTGTGTTTGGATGTTTCTCAGTGATGGGTTAAAGCTGAAAGGGCATCTGCTGCATAAAACAAATGCTGGATAATTTGGCGGATCATTCCACTGTGGCGACCCCTTATTAATAAAGGAACTAAGCTGAGAAGAAAATAAATGAATGAAAATGTTTCTGTTTGCAAACTCAATTATGTTGAGCGCTGTATGTCTGAAAAATCAAGTTGAAAGGCAACTCACCCCGATCTTTACACTGAAGGAATGTGTCATGGTGTTCTAGCGATTGCCCCAATTGAGTCCACTTTTCTTTGACGGATTTGCGTAGACACAACTGAACCTTTCCAACAGAGTGGGCTGTCTGCACTATAAGTAGAGGAAAACAGAGAAGCACTTACATTGTTGATATGCATATAGGTATTAGGGCTTGGCGATGAATTGAAATCGTATCGAAATCGCAATTTGGACATGCGCAATTTCTAAATCGCCTTACATCACAATTTTCTTCCGCAGTATGGTATTTGAACCAATCATAACGCCATGCGCCTAAACAGGGCGCAAGAACAGAAGACTGAATAGCCTGCGTATAATGGAAGTCAGTGGGTACCAGTTACCAGCATTCTTCCAATTATCTTCTTTTTGTGTTCAACTGAAGACCACATGAGAAAAAATGAATGATGATACAATTTTTGCGGTGAGCTTTCCCTTTTATACTGCCTCTGTCGCTGTATCCAAAATATATAAAGTAAATGAATAACAATAATTTAATTGTACTGTCACAGCGCTTTTAATACACAAGTTCGAAGTTCATTTACTTTGACAAACTACTCACCATCAACATGATCTTGAACGTTACTGGACAGGCCTGAAACAGAAACAGTTTAAAATGAATTAATCCTAGAACTGCCTGAATAAACTTCAGATTTGTCATTTAAAACATTAAGAGTGTTCTAAGAAGGTAAATCTAACCTAAATTGACCTCAATCTAAAGTAAATCTAAAATACTTTTCTTTTAAATATAAGCACTGATATTAAAGGGGTGGTCCACTTTGATATCATATTTTAAACTTTAGCTGATGTGTAATGTAGATGTGTGAACATAAACAACATCTCTGAATGTAAGATGCTTAAGTTCAATGCAAAGGGAGACATTTGCTTTTATAGAGTTAGCTTAGCAAAGCCGACTGCAAACAAAGTTTAAGGGCCTACAAAAAAAAAAACATCCGGGCTAGTGAGATCACAAGGGTTTCCGGTTACACGCATTCACCACGCGCACACACCCTGTGCAGCGAAGCGGCGTGGCCAGAGGCACTGTAATATTACAGCAGGGACAGCTAAAATGGCGTCCAAACGCTGCTGTTTCCACAGAGCTTCTTCCGTTTCTGTATTTGGGCTTCCAAAAGACACGACACAAAGAGAGAAGTGCTTACAGTTTAATTTTAATTATGTTCCAGAGAATTATAAAAAGATATAGCTAGCATTTGACAAAGGACAGCTTCCAGAATCTCTCCCAGTTCAGTGCTGGATTCAGCTAAATACTCTTCAAAGAAGGAGCAGCTCCTACCATAATAGACGAAGCTGTGGACTGCGAGCCACAACCTGTAAGTGTTTTTATTTGTTAAAATTGATCAATTACATGCACAGTTTTTAACGTTAATGGTATGTTGTAGCAAAGATGTAAACAAGGATGTAATCAATAGGAAATGCTGTTTGGCACCGCTAACAATTCAGTTAAAATTCATATTTATCAGTCAAACTGCTGTAAACAGCCACAATCCTCAGCAGAGCTGCAGTGTCTCTCTATGCGGCTGCTTTCCGTGCATTCTACATCTCAAATAATGAACTCGCAAAAGATATGTGAATGTTTTATATTACTTACACATGCTTATTCCGAATATATGTGAAAGACACTTGTCAGATTTTATTTTAGAGAGCAGGAGTGAGGTTCAGCTGTGTGCTCTGTGTCAATTTCTGTCTGATTCAGGCACAAACTGATACGGCTAACAACTACTCTGATTGACAGCATTTACACAGCAGAGGCAAAGCGTGTACTTTTAGAGGTGTGACGCTTTCCTGGTGACGTGGAGTCGATCCGCGAATCACAGCACATTATGTTAGCTGACCAATCAGAGCCTCTTGGGGGCGGGCTTTCAGAAGAAACAAGGAAATATGACAGTGTTTTATGTTAGCTGAGTAGCTGTATATAATCAAAATAAGATGTATGAAAAAATAACGTGATTTTTTACAAATGAAGCATAAGCACTCATTGCTTTGCATCTTATAAACACAACCAGGCCGTAAAAATACACTTTGGACCACCCCTTTAAGACATTTTTCATGGGAAAGCACATAAGCATAAAACAGACAATCTGTATTAGGCAAATTACTCTACATTATACAATTTATATGTTAATTACATATAAAATAGCACAAATATAAAAAGGGTCCAATTCTGAGCCTTGTGGAACACCTTCATTTAGAGATAGGTGATATCTTATTGTCTGCAATATACAGTTGAAGTCAGAATTATTCACCCTCCTGTGAATTTTATTTTATGTGTTTTCAAATATTTTCCAAATGATGTTTAACAGAGCAAGGAATTTTTCACAGCATTTTCTATAATACTTTTTCTTCTGGAGAAAGTCAAATTTGCTTTTATTCTAGCCGGAAAAAAAATAAAGAAATTCAATAGGCAACATAACAAACCACTGTTATAGGGCTGGGCGATATGGCAAAAAAAAAAAAATCTAGATTTTTTTTCATAAAGTTTGACCGATTCACGATTTTGATTTTGATTTATTTATTTTTTTATTAATTTTTTTTTTACTGTGTAACTACCTTACCAGCTTACCTTGTTCATTTAAATTTAAATAAATGCCGAAACTAGTTTTTTTCATGCTCACTTGTAAAAGAAAAGCCACCGTGTGACTAAACACGGTTATGGCACTCTCTCATATAGGGATGCTAAACATAGCTACAATAGAAGTCACAGCACCCGTATTTATGTAGAGGTCATATGTTGTGCAGCTTTGGGCAAATTTTATTTGGAGAGAAAATGACCAAAATGTAACGTGAAGATTGAAAAGGATTGGAGGGGAAATAAATATTTCAAATCTCTGTACATAACAGAAAAATAAACAATGATAATGCAACAATAGTTTATCTGTATTAGTGGCATGGCAGAAATATATATTTAGACAGGCCTTGTCAAAGTGAGCGGGCACTTTCACTAATAAAAAATATAGCACTTAAATTATTTCATAACAATCAATAAAATAACAGCGGTTTTATATCAAAAGTTGGTAATGATATAAAATATACTACATTTTGATGGTAAAATATAACCATTTAAATGATTTCAGTATTCAAACATTAAATAACGAATGCATCAAGTTAAATATAAAAAAACGAATGAAACAACACATAGCATATCAGGATATAAAGGACTATATTTAGCAAAATGCTGCTCTTTTTATCTTTGTAATTTTATAGTTTTATTTTTGTTATTTTAATAATTTTTTGTCTTTCCTAAATAACTAACGAGCTATAGACAAATATCTGCTTGACGTTTTAGAAAATATTTGTGCGTAGTTACACCACCCAGTATATATTAAAGATTACCGTATCTATCTATATTTAAATGTCTATGTCTATGTGAGTGCGGGCCACCGGGGGAGACAGGAGGGGGGACAAGCGTGCTCTGGCCCGGTTCAAGGCAACTGTACATAGTGTGAGTACGGCTTAAAAGCGATCTAGAAAGTTAAATTGGTTGTCCACACCTCTGCCTGTCGAGCCTCCTCTCCTCGCGCGCAAGCCTGTCTCGCAGCTCGCAGGAGAGACAGACGGCTGCGGGGACGCGAACAACAGCACGATGTGCGTGGAAACATTAGCGAAGCTGGCTGGCTGGCTGACTGCGGTTGCCCTGGCAGCGGGGTTGTTGTTGCTCTAGCGGGAAAATGTCCCGGTGTTCCCAATGGCCAGTCCGCCCTGGCACGCTTCCGCTAAACCAGCTGTGGTAGCTCATCAACAGAGCCGCGACGTCAACACACAGAATCAGCACAATTCAGCACGGTTGTCTAACAGTTTTAGAACGGTTTGGCACGATAGTGGAAAAGCGGCTTTAATATTTTTATTTTAAAAAAATCGCGATTTCTCGATTTTATAAAAAATAAAATCGTTTTAAAACGTAAATTCGAATTAATCAAAAAAAATCACCCAGCGCTACACTGTTATACAATGAATTGCCTAATTCCCCTAATTTGCCTAATTAACCTAGTTAAGCCTTTAAATGTCACTTTAAGCGGAATACTAGTATGTTGCAATATATCTATTCAAATATTATTTACTGTCATCATGGCAAAGATAACAGAAATCAGTTATTAGAAATGAGTTATTAAAACTATCATGTTTAGAAATGTGTTACTAAATGTGTTAAAAATGTGAAATCTGTCTGTTAAACATAAATTGAGAAACATATATACTGGAAGGCTTATTATTCAGGGGAGCTAATAAATCTGACTTCAACTTTAAATATACAGTGCTGAAGCCATAACATACAGAACAACTCAAAACAATGCAGAAAGACTCACGCCAGTAGAGAAGGTACGACATCCTGCCCAACAGCATCTCCACTCGGAGATTATCATCCTGTAGATCCACCACTGCACAGCCGGCGCTGGGAATCTGCTCGGGACATAACAAAGACACTTGTTTGACCTTAAAAGTTTTGTTTTTATCACTATTTTTGTTGTAACTTTCTACTGGGGCTGTGTATTATGTCACAAAACTATCATTATCGCAATAACAGTATATACAATATGTGTATTGCAGACGTGTGTGATAGATTACATTTATTTTATGCAAACGTTTATCTAAATTTGACCAATCAGATGAGGTCTTGCTCAGGCATGTGACCAGCCGAGGACAAAAAAAAAAAAATGATGTAAATAACAGTGGCGGCTGGTGTTAAAAAATGTGAGGGGGGCGCATTTTAAAACCCATTTTTCAGGTGATGCATCAAAAAACTAAAATATGACTAAAGCATACAATAAATGCATCACAAATCAGTTCATTTTAGTTCAATTTGGGTTTATCAGTAATGAAGTAATCAAGATAATCAGTAAACACACACACACACACACATAAATGTTGCCTAATCACTGGCAGCACTACTTAAAAAATAATTTTGCTCTTCTTTCTTTCTGGCTTGCAAATTTCTTAATGAGCTTTTGGTTAACGTCAGTCATCTCAGTCACCAGTCTCTTCTCTATTGACAGCATGGCCAATGCATTCAGCCTCTCTTGTGTCATGCTGTTTGAAACAGCAAACATGGAAAACAGTAAAAGGCATGACTTACATCACAACTTACCAGCCAACTCCGTTTGTCATAACAAGTGCTGGAAAAGCCCCGAATATACGCCCGCTCGCGATCACTTGACTACTGGTAAATTTGTTTTCATTAGTTTTGCAAGGAAGGTCGATCTGGTCCAAGCTCCTTGATTATGATTAATTTTTTCTTCATCCAAACGCCTTGTGAATGGATATCTTTGCAAAGATACAACAGAATTTTCCTTCATCTTGACTTGCACTTGCTTTCACTATATGAATAAAGGTCAGCACAGCTAACTGACGAGCTGCTGCAGTGCTGAGTGAACGGTCTAAGTGAGAATGGTCCAATCACATAAGGCCAATCATATAAAAACAAATATGATTCGTTCTAACAAAAAAAAGGGAGGGTTCGGGGCGCAGAGCGCTGCGCCCCAAAGACAATTTTAACCCGGCCAATTAGAGATTATCCTCATATCACATGCTTTGCAAAAGTTCGTGTACCCACATAGACACCCATTAGTCCGGCGCCCCATACACATATGAAAAAATATTGTTCATACATTTTTTTTCAATAAATGTTAGTATGACTACAATAAATGTTATAATTAAATCAGTTTATTTTGTTAATATTTGTGATAATAAATATTGACATATTAAAGGAGTCTAACTTGACGGGGGCGGCGCCCCAGCGCCCTCTATTGACCAGCCGCCACTGGTAAATAATGTAAATAATTAAATAAATCTATATATGGGTGTGGGAGGGGGGGTTCTGTGTTTAAATAATATATAATAATAGAAAGAATCATTCTAAACAGTAATAACGATATTCTTTACATAAATATGTGATATTGGCTACATAATTTAAGTTTTTTTTTTTTTTTTATCAGTTTAAATGTTTAGTTGTTTAATCAGAACAGATCCACACACCGTCGCTAGATGGCGCCACTAATTTGGTTAGTTCTCTTGTGTCCAAAGAACATAATTTTCCCTGAAATTTAGTGACTCTTTATTCCAACGTGATAAATAAACTACTAGTCAGTCAACAATTCAAACTGTAAAAATATTAAGTCCAGTTGAATTGAGTAGCCTAATATACTTTAACATTCCACCCTGAAAAAATTATATCATGCATTGCTAAAAAGAGTTTATCAATTTCACTTTCTCTTTCCTTCGGCTTAGTTCCTGCTTTTTAACAGGTTTAATTAATTATAACTTATATTTTTATAAATTGGTATTATCATCTAAACAGTTTCATGACAATTTCAGGTATTACATTTGAGGTGCCCGGCTGTAGCACTGAATAAATGAAGACATCAGGACAGATGACTTGCAGAGGATAATAACAAATGTGGGTCCTGGCTTCATTCATAATCTACAAAGAGCGCTGGTGGTCAAGACATGCAAATGTGAGCGTGGAAAAAAATGCACAGCTGCGCACGCATTCAAAGCGATTTCATAATCTTGCATACTGTCAGCGGCTTCATCATACGCGCACATTATAGGACTTCACAAAATCATTATCCCTGATTGACGTCCGGAATGAAGCAGTTAATGCTCCTTCTTGTGCACAATGATGAACAATGAAGGCGCAAACCATCAATCAGGTCATCTGCTTTGATGACGATGAACCTCACTGAGACCCCCCTCTCCTCAAAAAAAAAAAAAAAAAAAAAAACTTCGGATTTAAGCAAATTACAGGGGTCACCCTCAGGGGTCACATTGAGCTCAGAAAATACAGAAATCCGTATTTATACAGAAGAATCACACGCCTGCTCGCTATATTTAGCCCCGCCTCCCCAGTAGGTGCTGTTCTGCTAAATTACAACAAGCAAATAAGAATCAGAATATCTGCTGAGGTTTTGACTTGTTCAGAGTGTTTTAAAGAATAAATGTGTGCACCGTGACAGTTAAGACAAAAAATTGATTTAATTAGATTTGAAAAATAATTTACCTGTTTATTTTAATATCATTACATAAACAAATGAATTAAAACATAGCTAATAAAAATTGTTTTTTTCTAGGGAAAATGTTATGTCGTAAGTCTGTGGTCCCCAACCTTTTTATCCCCGCAGACCAATCAACACCTGACCACAGCCCAGTGGGGGAGGGGAGATGCAATCAACAGGGTGCGCCTGGAAAGTGTGAGCACACTGTGCCGCATGCGCGCGTCGCTCCCAATATGAAAATAACGATTTTCTTAAATATCCATTAGAAATAACGAACTTGCATGCAGAAAAGACATGATATGCGAACGGCCCCTAGAGCCGCCGTCATTTGCGATCTCCAGCAGTTGATTTTCTTGCACAGACATGCTGGATTCACCTGATTTGTTGACAAATGGATTGCGGCATGCCTTGGCAGTCTGTGGGTCCTTCACTGGGCCTTTTCCTCTCCATAAAGAAACTTTCCAAAGACATCTGTTTCTTACTCGTTTTGCTAGCTTGTGGGTTAAATTTTGGCGCTCAAATGTCCGAGATAGGGTGGTGCGGTGGCGCAGTGGGTAGCAATGTTGCCTCACAGCTAGTTCGAGCCTTAGCTGGCTCAATTGGCATCTCTGTGTGGAGTTTGCAGGTCCCCTCCGCATTCGTGTGGGTTTCCCCCACAGTCCAAAGACATGCACTACAGGTGAATTGGGTAAGCTAAATTGTCCGTAGTGTATGAGTGTGAATGAGTGCGTTTCCCAGTGTTGGTTGCAGCTGGAAGTGCATCCGCTGCGTAAAACATATGCTGGATAAGTTGGCGGTTCATTCCGTTGTTGCGACCCCTGATAATAAAGGGACTAAGCCAAAATGAAAA
Organism: Danio kyathit; assembly: GCA_903798195.1. NCBI lineage: Eukaryota > Metazoa > Chordata > Actinopteri > Cypriniformes > Danionidae > Danio > Danio kyathit. The sequence continues at coordinate 7,884,025 of LR812534.1, forward strand.
TGAATGACTGAGACGTAACCGGGAAAATATGATCATTTTTCGAAATAAAAGACTTTTCAAAATAAAAGATCGTTCAGACTTAGATAATAAATAAAACGGAAATAATTAATGATTTCTTGTGCGGTCCGGTACCAATTGGCCTACGGATTAATACCGCTCCGCAGCCCGGGGGTTGGGGACAACTATTGTAAGTAATATCATTATCAAAAGTTTCTACTTCATGAAAATAAGCTACACTGACCTTTCGCTTGGTGTAAACAACAATATTGACCGTGCCATCTGTCTGGAACCAATCATACCTAAAGAGGAAGAAACAAATAACATACAAGAATCAGCCAGTGTCAGTGGTACATTTTACTATTCTTGCTTTTGCTTTAAATATTTTATATAACTTATTTTAATTCAAACAATTATTTTGAATTAAAATAGTCATATTATTTATATAACATACTAAGATAGGCATCACAGTGGCACAGTGGGTAGAATGATCACCTCACAGCAAAAAGGTCACTGGTTCTAGCCCCAGCTGGGTCAGTTGGCATTTTTGTGTGGAGTTTGAATGTTCTCCCAGAGTTGAAGTGGGTTTCATCCGGGTGCTCCGGTTTCCCCCACAAGTCCAAACAAATGCGCTATAGGTAAAATGAATTAACTAAATAGGCCGTAGTGTGTGAATGCAAGGTGTTTCCTATTGTTGGATTGCGACTGAAAGGGCATCCGCTGCATAAAACATATGCTAGATAAACTGGCGGTTCATTCCGCTGTGGCGAACCCTGATTAATAAAGGGACTAATGCCAAGTTCAGACTGCATGATTTTCAGAGCAGTCGTGTCACGGATGTTTTCACACTGCGTGACTATCTGGGCTAGCATTCCGTCGGTGCTTTGTTTACACTGCAAGTTAAATTGGCAACAGCGGGTTTCACACTGCATGACTTTACAATAGGAAGAATCGCTGACAACTTTTTCCAAACTACATCTCACAACCAAACACACATGAAAAGTGGCATTGAAACAACGCGGGGTCACGTAGTATATATTGTTATTAACTACATAATGAGAAAGATGCCTTTAGTGAGGTAGAAAATGTACATATTTGCTCACCTAGCTTTTGAAGGGAATTAGAAGTTTCTCCTCAACTTTATTTCTTTTTCGACCCAGTTGTGCTATAGCTCAGATGACACGTCAAACAGACACAGATGCTCCTGCCAAATTTACACTGGTTTTTCCTTCATTTCTTGGCTCCAAATAAACTGAAAATGAGCACTTTTAACTTCTCCCAACATCCCGCTGGCCTGCAGATACCTGAATGCTGCTCTCTCATTGGCTGTAGGTGATCGGCGATGTTATTTTCAATCAGAACACATTTCACACGGCATGTTTTGTTCTCGACTCATCTGCGATTCTCTCGTCTTTGATAGCTCAAACTGTGCGATTGTTACTCACATGAACGATCACCGATTTGACTGTGATTTCAGGCATTTTTCGGCAAGTCAAAATTGAAGCTAAAATCATGCAGTCTGAACTCAGCATAAGCCGAAAAGAAAATGAATGAATGAATATACTAAGATCAGTAAACATTTGGAGTATAATACTGGAACTTCAAATACTGCAAAGTGTACTTGTCTTATACATATTGAAATTGCATAATATTATATATTTTCTGAGTTTTGTTATATCGTGTCTGTGCTGTCGGGAATGTCTTCATCCACTTTGGGCTGATTTTGAGTCTTAATTTGGCCACAACTTTCTCTGGATCATTTTTGCTGTCAAATCTTATTTTCACACATATTTTGGGGAAAATGCTTTGAACTTTTTTAAAAAATTCAACATTCAACAATACACATGCACTTGATGTTTTTGTTTTAATATTACAGATTAAAGGTACAGTCAAATTAAATATATATATATATATATATATATATATATATATATATATATATATATATATATATATATATATATATATATATTTATTTATTTATTTATTATATTATATATTATGTTAGTGTGTTCATTTTAAGGATATCCAAGAGCAAGTGTGCTCCAAAAAGGTGACAAAATTGCCATTTAGAAGATCTAAAAATGATATTTAAAAAAATGTTTGACGTCACCTCATACTTCAGTTTCTCATCAAATCTTCTGACCAATCAAATGCTCTCTAGTATCTCACATGTCCCACCCTCTTCTCATTTGCTTTTCATTTAATGCTTATGATCTCAACCACTCTCATTGGTTAAAAATCTATTGTCTGAGTTTTTTTATAAACTTTATGTCCCGCCCTCTCATCATGTTTCAGATTGTCAAATTTGTCATCGAACGTTGAAGAAAAAAATACACATTTCAAAGCACTTCAAGGGACCTTTACTATAGATTAAATAGAAACTAAATTAAACAGAGCATTCAAAAGTGCTACAGACCGATTAAATGTTATTTTTTTGCACAGATGAAACTGAACCATACCGAGGACGATGGTCTTTGGCAGGAGGAGGAGCAGATAAAGGCTCTGGTCTTAAAGATGGAGGCGCAGATAAACCTAATATGAAGAAAAAACACATATACTTAATAACAAGTAATATAAGCCATAACATAAAAGCTTTACTCAGCATTTACAGTTGAAGTCATAATTATTCACCCTCCTGTGAATTTTTTTTTTGCTTTTTCAGATATTTCCCAAATGATGTTTAACACAGCAAGGAATGTTTCACAGTATTTCCTATAATATTTTTTCTTCTGGAGAAAGTCTTATTTGTTTTATTTCAGCTAGAATAAAAGCATATATATATATATATAATTTTAAGGTCAATATTATTAGCCCCCTTAAGCAATATTTGTTCTCCATTGACCACCAATATACAATGATTTGCCTAATTCCCCTAACTTGCCTAATTAACCTAGTTAAGGCTTTAAATGTCAATTTAAGCTGAATACTAGTGTCTTGAAATAGATCAAGTCAAATATTATGTCCTGTCATCATGACAAAGATAAAAGAAATCAGTTATTAGAAATGAGTTATTAAAACTATTGTTTAGAAATGTGTTGAAAAAGTCTTTTCTCTGTTAAACAGCAATTGAAAAATAAATTTACTGGGGGGCTAACTGTGCGTTCACTACGAAGGCGGTGAGAGCATCAATGGTTGCTGTCGCCGCCCTGGCGACAACGCTGTCTGTCTTCTGCTCCGGCTGCGAGAGCGTCAAAATTCACTACAATGATCTCGTATTTAAAGGAGCCATTTCAGCATATCAAATCACGTACATTCCTGCATAAAACATGCTTCTAGTGTGAAAATATTGAGCAATTTTTATCAAATTTTATCCATTTAACAACGGAATATCAAGTTGCATGTGGTGTGGCTTTGCTCCACTTAATTATCCAATGTGTCCATATGTCTGAAATATCCTGAAGCAGCAATACAACACAGCAGCAATTGTTGCATGAGATTCCCACTTAAAAAAAAAACGTGTGTGTGTGTGTGTGTATGTATATATATATATATATATATATATATATATATATATATATATATATATATATATATATATATATATATATATATATATATATATATATATATATATATATATATATATATATATATATATATATATATATATATACACACACACACAGTTAAAGTCAGAATTATTAGCCCCCCCTTTGAATTTTTTTTTTTTCTTTTTTAAATATTTCCCGAATTATGTTTAACAGAGCAAGGAAATTTTCACAGTATGACTGATAATATTTTTTCTTTCTGAAAAAGTCTTATTTGTTTTATTCTGGCTAGAACAAAAGCAGTTTTTAATTTTTTTAAAACCATTTTAAAGGTCATAATTATTAGCCTGTTTAAAAAAAAATTTTTTTTAATAGTCTACAGAACAAACCATCATTATACAATAACTTGCCTAATTACCCTAACCTGCCTAGTTAACATAATTAACCTAGTTAAGCCTTTAAATGTCACTGTAAGCTGTATAGAAGCGTCTTGAAAAATATCTAGTCAAATATTATTTGCTGTCATCATGGCAAAGATAAAATAAATCAGTTATTAGAAATGAGTTATTAAAACTATTATGTTTAGAAATGTATTTAAAGAAGTCTTCTCTCCGCTAAATAGAAATTGGGGGAAAAAAAATAAACAGGGAGGCTAATAATTCAGGGGGGCTAATAATTCTGACTTCAACGGTGTGTATATATATATATAAAAAACATTAATGCACATCGGTAAAGTAACGTTTAATGTATGTTCCTGTTAGAAAACATTGCAAACCATTGGAAATCTGGCGACTGCAATATTAAAAACCTTGGGTACAACTGTGGTCGGAACCAAAGTTCACAGTGACTGTGTTCTCTGGACTCCTCTGAAGCGGTGGACTTCTATATTCTGATTGCTTGCCGCCGAACCACATCATAGCTCATTACCATAAAGCTGACTTAATTTGAACTCTCCTCGACGTCAGCAAAGGCAAAGACGTGCCGCGCTGCTCCTTGCCGCTTATTGCCGCCGGCTCCCATTGAAAATGAATGATTTTCAGCTAATTTGACGACCTTATGAGTTATGTCTGAACACACGTCCTGTTCTTATGCCCCATGTGGTCCAAAACCTGACAGGTGGACAAATCGAAGCTTATTTTTAATAAAACAAATATAAATGTGCATATAATAAATAATACTGGTAATAATAATAACATTATACAAATGCAAATTGTCATGAATAAACTGAAAAAGCCCCTCGAGGTGAAGAAGGCATGGAGGAAGTGGCTTTGTATATTTATGTAAAAAGTAATAATATTTGTAACATTTTAATCCTTTAATTATTTTTCATTTGTAAAGATACTTGCCACATTTTTTGTAACTCAGGAGGGCTAATAATTCAGACTTTTATATATTTTTATTATACTTTTATACATTTACAACTGCTTATATAGATGACCCTGGGCTTGATCTTGTACCGTTTAAATGAGTGCTCTCAGTCTTCTCTGTCTGAGCTGCAGAAACCACAGAAACATGACAACAATGAAAACAGGCAATGAAACAACAACATTATTTCCTTAAAAATCTGATTTTGGCTTTGGTTCTGAATTTAAAAGAACATTCTGGGTTATTTCGAACTATATATTCTCTTAAAACTATTTTTTAAAACAAGGTTAACAGAATATTTGAAAAATCTTCCAAACAGTTTTATCTAGTACTAAATAACTACAGAGAGCTTCTCAGTACATTGCTCAGTACAGTACATCATATCCATACACACTGAGAAGTAGCTCCTCTTCTCGTAACCCGTAACTCTTGCTAACCTTGTAGAGCAGGGCTGGGCTTCACTGCCATCCTCCCCACCAGACACTCCTTCAGCATGGACTCATAATTCACCCACCGGTGGACCTAGAGTGAACAAACATTCACATACAACTTTATTACTTGTACATAGTAATTTTAGTGAAACCTCAGATACTGTTGGTAGTGCACTTTTTTTTTACCAACCAAGTTTGTCGACGCCATTATAACAACACAGATCACTCTGCCTATTTATGCCAGAGTCCCGCGGAAAAAAAGTGATTGACAGGTGGTAATTTGTGTGTAACTTTATATTTATTTATTTATGATTTGGTTATGGGTAACATTAAAACAAAGACCATGCGGGTGAAACGGTAAGTTACAAATAATTAAATTGTTATGAATTAGCCGACGCAGTGGCGCAGTAGGTAGTGCTGTCACCTCACAGCAAGAAGGTCGCTGGTTTCTGTGTGGAGTTTGCATGTTCTCCCGGCGTTCGTGTGGGTTTCCTCCGGGTGCTCTGGTTTCCCCCACAGTCCAAAGACATGCCACCCAGTGATGGGTTGCGGCTGGAAGGGCATCTGCTGCGTAAAAACGTGCTGGATAAGTTGGCAGTTCATTCCGCTGTGGCGACCCGGATTAATTAATTAATTATTCATAAATAATTCATTCACCGCCGCCTACACCACGATGCCATCGCCCATCGCAATGTTTCACATTAGATATTTAACCCTATACACTATGTCCGGCCCTCTCTTCATGTTTCAGTTGAGAATATGTTAATATGAATATGTTTGATATCAAATTAAAAAGTCACATTTTAAAGCAAATCTGATTTCCCTTGAACTTTAAACCTACTTTTATTAAACAATATTTTCACATTTTAATTTTAGCAACACTTACACTATTAATATTGATCACTATTCACTATTAATCACAGAAAAAACTCAGTAAAATTCAGTCTGATTTCTCAGATTCATCAAAGAGCTTAGAATCACCAAGAGGCGACACTCAATAGAGGGTTCCATTGCAACAGCATCACCCAGCAACAGCCCCGTGACTGCACCGATTTGGAGTGAACTGCCATCCATTGGATCTTATTGCAGATTATTGCAATACAACACTTACAGTCACAAGACTGGTGATCATCAGCACTTTTAATAGTTTATTTTAGACTTATTGTTTATATTTTAACTATACTCATTGTCTTCAAACTGTCACTTTTAGGTGAATTTACTTTAAATTACTTTAATTTAATAGTTTACGCACTGGCATAGTATAAATTAATACTGACATGTTCAATTAAATTAACATGATTTTCTAATTGGGATGTTGATAACAGACTGAAAGTACACTTTTTGTTGCAATATTATGTTATAATAGTATATAGTATTTTTTCCAGTGTTGTCTGTTAAAGAATAAAGCTTTTATGTAAAAATCCACTTTCTCCAAAAATGATTGAATTCTGACACATAAATTCATCATACACACACATATGTGTATGAATATATAATATTTGAACTCATATTTCAATCAATATTTTAAATCATTCTGTCTAACGTTAGTTATCCGTGCTGTTGTCCTATTGGAATTTTCTTTCCAAAATGGCCGCTGGGTGACAAGCGGCATCTAGTGGCTGTTTCCCAAATAGCAACAGAGTGTCGCCTCTTGGTGATTCTATGCTCTTTGGTTTCATTGTATTCATATGTTAAGGTTGGTTAACAAACTCACTTTATGTTTGGATAAATGCTGAAACATTCAATAGTAATACAGTAATGTTACGTAATGTTATAATTAGTGGTGGGCCGTTATCGGCGTTAACGTGCTGCGTTAACGCGAGACTTATGTGGTGATAAAAAAAATATCCCCGTTAATTTATTCTCAAAGTTGGGTTGGGAGCTGGGTCTATTCTACGCAAGCTATGATGACTTTCACCTTGATATTATAGCGCGGATGTATACCTGACCGGTGAGCCGTCTGACAAAAAAAAGTGTCCTTCTGAATCAAATCAGCAGGATGCCCTTCTGGATCTTTCACTTACTTCGAAGACACTACTGACTACACTTACATGGACATCTGTAATCTAGTTATTTGCCATAATAGACAATAATATAATTAAGGTGTTTACTTGAAGTGCTTTCATGTAAGAGTTTCCTGTAATTTTGGGTGACTTTAACTGCAGTTCGGCAGTTTCACTTTCACTCATAAACATTTCATTCATGCCCTTGTGACAAACTGGGGGTATTAGATTCAAATAAGGAGTAAGGACTGGTGAGAGTGTTGCGGAAGTTAATAACGCACACCGAATGGAAAGAAAAAAAACTTTCGCATTTCGCGATGTGTGTTTGGTCCTATACTAACAGTCGCGTGTGTGGATCTTGTCGTAAAATATGGTGAAAAGTCCTACATGGCGGTAATAGTTTGATCGCGGTGTTTACTTCAATAATGCCACTAATATCTGCATACTCCACGTCTTAATTCCATTTCTGTTTAGTTCAGTTATGACTTTAGTCGGATCACCAATTATCATAGTAGAACAGTTTCTCAAGCAGTTCGTGATGCATTTTGGAAACAGAGATGAGCCCCTGGTCTAATGCGCCACCTGGCTTGAGAAACCCGTTCTCAAAGACTTACTTTTAGTCATTATTTGGGTAGCACACATATTCTGAATGCCTTCAGCAAAATTCAAATGAGCCATTTTAATCTAGATTAATTACAGTGATTACAGTGAGTGATTACAGTGAGATTAATCTAGATTTAAAAAATTAATCTATGCCCACCTATAGTTATAATTAAGTAATGCCTTTAAATACTTTACTCATAAAGAGTTTACCTCATCAAACAGGTCAGTGCTATCAATCCCAGCAGCCCTCATTAACTCCTCTTCCCCACCAGGGTGGAAATCCATGTAGGCACTCAAGTTATAGACCATACCTGGAAGGAAAAATACATCAATTACTTATAGAAACAGTCACATCTGACACAACTCTTCATATCTGGAACACATAAACTGAAAGATGTACAGGTCGTTTTATGCAAGCAATAATACAGCAAAAACTGTGGAAGGTTACTTCTGCCAGGAATTTTTATAAAGGGTGACTTTTTTAGCATTTCCTATTTTTTGTCTCAAAAATTGCTAGTTAAAATCTCACAAAATGCATTTATTTGTCACTTTGTATCTAACAATTTCAATTTAGGAACTCCCAAGAGCTGAGAGACCTTTTCTTCACAATTGTGAGATTATCTTAATAGCGAAAGTCACGAATAAATGCAAAAATGCAAGATAAAAAAAAAGCAATTATCTTTTTTATTTTTTTATTCTGTTGCAAAAAGAGCTTTCATAAAAGCAGTAGTGATATGGAGAATTAAAACAATGTAAAATACTGACTATAAAATGTAAAAATTCTAGTTATTTCCATGAATGAATACAAAACTTCATTTTTACCATTATTAATCCAGTCTTTAAAGGAATGTGATCTATAAAAACATACTTAAATTGGCTGATTTGCTGCTTACGAAACATTAGCAGAGCATGATTTCCATTTAACTTGCTTGCTTTTCTGATCACTAAATGTGTTATTGTCAATGTTTTTAGAGACCACGGGCCCTATCATACACCCGGAGCAATAAGGCACAAGACGTGTTTGGCAGGATATGTGGCTATTTTCAGACCAGTGCAACTCTAATTTTCCCGTTTTCCGCCACATCGTTTAAATAGCAAATCCATTTGCACTACTTTGTGGACTCATGGGTGTGCTGGTCTAGAAAAGAGGTGTGTTAAGGCTCCTTGTTGGAACGTTGCTATTTGGAGGAACTAAAATAGACTGCGCCATTGACCAGCTGAAAGCAGGTCCAAAGTTCAGCGCAGAGCGAGTTAGGCCCTGTTTACACTGTCACGTCTTGATGCCAATTCCAATTTGTTGCCTATATCTGATTTATTTGCCTGTGCGTTTACACGTTCTTTTAACTGTGACCCATATCCGATTCATGCGTTTACACTTGCCATACAATTTACGATGTTGCGCATGCGTAAAGGCAGGTTTTAGCATCTGCACCACACTAGCCATGATGGAAGAAATCACCTTGATTTTAGCTCTGTGAAATATGCGACGTTCGCCCAACTTTAAAATGATTTTGAGGCGGAGGAGGAGGGAAAGGGCCGTCATCGCAGCTTGCACCTATGGTTTATGGCTACGAGAGAGATCTCAGGTCTAGTGGGAGCAAATTGTAGCGACTGACCACTTTCCTCCTCCGGGTTTCCTCTGTTGTTGTTGTTGTTTACCGCTTCGGCGTCTCCACACATGCTCTTCCTTCTATGTCATTAAACCGTGGAGAAGTACCACACTGTCGCAAGTTTAATGCCATACAAAACGGAATGCCTTGATAAATCCAATCAGCCTGTTTACATGATAGTCGCATTGTCACATATCCCATATCCACATATCCCATGTCACATATTTATATCTGATTTATTTCCACATATGAAGGAAGCCTGAAACCCATCTCTGAATATCCAAATTTATGTGTTTTTTTTCCATGTTTACACGGTCATAGAACAGATCCGATCTGTGTCCCATATGAGCAAAAAATCAGAATTGGGTCACATTGAACTGGCAGTGTAAAAGGGGCCTTAGTTGTGCACCTTAAACATGTACACGTTGCTTAAAGGGCCACGAAACCCCCTGTCTCAGCAGGGTGTTTTCACACCTCTGTTTTGAAAAGAGTCAGGAAAGTTGGGCGTGTCCAGCTCTGGGAGTGTGGGAGTGTCGGGGGAGGGAAAGAGGATAAGATTTTGCATAGAAGGGAGTTAACATTTGGGCACGCGCTAAGTTTGACAGAAAAAACAAACACACAGACGCTGATTTGATACGGCGAATAAGAGAAAAAAATCCTCCGCATTTCTCTGTAACTTATGTACTCGGTAGGTAGCGTCAGAAAGCCGTGTGTGTATAGACTATCCTGTCACAAAATGCAGCGAAAATCCTGCACGATGGGAATAGTTTGTGTTTACATGTTTACACTCGGAGAGCAGCATTTAAACAAAGGGCAGTCCACTGCAAACACTTACCAAATCTGTAGACAGACAATCAAACTGGAGCTGTGTCTTTTTATTAAAAGTAGACGAGCGGCAAATACGGATTTCACCATTTCCAGATGAGAAAAAGCTCTCGGGTAAAAATGTTCCTTACAAACGCGTTTCTGTCGCGTGTCGCGTGCACTGTAATCCACACGTGAGTCCAGCAGCTCTCTCATAAAGGGAAAATGAAAACAAAACCTTCGTTGCAACACACTAATAACACCTACGATTTTGTCTTGAAATTCTTGTTCTTTCACTTGTTTTGGCAACACAACGTGGCGTCTCTCTGCCGTCTGAACAGTGTAAACTGGTAAACAGTCTCCAGGGCTATCATGCATATTAATGAAGTTTCACGTCATACACAATAGAGCGCGCTGATTGGTTTGAAGCACGTCTTTCTCATGAATTAATACTGCGCACTCAGATACGTAAGAACGCCCTAGAAAAGACAGACAGCCACTCTCCAGCTGGATTTACACCCAAGTATCTCATGGCCGTGACGCAGCTTCAAAAATTAGTTTTAAACCGGAAGAACGAATTTGCTCAAAATAACGCAAAAACAACCAATTTTCACTTTTTAGTGCAATATATGAGTCCTAATAGTGTTTATAGCAGCGTGGGACACATATATGACTGTCAACAGCTCAAAAAATGTGTTTTGGTGTTTCGTGACCCTTTAATACACGCAGGATGTACAGCAATACACAAATGTCTTTACAAATGAAAAATAATTAAAGGAATAAAATGTTACAAAAACAACATATACAAAACCACTGCCTCCATGCCTTCTTCACCTCGAGAGGCTTTTTCAGTTTATTCATGACAATTTGCATTTGTATAATGTTATTATTATTAACAGTATTATTTATTATATGCATATTTATATTTGTTTTATTAAAAACAAGCTTAGATTTGTCCACCTGTCAGGTTTTGGACCACATGGGGCATAAGAACAGGACGTGTGTTCAGACATACCTCAGTTCATCATTATTGTTCATTTATTCGTTTGCTGGAAATTTGAATTTAGAAACTGAGTTTTGAAACAAATCTTTGCACTTAAACAAAATATGTGGGCTAATTGTTACGAGTAGTTGTGGTGCAGTGTGTGTGGTGTGTTCTCTCTCTCTTTCGCTCTCGCTCTTTCTCTTGCTCTCTCTTTGAATTATTCGCAGGTGCAGCGGATTAGCCTATCGGATCGTGATTGGCGCTTGGATTGGCGGCGGCTGGATTTAAACCCATAGAGAGCATGGATTCAGCGGCTCCCCGCTCTCTCTCTCGATTCCTGTTGGTTTAATTCTCTGTGGAGATATTGTTGATTAAGTGATCCAAAATTAGTGTTTTTTACTGATGTCTCTTATATGGCATTTTGTGAGTTGCCGATGTGACGTTGTACATCCTAACCGGAGAAACCCGGTTTTCTGTCTCCCTGTCTGCTTGGAGCATGGTAGGGAGGTTTGGTGCCTTCTGTTTATTATTTTCGTTTTCTCCTGTGTTGTTAGTATAGGGAGGTAAGTTTCTGTATTTTATTTTATTATCTATTTTCCAGGGAAGTTTGCTCTAATTTAGTTAGTTTTGTTTATTGTCATTTATTTTGGCTGAACCCCTCCCGATGTTATTTTTGCTCCTTTATATTCTGTAAAATAAATCCTATTTTCTTGTTAATTCTCGGTGGTTGTGTTTTTGGTTCATATTGTGGGGAGGGAGAGTGCGGGGGCACCGGGGATTATATTTTTGGTCCCTGTTAACTTGTTACGTTTTGGTTGAACTTCTTTTTGATTAAGGATTTTTAATTTAATTCGTAACGAATGAATGTCTTCAGTGAAGTGTGTACAACACCGTTTCCTTATCCACAAAAAGAGTAAAGTAAAGAATAAAGATGAAGTAACGAGAAAGTAAAAAGGCCGAATGGAGGAGGCTCGTTCTTTATCCTTGTGCTGCAGATGGTCTGTTTAACTGTTTTCTCGCTAGTGAAGCATTCAGTTTTTACACTTACAAAGTCCGCCATGTAAATAGAAAATGCGCCATGGCGCGACGCAACTGACTCTTAAAGGGAATGGGAGATGAGACTCTGATTGATTTAATGCACATTATTCTCAAAACACACCCAAAACTCATTAAGAGAATAAGCTCAACCCTGTTAGACGATGCGCCACGGCGCAGAGCGTATTTTTCCATCCTTAAAATAGCAATGCGCTTTAGACTTTGCGCCTAGATCGTGATAATAGAGCCCAATGAGATTGTATAAAATAATAACATCAGGCCGGCACGGTGGCTCAGTGGTTAGCCTTTTCGCCTCACAGCAAGAAGGTCGCTGGTTCAAGTCCCAGCTGGGCTAGATGGCGTTTTTGTGTGGAGTCTGCCTGTTCTTCGGTGTTGATTGGCCGTAGTGTATGATTATGTGTGTGTTTGTGTGTGAATGTAAGTGTGTATTGGTGTTTTCCTGTACTGGTTTGCAGCTGGAAGGGCATTCGGTGCAAAAAACATATGCTGGAATAGTTGGGGGTTCATTCCGCTGTGGCAACCTCTGATAAATATGGAACTAAGCCAAAGGAAAATGAATGAATGAAATGATAACATCAACATTACCTCTAATGCACGTCCAGCAGTCTTTTTTGGTGTTGTGTCTCTTTAGCTCATCTTCTGTGACCTCGATCAGTCGACCTCTCAGTCCTGTTAAATCCTGTCCACTTTTGGTCAGTCTGATCCAGTCCAGCAAACTGTGACCAGGCTTCAGCACCACCTGAATTAAACTGAGGTAAAGTTAGTTTTATATTCGCGCTTTCGTTCATTTTTGAACAGTTACAACATGTGACACGCTCCCTATTTAGTTTACCACACTACTTTGAGTATTCGATTGAGTTAAAGCTGGCTTTATATTCACACATTCAGACGTTCTTCTTAACATGTATCAGAATGACAACAGAGAGAAATGTGATGTAATTAATTATCAATTAATAATAACGTAAACAATGTCCGACCTTGTTTCTGGACTGTCCGGCTGGCGCGACTCTCTGCTGGGATCCAGCAGCAGGGAAAGCCTGAGATGGGACATTCAGCATCTCTGATGCTTTAAAACAAGCCCAGTTCCCTAGAAAGCCTTCCCAAAACACACTCAGTATCAGCAATCAAATAAGAAATGATAAAATAAAGCAAAAATACACCGACCGCCTTTGAATGGAGGACTACTTTTGAGGAAGTGTTACGGTTAGATGCGTCTTTCTCATTTTGGCAGGTTGATTTTTTTTAGCTATCTGGCATCACAGCATGATCTAGTTCTTCTGCGTTAACTTTAATATAACTACTATTAAATGTAATAAGGAGTAGCGACGATACTGATGTCAAAACAACGCCGAAAGCAACTCTTTCCTAACAGTTAAAAAACGTGTCGCGGGAACATGACGTCACGTGCGCCCTCGTTCAGATTTCATAATACAAGACGAGCAAACGTAAATAAATTAATAATACAAGGACAACAAATGTTGAAATAAATACAACTACATTACGTAAATAAGTTAATATCTACAGCAAACTTAATTTAAACTGAGACAGATGATAGCGATAGATAACATGTTTTACTCTGTCCCCATTTTGTACAAATCTGCCCGATATTATAATAAACAATTAGATACCAGACATTTTTTCACATGACAATATTCCAGCTAGACGGAAAATGTCAGCAAAAAATCAATTATGTAAACTGTGAGATTGATTATAAATAGATCAAGTTTGGATTTTCTCTCTCTAATAATTAACTATCTACTGTCTCAGAATACAGACTGCTTATAAATTGTAGTTATCGTGTGTTCAAAAGCTCACCAGACAAAACACTGGCGATGACAGAATAGACTATTGAAACTATCCTTCTGTTTTCTGATCTATAATCTTCCTCTTCTTCTTCCTCCAAGTCCACAACGTCTTCTTCTATCATTCCAGCGTGAAATAATTCACTCAATCAACAATCAGATCAAACTAATGCAACGTGTTGTTGTATTCTGACAGAAAGTGCAGTTAAAATTGATTTTGCCTGAATGTAATCCCTTTAATATCGATAATATGAACTAGGCTAGTTGAGATTATATTTAAGAAGTTCAACGAGCCTTCAAAATAAAAGACCCAGCCCTCGTCGATATACCCCATAGATACACATGTAAATATCTATGGATATACGCGATTGTAGTTACACCTGATTCCAGAAAGGATAATTCTGAAACTTAACTCGAGACAGCTATAGTATATAATTTTATCTATAAAAAATGTACCATAGTCTGCGTTAAACCCCCCATTAAAGGGACAGTTCACTCATCATTTACTCAAACCTTTATGAGTTTCTATCTACATTTAAACACTAAAGGTATTTTTAAAAAATGAGCTAATATTGAATCAGTGGTTACAGGTTTTCAGCTATATTGAAAGTATATTCTTCAGTGTTTATGAGAAGAAACTTGTGATGGTTTGGATCCATTTGAGGGAGTAAATAGTGAGTAAATTTACATTTTTGGGTGAACTATCCCTTAGTTTAATATTTGCTAAAATGTGGAGAAAAGGTGGTTGGGATTGTGTGGTGATTTGTTCACCTTATTGATTTTGTGTTTTTTAGGTTGCAGTGTGATTGCTGTGAGCTGAGTGTGGTGAGAACACTGCTGCTTGGGTACCTCATCTGTCCTCACTTTCTGGGTAACCGGTGGCCATTGGTGGTTTGTTGTTTTCTTTTTCTTTTGTTTAGTTTATTTACTTTTCCCTCCTTGCTTGTATTAACGATGGCGAATATTTGTACCTTTTTATACTTCTATTTGTGAACTAAAGTGTAATTGTTTTTCCTAATTGTAAGCCACTTCATTTGCCCTCTGCTGAATCGTTTTGAAACTGGCAAAAGTCATCTGGTCACAATCCCACATGGCGAAATTTCTCTGGAAATTCTGTCATCGTTTACTCCCCCGTCACAGATCTGTGAGTTCTCTTAGCTTTGTTCTTTTAGCTCAGATAGCCCCACAACACAACCGTGGTTTTATTAATGTATTACTAATGTATATTAGCGTATTATTAACGTAATATTAATGTATATTATCAACTTATAAAATGAAATGCAAGCGGTCTCAATCGCTCAAACATCCAAGCATTTTTTTCATTCATAACGGACATTCAACGATTTCCAGCCTCATGCCATCTTCATAATGTAACTTATTTGACACATATAAAACATTTGACGTTACATACATGTTTTACAACAGATGTTGTATTATATGAAATACGGTAATAGCGGTAACCAGCGATTTTATTAATTACGAAATTTACTTATTGCCAGTGACACTTCCGTCGACGGTCGGTTTTCTAATGTTCAATTGGGCACACGACACCTTACATATATCTCAGAATCATGTAAAGACAAAAATATTTGTATATAGCTACGATTGTTTTGATAACTTTGATGTATTTCATCAACTTTACTTACTGTGTATGCTGGAAAATCCTCCACAGCTCATCTCCGTCGTCGAAGTTCGTTATGACCGTTTAAGTTAGTTGCCATTTTGAATGCAGAATAAACTTCAGCGCTTACGTCACACGCAGCAGTGATGGTAAAAATACAGAAGTGTTTATTATTTATTTATTTGTTTATTTATTTATTCGTTTAATTAAAAGTTTTACTTTATTTGCGTAGCAGCCCTTCAGCTTCAATAAAGGAGGCAGAGAGTTTTTGACGGGTGAATTTAAAATTGTTTACTTGGATACAGTAAAGTTCATCATCGAAATCTTCATTGTCACAGTTCTTTGTTGCATACAAGCATCAAATCTCATCTTTACCAGGTTGGTGATCTCATAGCACATACTTCTTTGCACATAACATCATAGTACCGTGTAGCATCGTAGCACCAAAATCATCAAAGCACCAAAGCACCGTAAAACTACAAAGAAAACAAAACAAACAACAAAAAATAAACTCAACAAACATTCACAAAGCATCTAACATTTTCAAATAAATCAAACAATAAACAAAACATACCTCGCTCTGCTTGCCGAAGGGATACCAAAACGGGCTTACTCACACTATGCTATCCGTACTGTGCCCAGGCCCGTTTCCCGGATCGTTTGAGAAGTGTGAGTGCTCTGAATCGGGCTCAGGCACGGTACACTTGGGTGGCCCTGGCCCGGTTGGAAGAGGTGGGCCAGAGCGCGGTTCACTTGGGCTCAGGCGCGGTACACTTACAGTGTGAGTGCAAGCGTGCTTGAGCCCGAAACTGAAAGCGAGACGTGACTTTTAAGGGACTGTTTGATATGGATTAATCAATCATTCATACTGTTCAATGAACGCAAACTGTCGTAGATTATTAAAGACGCAAACCCCTCACTGCACGACTGCTGCACCTTCAGCAAACCTCCTAATTCCTGCAGCACGAGGACTTTATGATTGTTTAAGAGCGTCTAAAGTGGCTGATCTGTTAGGCGAAATATTAGACTGTGTGTCACCGCATATCAAACGACTTAAACGACATAATTAAAGAAATCTACACTGTGCTGAGCGAGAGCGCTTACTGAGCAGCGCGTCATCGATGACGGAAGCGCGCCCAGGCCCGAATGTAATGTGAGTGCGGGCCGACGGGATACGGGAGGGGGGACAAGCGTGCTTTGGCCCGGTTCAAGGCAACTGTACATAGTGTGAGTACGGCCTAAAGCCTGGTTTATACTTCTGCGTCAAGTGATCGGCGTGACCCACGGCGCAAGCCTCGCGCTTAGCCGTGCATTTATACTTCTGCGCGCTGTTTCTGTTTCTCTGCAATACACTTCCGAAACGCTAGCTGGCAGTAGGTGTTTATGTTCCTCTGTGTCGAGTTTCTTCGCTGTTTTTTTTTTTGTTTTTTTCTGAACACTTCCTTAATGTACAATTGGCTCAAACTCGCTCATTTGGCGTGACGGACGGAAGTAGGAGAATGGCGGCATCAAGTGGAGGAGGAGGTGTACAGGCGGTTGGCAACGACTGGATTGAGAATGGACAGGAGTGGGGAGACGGAAATGACGGATCAGGAAGTGAAATTGAGGAGATGGAGGGTAGTGAGAGTTGCGAACCGTGGACAAGTTGTAGAGGTAAAAAGCGGAAAAAGAAAAACAAACTAGATAGTGACGAAGAGATGAGATCCAGTGTAGCGGAAAGAAACGGAGAGTATAAAGTATTTGTTAGACTAATACAGGAAGGGGCCACATTTGAGGATTGGAGTCCTATACAACTAACCAAAGCTCTGTATAAAGAGATTGGGGAGGTAAGATGTGCTAAAAAATTGAGGAATGGATGCTTATTGGTTTCGTGTAAGGATGAGATTCAAAAATAGAAAGCAATTAAAATAAATAAAATAAATGGTAAAAAAGTGAAATGCTCAGAGTGCATTGATAGGAAAATGATACGAGGAGTAATCACAGGCATACCGGTCAGTGAATCAATAAACAATGTGATTAAAGGAATAACGAATGCTAAAGTAAAAGAAGCTAAATGATTGAAAACAAGATGGAACGGAGCCATAACTGATAGTCTTTCAGTAATGTTAACATTTGATGAAACACAACTACCTGACAAAGTCTTCATAGGATACATGAGCTATGAAGTGAGAGTATACATACCGCCACCTGTTAGATGCTACAAATGCCAAAGGTTCGGTCACATTGCAGCGTTTTGTAAAGGAAAAAGTAGATGTAGTAAATGTAGTGGAGAACATGAGTACGGACAATGTGAGAAGGAAGCAAAACTAAAATGTTGCAACTGTGGTGGAGAACATAGTGCAGCATACCGAGGGTGTGAGGTAAATAAAAGAATGCAAGAGGTACAGAGAATAAAAGTCACTCAAGGATTATCGTATGCAGAAGCAACAAAGAAAGTTAGGCCTACAAGAGAACAGACAGTACAAATACCAACAGTAAGAGAAGAAAGGAAAGATACGATCAAATGTAAAAAGTGCGATAAAATAAAGGAAGAAACACTGATTGTAGATAAAAATGACTTTGTTCTTTTTATGGCAGAGGTGATTAACTGTTCAGCACAGACAACAAGCCGCACGGAAAGGATTAAAATAATAGTTAAGTCAGCTGAGAAATACTTGGATATTAAAGGAATCCCTTGGGAATCAGTGAGAGACACATTAAATGAAGAAGTGCAGCAATAACAATCACAAGCATGGGGTGGAGCTGCATAATGGTAATAATTATACTGCAGTGGAATGCGAGGAGTCTAATTTCTAATGGTCAGGAATTTAAGAAATATATAGATAATTTAAATGAAAAACCAGATATAGTATGTGTGCAAGAGTCATGGCTAATATCAAGATTGGATTTTAATATTAAAGGGTACAATACAGTAAGAATGGATAGGAAAATAGGTAAAGGAGGGGGATTTATCACATTTATACAAAAAGGCATCCAATATAGAGAAGTAAAGAGAGGGAAGGAATTAGAATATATTATTGTGGAGGTATGGTCAAGTGAAGGTAATGTAAAAATAATAAATTTTTATAACCCATGTAGAATGTTAGAGAGGGAACAGTTAGAAGAGATATGGGAGGATGTTAATGGAAAAACTATCTGGTGTGGAGATTTTAATGCCCACAGTACATTATGGGGAAACAAAAATGACAATAATGGAAGAGTAATTGAAGAATTCATAGAAGAAGAGGAGCTAGTTTGCATAAATGATGGGACAGGAACTAGATTAGATATAGCAAGAGGTACAGAATCAGCAATAGACATTACAATTGCTACAAAAGATATTGCAGATAGATGTGAATGGGAAGTATTAAGAGGTAGTACAGTTGGAAGTGATCATTACCCAATCAAAACTCAAATAGGTATAGAATGTGTAAAAGAAACTGAAGTGAGAGAGGAGAAGTGGATTTTAGATAGAGCAGATTGGGATAAGTTTAGGGAAATTAGTGAAGATCGTTTGCAAAAGATTGAAGATAATTTAGATGTTGAAAGTATGTGTATAAGAGGTAGTGGTGGAATAATTGAAGCAGCAAACATGGCAATACCTAAGTCTAAACCTAAAATAATTAATAAAATCGTTCCATGGTGGACAAAGGAGTGTAAGAAAGCTATAAAGGAGAGAAATAAAGCATTTAAAAAAATGAAAAGAACACACAACTTCCAAAATCTTATAGAATACAAACAATCACAGGCAATAGTAAGGAAAACAATTAAAAAATCAAAGAAAGAATATTGGAGACAATTTTGTGAGTCTATTGGTAGAACAACACCAGTAGAGAGAGTATGGGGAATGATTAAAAAAATGAAAGGAAATGGAAAAGAATACGGATATCCAATGCTGATGGATGGGCAGAGGGTTATTATTAATAATATAGAAAAAGCAGAAGTCATAGCAAAGACATTAGTTAAAGTTCACAGCACAGACAATTTAAGCCAAGAGGAGAAAAGAGGTAGGGAGGAAACTTGGGGAAGATATAAGTTTGATTTGGAAAAAGATGACGAGGACCAGATATTAAATATAAATTTAACAGGGACTGAGCTTAATAGGGCATTGAAGAAATTAGGGAAAACCGCTCCAGGGAGAGATACAATTTGTTATGCAATGTTAGAAAATCTAACTGATAAAGGAAAGGAAGTGGTGTTGAGGTTATATAACAAAATATGGGAAGTAGGGGTTATGCCAAAGGAATGGAAGAAGGCAGTTATAATTCCTATTAAAAAGCCTGGGAAAGATCCCAAACAGCCAACCAGTTATAGACCGATAGCCTTGACATCGCATATGGGAAAAACTATGGAAAAAATGATTAATGACAGATTAGTGTACTGGGTTGAAACTAAAGGAAAGCTAGGAAATTACCAAAGTGGATTTAGGAAAGGTAGAGGGACAATGGATCCAATTTTAAGGCTGGAGGATGATATTAAAAAAGCACAGGTAAACAGGGAATCAGTTATAGCAGTATTTTTAGACATAGAGAAAGCTTATGACATGTTGTGGATAGATGGAGTGTTAATTAAATTGAACCAGTTAGGAGTTAAGGGACGTATACTGAGATGGGTTAAAGAATTTCTTTCAGGAAGATCCATAATAGTTAAAATAAATAGTACATATAGTGGATGCTACAGTGTCGAAAATGGTACACCACAAGGGAGCATCATTAGCCCTTTTTTGTTTTCTATAATGTTTGATGGGATTTTTAAGGAGATAAAAAATCATACAGGAGTTGCATTATTTGCAGATGATGGTGCAATTTGGAAAAGAGGGAGAAACATAACATTTATAATGAAGAAAATGCAACAGATATTAAATACAGTGCAGGATTGGACAGTTAAGTGGGGATTTAGAATATCTCAAGAAAAAACAAAAGCAATGCTATTCACCAAAAAGAAAATAAGAGGGGAATTAAAATTAAGATTGGGGGGTAAAGATTTGGAGAATGTTGAATCTTTTAAATATCAGGGACTGTGGTTTGATAGGAGACTCACATGGAACATACATATTAGGAAAATGATTGATAAATGTAAGAGAGTGTTAAATATAATGAGGTGCCTATGTGGTGTAGACTGGGGTGCTAGTAGAATAGCATTAAAAACAATTTATACAGGATTAATAAGATCAGTGATTGACTATGGTTGTATGGTGTATGGATCAGCAGCTAATACAACATTAAAACAGTTAGATACAATCCAAAATCAAGCACTAAGAATATGTAGTGGAGCCATGAAAACCACACCGATAGCAGCGTTACAAGTTGAGATGGGAGAGATGCCTTTACATCTTAGAAGAGATCAACTGGCTGTTGTTTACTGGGCAAACCTGAAAGGTCATAATGACAATCACATAGCACAAACAGTTCTGATGCAGTGCCAAGAACGTGAGAAACAGGATGTTAAAGGTTATGGATGGATAATACAAAGTAAAATAAATGATATGGAGTTAGACACATATACCATTTCTCCCACTGTAGTGTTTCCAACAGTTCCCACATGGCTGCTTGGTGATTTGGAAATTGACTTTGAAATAATGAAAGAAAAACAAGAAAGTGAGATTGACAATAAACGAGTGGAAAACTATATAAGGGAAAAATACAAGGAAACAACTGAAATTTACACAGACGCATCAAGAATTGGACAAACAGTAGGAGTGGCATATAGTATTCCAGAGTTAAAAATTGCTGTAGCAAAAAGAATCAGTAATAATTTAGCAGTATATACAGCAGAACTGGTGGCGATATGGTTAGCACTAAAGTGGGTTGAAGATAATAAACCAATTAAAGCAGTCATTGCATCTGATTCAAGTTCAGCACTTGTCAGTATAAAAAATTTAGTATCAGAGTAGGGCTGGGCGGTTTTTCCGATTTTTTCGATTAATTCGAATTTACGTTTTAAGACGATTTTATTTTTTACAAAATCGAGGAATCGCGGTTTTTTTAATAAAAATATTAAAGCCGCTTTTCCACTATTGTGCCAAACCGTTCTAAACTGTTAGACAACCGTGCTGAATTGTGCTGATTCTGTGTGTTGACGTCGCGGCTCTGTTGATGTGCTGCCACAGCTGGTAGCGGAAGCGCGCCAGGGCGGACCGGCCTTTGGGAACACCGGGACATTTTCCCGCTAGACCAAAAAGCGCCCCGCAGTCAGCCAGCCAGCTTCGTGAATGTTTCCATGCGCGTCGTGCTGTTGTTCGCGTCCCGCAGCCGTCTGTGTCTCCCGCGCGAGCTGCGAGACGGGGACCCGCGCACCACCTGAAGAACGGTTACGGCGTGTTGTAAATGTCGGTCACCGCAGAAAGTCAAATCTTTCTTTAATTTGGACTTTTGCTTGAATTACGGAGTGGCACAGTAGCTGTCAAGGTACTGTATGAATTAAATCATAACCCATATGTGCACCAATAAACAAGTAAAATGAATGAATGAATAAAATAAATATGGATTCTTAAATGTCGGCAGTTTTTACTCCAAAAAATATCAATACGTATCGACAAATGTTTTATAAAAATAGAGCAATTTCCAACATTTCAGCTATAGGCCATTATACGATTCAGTTAAATATAAGATAGACCTTTAAATGTATATAGATATGTAACAGGTTTCTGTGGGTTTTTTTTTCACGGTGATCTTTAATATATACTGATGTTGCTACGCACAAATATTTTCTAAAACGTCAAGCAGATATTTGTCTATAGCTCGTAGTTATTTATGAAGACAAAAAATAATTAAAATAACAAAAATAAAACTATAAAATTACAAAGATAAAAGAGCAGCATTTTGCTAAATATAGTCCTTTATATCCTGATATGCTGTGTGTTGTTTCATTCGTTTTTTATATTTAACTTGATGCATTCGTTATTTAATATTTAAATACAAAATCGTTTAAATGGTTATATTTTACCATCAAAATGTAGTATATTTTATATCATTACCATTTTTTGATATAAAACCGCTGTTATTTTATTGATTGTTATGAAATAATTTAAGTGCTATACTTTTTATTAGTGAAAGTGCCAGCTCACTTTGACAAGGCCTGTCTAAATATATATTTCTGCCTTGCCACTAATACAGATAAACTATTGTTGCATTATCATTGTTTATTTTTCTGTTATGTACAGAGATTTGAATATTTATTTCCCCTCCAATCCTTTTTAATCTTCAAGTTACATTTTGGTCATTTTCTCTCCAAATAAAATTTGCCCAAAGCTGCACAACATATGACCTGCTGTGACTTCTAGCTATGTTTAGCATCCCTATATGAGAGAGTGCCATAACCGCGTTTAGTCACACTATTGCTTTTCTTTTACAAGTGAGCATGAAAAAAACTAGTTTCAGCATTTATTTAAATTTAAATGAACAAGGTAAGCTGGTAAGGTAGTTACACAGTAAAAAAAAAAATTAATAAAAAAATAAATAAAAAATCGAAATCGAAATCGTGAATCGGTCAAACTTTATGAAAAAATCGAGATTTTTTTTTTTTGCCATATCGCCCAGCCCTATATCAGAGTCACGGCAGGACATCATTTATGAAATAGTGCAGCTAGGAAATAAACTTATTAAATCAGGAGCTATCATTTCAATTTTGTGGGTACCAGCACACATAGGGGTCAGCGGGAATGAAATGGCAGATAAGTTGGCAAAACAAGCAGCACAGAAAACTACGATAGACATGGACATTAAATACAGCAAATCTGAAATCAAAAGTATGGTGAAAGCTAAAGTATTGGGAAAATGGCAACACATGTGGAATAATGGAAGCACAGGACGTCAATATTACAACATACAGAACGAAGTTGGAAGAGGTAGGGAAACAAGAAAAAGCAAACAGGAAGAAGACACGTTCACAAGAATGAGATTTAATCACACAGCACTCAATAGTACATTATACAGGGTCAATAAACATGCAGATGGGAGGTGTGAATGTAATAACAACCAGGAGACCATAGAACATGTATTGATGCACTGCCCAATATATCATACAGAAAGAAATAGATTATTCACACAGTTACAGGAAAAACAAGTTGAACCAAACATAAAGAACATTTTAAAGTTGAGCACAGGTGATGTTTGTTTTAGATATCTATATAACTTCTTGAAAGACACAGGGTTGAGACACAGAATTTAGTAGAATAGGAGGGGGGGGGGGGGGGTTGGGTTTGATATATACAAAGGTTTTGTTTTTTGGTTTTTTTTTTTTGTGTTTTTTTTATTTTTTGGTTTGTTTCACTATAAGAAATTCTGGGTTAGTTAACTCCTGATCCACACTCCAATCCAGATGGTGGCGGTAATGCACCAAAAAGCTGGTTGCCAACCGCCATAAAAAACTACAAGAAGAAGAAGAAGAAGAAGAACTCGCTCATTTTGAGGCGGTGTCATGAGAAATCGGGTCCCCCCTGACAATTGGGTCCGCCTAGGACCCTGGGTGATCCTATTGGTTCACTGGAGTTGTATTAGGTATAGTTTGTAGCGCCTTAATATATATATATATATATATAATGTGGCATGGAGAATTCGTCTTTCGTGCTTTTATGTTAGATAAACTTGCTACCATTTCTTATGTAAATATATAATGTTACATATAAATACATAAAAACATCAAAAAGGCTTCATTAAATGTTTAGAACCGTTTCAATTATTTTAACTATGCATGTCTTTAACTTGTACTTACCAATAATAATGTTATTAATATGATAAGTGTTGTTAAAATAATGTTACTAATATGATAAGTGTTAAAATGGTGTTACTAATATGATAGGTGTTGTTAAAATAAAGTTACTAATATGATAAGTGTTGTTAAAATAAAGTTACTAATATGATAAGTGTTGTTAAAATCTCAAGATTGAGAATAGACTATAAAAAGCACTTTTGATCAGGCATTAAATGCAGACGACCTAAGCGGGGTCCTAAGCGGACTCGATTGCAGGCCTGCGGACGTGCAACAACTTTAATCATGAGGTAAACACAAAACAACAGTCTCCATCCGGAGCTCCTTCACGAGACTCCACACTAGTGATGGGACGTTCTTGAACGATTCGTTCATTCTTCTTCTTCTTCTTCTTTAGGTTGTATTGGCGGGTTGCAAACCAGCTTTTAGGTGCATACCGCCACCTACTGTAATGGAGTGTGAAAAGAATGGATCTAATTCCTAACCTATTTGCTATATCCTGTCTATTAAACCAATATTTCTAATAAATTTCATAATTGTCCTAATTTGTTCCCCTGCATTTGGCCCATCATTTAAAACACTGCTTAATGTAAATTCAGATACTCCCACTCTTACTAGTTCTTCTCTTAAATATTCTCTTTCCCTTTCATATGTATTACACCAAAACAACACATGTTCCACTGTTTCCTCTACTAAACATATATCACATAGACCTGTATTGTGTTTCCCTATAATATGTAATGTATAATTGAGATTAGAATGACCTGTTCGTAAATGTGTAAGTATGACTTGTTCTTTTCTGCAGATGTTATGGCTGACCTTACATTTCTTTATGTTTTTTTGTACTTTATGATAATGCTGTCCTGATTGACAAGAATCCCAACATTTCTGCCATTTCTTATTGCATGTTTCTAAAATCAGGTGTTTTCCTTCTGTTCTACTGAGTGTAATGTTTAAATTTGGTTCATTCATTTTTAATGATTCTTTAGCCAGTTTATCTGCTTCTTCGTTTCCTAGTATTCCCACATGTGCTGGAACCCAGATGAAACAAATTGTTAATCCAATTTGTTTAGTACTGTATAACATTGTCATGATTTCCCATAATATGTCATTTCTATTTGTTTGTAATGATTGTAAACTTTGAAGTACTGCCATTGAGTCTGAACATATTATAGCTTTGTCAACTCTAACTTCATGTACCCATTCTATTGCCATAAGAATTGCTATCATTTCTGCTGTGTATATTGCTGTACCATCTGTTATTCTTTTTGCCTTCCTAACTTCAAATTCTGGGATGTATATTGCAGCTCCTGTCCTATCAGTTTTTAAGTTTTTTGATCCATCTGTATATATTTGGAGAAATGTGTGATACTCTGTTTGTATGTATTGTTTTACAAATAACTTTAACTGAACTTCATCACACATGTCTCTAATTTTCTCATGTATTTGTAAATCTACTCTTGGTTGTTCTATTATCCAAGGTGCAATTGGCGGAGTCACAACTACTGGTGCAAATTTTTTATTTTCAATATTTGCTTCTACACTTAGCTTTTTTATCTTCCATGCAAATCCCTTACCTGTTTTGTTTAAGATTTCCCAGCTTTCCTTAAGCAGTTCTATTCCAGGATGATCACTTTTTTGTCCTTGCAGATTGACCCAATATGCAAGTGCAAGTTTTTCCCTTCTTAAATAGAGTGGCATTTCTCCAGCCTCAATCTGTATTACTGCAATTGGAGTTGTTTTAACTGCTCCTATGATGATTCGTAGCGCTTTGTTTTGAATAAGATCTAATTTCTTAAGTAAAGTAGCTGATGCAGATTCATATACTAGGCATCCATAGTCTAGTACTGACCTCATGAGGCCAATATAAACTCCCTTTAAAGATTGTTTATCTGCCCCCCACTCTTGCCCTGCTATTCCTCTCATTAAATTTATTATTTTACTACATTTACTAACAATATAATTTATATGTTCTTTCCACGTAAGTTTATCATCAAACCACATTCCTAAATATTTAAATTTATCTACTTTTTCCAGTGTATGTCCATATAATTTAAGATGTTTTTTCTTAATTATTTTTTTCCTTGTAAATATTTGGTAGCATGTTTTTGCTATTGAAAACTTAAAACCCCATTCAAGTGACCAATCTTCCACTATACTGATTGCATTTTGTACTCTATCCATACAATATGATATATTTCTTCCCCTTTTCCACATCAATCCATCATCTGCATATAAGGCTACTTTAATTTCAGGATGTACATTTCCAAATATATCATTTATCATTATATTAAATAATAACGGACTTATCACGCTTCCCTGTGGGGTTCCATTCTCCACTTTTACTACTTGAGATAATTCATTTCCCACTTTTACCTGAATTGTTCTCTCTATTAAAAAGTTTAAAATCCAATTATAAATTCTCCCTTCTATTCCAATTTTTCCTAATTTAATTAGTAATCCTTCTTTCCACATCATATCGTATGCCTTTTCTATATCAAAATATACAGCGATTAACCCCTCTTTCATTGACAATGCTTTCTTGACATCGGTTTCTAGTTTTACTAATGCATCTAACGTAGAATGACCTTTTCTAAACCCATACTGATATGATGCTAAAACTCCTTTTTTTTCTAAAACATAATTTAACCTATTTACAATCATTTTTTCCATAATTTTGCATAAATTAGATGTAAGCGCTATGGGTCTATAGTTTCCAGCAACTGATGAGTCTTTCCCTAGTTTAGCTATTGGTATTATAATAGCATGTTTCCATGATCTTGGCAATCTCCCTTCTCTCCATACTTTGTTGAATAATTCCAAAATTACTTTTAGTAAACTATCATCTGCATATTTGATCATGGGATAGCATATCTTATCTTTTCCTGGTGCAGTTGATTTAATTCTATAAAATACTCTTTTTATTTCCCATATTTCAAATTCTGCATCTGCTGCTCCTATTCCATCTGTTTTTTTACTATATATATTTTGATTTTGCATTAATATTTCTTGTCTCTTCCTTTTATAATTCTCATCTAAATTTTCTGTACTATGTGCCTTTTGAAATGTTTTAACTAGTAAATCTGCTTTCTCTTTTGCTGGTATAGCAGTTATGTCTTCTCCTACTATTACCGGAATATTTCTGTTTTTATAAATGCCTGTCATTTTTTTAAGCATACCCCATACCTCTCCCAATTGTGTTTCCTTTCCTAATGTAGAACAATACTCTTGCCAATATCTTTTTTTAGCTTGTTTTATTATTCTTCTGGCTTGAGCTCTTTCCTTCTGATATAGCATTACTGCCTCTGATGTCAAGGTATTCCTGAGAATTCTAAAAGCTTTATTTCTTTTTCTGATAGAGTTTGTACATTCCTCATTCCACCACGGTACTACTTTGCCCTTCCTATTTCCATTTACTCTAGGGATGGATTCTTCTGCTGCTCGGAGTAGTATTGAGCTTAATTTGTCTGAATATTCGTCAATATCAATTTCCATATTAAATCCACTGATTTCATTTTTGCAAATAATATTAAATTTCTTCCAATCTGCTTTATTGAATTTCCATCTTTGTTGCACTGATATATCATTTTTCTGTATTTCTAACCCTACTTTACATAATATTGGATAATGATCGCTCCCTAAGGTTGATTGATCTAAAACTTCCCACTGACATTTTGCTGCTATTGTTCCTGAAATTATAGTTAAATCTATGCAAGACATAGTTAAATTATTTATATTAACCCTTGTCCCTCTTCCATTGTTTAAACATACCAAACCATTATCTTCCATAAATTCTTCCACCACTGTACCATTTTTATCTGTATTTGAACTTCCCCATATAACATTGTGAGCATTAAAATCCCCACACCATATCACAATCCCTTCTTCTTTACTCCATATTTTGTTTAATTCTATTAAAGATAGTTGTTCACAAGGATTGTAATAATTTATTATAATTAACTTCCCTATTGATGCCCATACTTCCACCTTAGTGCTTTCATATTGTGTATCTATTTTAACTTCCCTATATGCTACCCCATACTTTATAAATGTTGCACACCCTCCACCACTTGATTTTGTTCTATCTTTCCTAACGGATATATACCCTGGAATTACGAAATTTAACTGCGGTTTAAGCCATGTCTCTTGGATGCAAATAACATCTGGAAGATTTGTCAACCGATGAATCATTCTTTTAAATTCTTGACCATTTGCAGTTAAACTTCGAGCATTCCATTGTAATATCCCTAATGACATATTATTTGTTTATCCCTTGACTGCCAGGACTTTCCTGAGAGTTTGCATTATACTCATTCTGTCCCAACATCACCTGGATTTTATCAACTGTCAAACCTACCATGTCTAGATGCTTCGTAGCTGCTGATATGATAATTTTCAGTTTTTCAGTCCTTTTGCTCGTTTGTGCTGTACAGTTAATAACTTCAGCAATAAATGCAATGAAGCTCTCTTTATTGACCACAAGCATGCCTGCATCTATATTCTTACTGTTTGTTTCTTTATTTAGATTTGTTCTTTCATTTGTATATTCGTGATTCATGTGATTTCCTTGTTCTCCCTGTACTTTCCTTACTGCTTGTGCATATGATATGTTTTGTGTTGCTTGGAGCTGCCTTGCCTCTACTGCTTGTTTTTGTGCTATACATCCTAGGTAAGCTGCACTATGTGGACCTCCACAGTTACAGCACTTTGGTGTCACAGAGCTACATTCTCCATACTCATGTTCACCTCCACATTTGCAGCATCTTTTTTTTCCCTTTACATATCCCTGCCACATGACCGATTCTTTGGCAGTTATAGCATCTTATTGCTGGTTTTATATAAGGACGAACTTGATAGCATACGTATCCTATTTTTACATTCTCTGGTAAACTTTTGTCATTGAACACTAACATCACTGTTGTACTCATTTCTCTTTTACCATTTCTGTTTGTCATCAGTCTTTTCACCTCTGTTACCTTTAAACTTGTGGTCTGATTTTTAATCACCTCTTCTGTGAGTCCTACTGGAACTCCACTTATCACGCCTTTGACTCCATTTATTTCTCCTGGTACATGACATTTTACTTCTATTCATCCCAGTTCTTTCAGTTTAACGGCCATCTCTTGTTGCTTCTTAGTCAAACAAAACACAATCACTCGGTTATTGGTTAGATATTTTGCTGACTTTATATTTCCAACTGCTTTTTTAAGAGCTTTGGTTAACCGCATGGGGTTACACAGATCCCCCATTGCTGTTAAAGTAAATATTACTTTGTACTCATCCTCCAATCGCATCGTTTTACTCCTTCCTGCTTCTCCTCCAGTTTCTTCCGAATCTGACCCTCTGTTTTTCCGTTTTTGAGATGTTTGTTCAACCTGTATCCATTCCTCTGAAATCGTATCTCCTGGCTCATATTGTTCCTCTATACTACTATCACCATCCTCTTCATTCACATCACAGTCGTCGCTTAACCCGCCACTAGGCGAATCCTTTGTCGCTGCTCTTGCAGATCTCCTGCGTTCCGCCATCCCTCCCTTGGGCCGATTCGTTCATTTTGAACGAATCTTCAATATGACTCGGGAACTACGAGTCCCCTCAGGGAGTGATTCGTTCATCCGCGCGTGCGCACATTTGTACAGGTATGGTTCATTTTTCAAGTCTTGAGTCATTCATCACGGAAAGGCAGAAGCCAATAGGTGCGTTCGACTTCATGCAGCGCTGCGCAGATCGATCGAAGTCTGTCTTAAAGCGGTGCATGCTGGTTAGAAATTTTGGCCGGATTGATGCTGCGCCGACGGCATGTGACTGTCACATGTGGCATCAAAGTACCGCGACAGCGCTTCGAGATCAGACGACTGATTCAGCCCGCGCAGCAACTGAAGAGCGCCTGCATGAACTCTGATGACGACACCAATATAATACGATTGGCCAAGTTCACCGCATGACAACAACCACGTGTGATTCAGGTTTATTATTGGACAACATCCTTCTCACAAATTTCAAAACAAACAATTAACTGTTCATACACTCTCTATCTTGTACACATCATGCGTATTAAAAGACTACAAATATTTTACTGCAGCATCATCTTTTGTTAAGTAATTTGTTCATACTGACTAGATTGTTTGCACAGGTTTATTCTGCCTTTTTTATACAGACTACTGTATTTAGCTCCATAAACGATATAAATGATATATTTTAGTAAATAACTTAAATATTAACTCAAATAAGTCTTATACAGACTTGTAATACAATAATTATCATCATTGATCCTGACGATTTCTTAGCAAATTAAGTTATATAAAAATATGTAATATAAAAATATGATTCTAAAATATTTTATTTTCTGTCAAACCATATTACGCAGAAATAAAAGTTAAAAGTGTCATTAAAGTACCTGCTCTTTCTGGGAAATTTCTACTTAAAGTGTAGCTCATTTATTTTGGTCATTTTGTTCAATCTTTTTGGATTAAAGGGCTTTTTTAAAAATGCCTTCATTATTCAAAATAATCCTATTCGTGGATATTTATTTCATTTTTATGTGCCCTTATTTTCCCCCTTATTTCTGATGCATTTGTATGTAGGCTACTTAATTTTAATTCCTAATTCCCTTACTGTTTAAAATGAAGTTTGTAGAGACTGTATTTTGATTTTATTTGTACTTTATATCTTTTGTTGTTATTTCAATAAATAAATAAATAAATTATAGGTGGGCATAGATTAATTTTTTTAATCTAGATTAATCTAGATTAATTTCAAAATTAATCTAGATTAATCTAGATTAAAATGGCTCATTTGAATTCTGCCGAAGGTATTCAGAATATGTGTGCTACCCAAATAATAAGTCTTTGAGAACGGGTTTCTCAAGCCGGGTGTCGCATTAGACCAGTGTCTCATCTCCAAAATGTTTCCAAAATGCATCACAAACTGCTTGAGAAACTGTTCTACTATGATAATTGGTGATGAAAATAAATGATGTTTAATAAGATGTGTTTACTTACTTGTGTTTACTAACTGTTTATTCAGTTAAACGTGAATGTTGAACTGTAGGCCTACATAAGCTCCAAACAGCGAATTTTGATGAGCTTAATCCGACTAAAGTCAGCACTGAACTAAACAGAAATGGAATTAAGATGTGGAGTATGCAGATATTAGTGGCATTATTGAAGTAAACACCGCGGTCTTTAGGACCTTTCGCCATATTTTCCGACAAGGTCCACACGCGGCTGTCAGAAAGGACTGCACACACACATACACAAACACACACACATCGCGAAATGCGGAAGTTTTTTTTTTTCTTACCATTTGGCATGCGTTATTAAACTCCATAACTCTCTCACCTATCCTTACTCCGTATTTGCGTCTATATTACCCCAGTTTGTCACGAAGGAATAAATGAAAAGTGAAACTGCAGTTAGAGTCAGGCATCCTGCTGATTTGATTCAATAGAGCAGACGGCTCACCGGTCAGGTATACATCCGCGGTAATATATCAAGGTGAAAGTCATCATTGCTTGCGTAGAATAGACCCAGCTCCCAACCCAACTTTGAGAATAGATTAACGGCGATATTTTTTTTATCGCGCGATAAGAGTCTCACGTTAACGCAGCACGTTAACGCCGTTAACGGCCCAGCACTAAAATAAATAAATAAATGATCACGCCATGTGATCGGTAATCATGACTGCAGCAACTTGAGTCCCCGAAGTGGCCGGCTTGACGGCTCCGTTTTCAACTCCGCCCCCGCCTGCGCTCGGCTAATCTCGTTGATCACCGGCTGCAGCTGTGCTTAATGTCGAACGCACCTTTTCTTACTTGACTTGACACTACAGCAGAGAAATTAGTATATGGTTTCAAATCCTCTTTAGAGACGGGTGCATCGTAATTTTATATTATATTATATTATATTATATTATATTATATTATATTATATTATATTATATTATATTATATTATATTATATTATTAATATTATTATTATGTGCGTTTCTGATCTTAAACTGTAGCTCCACTGTACACTGCAACGAGAACCTCAGTCAGTAATACTTATGTAAAACTACATTTTTGTTGCATCATGGATCATATTTTAGACTTCATAAAATCATCAAACAATGTGTACCTAAAAAGCATTTTCTTAGAAATAAAAAAGGTCTGTCCTATTGTCACTAAGTTATTGTTAGTTTTTTTCTGGTGGATATGTGGTTTTATTTTTGTTATTTTACAAATAAATGGACCCATGCTTTTAAAATGTCTATTCACTGCCTTGCTATCAGAAAACAAACACTAAGCTAGGCTATATGATAAATTAATCAAATTCTACAATTACAAGTGATTTGTAATTTGTTCATTTGTACCCCCTTTTTTTAGTTTAATAATGTTTTTCTATTCAGACTTTATTTATTGGTCTAATATTTGTAAAAAGATTGCGCTTACATTTACTCATTTAGCAGAAGCTTTTATACTGCGACCAACAAGTAATGACAAAAGAAGCACTTCAAATCATCTGAGAGAAGAAACAGACTCAGCCTATCAAAGGTTCGGGTTGTGTTTTTGAATGCTAACATGCCTTAAGCCAACAAGTAAAGCCACAGAGTGTTGTTTCAAAGCTTATTTAATTCTAATTACTCAAAAAAGCCAAGCTTGTTGTGCACTGCTGTTTTAATATTCTAGTCAATTAGTTAAGCTCATTAGGCTCTGTGGATTTTTTATTTGAATTTATTTTTCACTTAAATTGCTGTTTCATAAAAAACACTCTATTGGGCATAGTGGCCCTATTTGATATAAAGCTTTTATGGGACAAACGTGTTATTTAAAGCTTACTTGTTTTTATTTATTAAAAAGCTTAGCTTGATGTGCACTATTTTGTTTTTCTTTTGTTTTTATTATTGTGATTTTAAAGTAATCTTTTTGTTATAAAACTTTTCTGGTAAAAAATAGTAATAAAACAATAAACAACATTAAAACAGTGTTTATGTTTCTAATGCCTGCAGCATCATATGTCACAAAACGCTTCACAAAGACAATTTGATTTATTTAATAACTCATCTCGTATGCTTTCTTTCATGTTATGTGACAAAAGAATGAATGACTCGTTCTTGAAGTGATTCATTCATTTCGCGCATGCGCACGTTTTGTAGAGCGGGAGAAGATTAGTTCATTTTTCGAGTCCTCTATCGGGTTTCAGTCATTCGTTCATCAAGCCTAGGAGCCATACTAGCCATTAGCCAACCATATGCACTTAGAGACGGAAAGAGATTTGATCTGTTCATTTCTTGAGTCCTCGGGTCTGAGTCATGTATCTTTACAATCGGTCGCGCGATGAACGAACCAGAAGACCCGAAAGGTGAGCTAATCATGGCTCCTTTCAGCTCAGCAGGTAAACAATGAATTATTACTTTCTCCCTCTTGTAGCTTTCTATTTATGACTTGTTTGTAGTGTGATCAACCTTGGGCTAGTTGTAGATGTGTTTGCAAGCAATTCGTAACATTTTAATAATATTTTGGCAAATTGAACTAAATGAACGAAATAGGTGCGTTCGACTTCATGCAGCGCTGCGCAGATCGATCGAAGTCTGTCTTAAAGCGGTGCATGCTGGTTAGAAATTTTGGCCGGATTGATGCTGCGCCGACGGCATGTGACTGTCACATGTGGCATCAAAGTACCGCGACAGCGCTCCGAGATCAGACGACTGACTCAGCCCGCGCAGCACCTGAAGAGCGCCTGCATGAACTCTGATGACGACACCAATATAATACGATTGGCCAAGTTCACCGCATGACAACAACCACGTGTGATTCAGGTTTATTATTGGACAACATCCGTCTCACAAATTTCAAAACAAACAATTAACTGTTGTTCAAACCCTCTCTATCTTGTACACATCATGCTTATTAAAAGACTACAGATATTTTACAGCAGCATCATCTTTTGTCAAATAATTTGTTCATACTGACTAGATTGTTTGCACAGGTTTATTCTGCCTTTTTTATACAGACTACTGTATTTAGCTCCATAAACGATATAAATGATATATTTTAGTAAATAACTTAAATATTAACTCAAATAAGTCTTACAGACTTGTAATAGAATAATTATCATCATTGATCCTGACGATTTCTTAGCAAATTAAGTTATATAAAAATATGTAATATAAAAATATGATTCTAAAATATTTTATTTTCTGTCAAACCATATTACGCAGAAATAAATGTTAAAAGTGTCATTGATGTACCTGCTCTTTCTGGGAAATTTCTACTGAAAGTGTAGCTCATTTATTTTGGTCATTTTGTTCAATCTTTTTGGATTAAAGGGCTTTTTAAAAATGCCTTCATTATTCAAAATAATCCTACTCGTGGATATTTATTTCATTTTTATGTGCCCTTATTTTCCCCCTTATTTCTGATGCATTTGAATGTAGGCTACTTAATTTTAATTCATAATTCCCTTACTGTTTAAAAATGAAGTTTGTAGAGACTGTATTTTGATTTTATTTGTACTTTATATCTTTTGTTGTTATTTCAATAAATAAATAAATAAATAAATAAATGATCACGCCATGTGATCGGTAATCATGACTGCAGCAACTTGAGTCCCCGAAGTGGCCGGCTTGACGGCTCCGTTTTCAACTCCGCCCCCGCCTGCGCTCGGCTAATCTCGTTGGTCACCGGCTGCAGCTGTGCTTCATGTCGAACGCACCTAATGACTCGAAAAAAGATTTGTTCATCTCGATGAACAAGACTCAAAGAACCAAGTCAGTAAAATGATCCGAACTTCCCATCACTTGTAAACACTCGCTGTATCCAGCGCGCGGCTCTCACCTCCGCCCACACTCGTCAGCGCCACCAAGCCGACCAATCACAGAGCTTGCCCTACGCGTACGCGTTACATTTTTTAAGAGGTGCACGTCAACGACGCCGACGGCCACGGCGAGGGGCTATGCGTCCACGCGTAGGCTGCGCCGTAGCACACGCATGCGCTTGACGTAGAAGTATAAATCGGCCTTAAACCTCAAGGCATTCTTCCGAGCTGTACCTGTTAGCTCTTGAGCAAAGGCATGCACTAAATTCCAGGGGGTTCATTACCGCGACGTAAAATGGGCATGGCTCGGTCTGTTTGGGAAACGCCCCCCTAAAAAAAAAAAACAATACTAAGAGGTCACCAATCATGTGCAGTACAGGTTGTTTTTTTTCGCGGTCATTTCAAATCAGGATCATTAGCTCCGATGGAAGAACCTACCGCGGTGGATAAAGAAGGAAAAAAACAATCATACAGGTTATTTTTTTATTTTTATAATGTTATATTTTAATGACTTCATTAGCAAAAACAGTCGACCACGAGAAGTGTCAACCTTCATTTGTAGCCATTTGTTTTACTCTGTTTTACTGAAAATTCAACATGGTTGTACAACAATAAAGGCTCGAAGCTTTTGTACTTCCATGGTAAACCACAAAATAATAATAATACTTGTGGTACATTAGATTAACCGCGTTTTTGTAGTTTAAAATCTGGTAATCAGTCCTGTTTAAACAAATTAATACCACATTTTCTGTAATAAAGCGTGGTTAATTTCTCTGACTCGATCTTAGTTAATTAACAGAATGTATATATTTATTTTCTATTTTTAATTAAAGTCATCATACACAAAACACCTGGGATCGGGACAGGTATTTGATGTTAAATACAATAAAATAGATCAAACATAAGACACCTGGGATCAGGACAGGTATCTGCTGTTACTGTATAGAATAGAATAACTATCAGACATGAAACACCTGGGATCAGGACAGGTATCTGATGTTACTGTATTTAATAGAATAACTATCAGACACGAAACACCTGAGATCAGGACAGGTATCTGATGTTACTGTATATAATAGAATAACTATCAGACATGAAACACCTGGGATCAGGACAGGTATCTGATGTTACTGTATATAATAGAATAACTATCAGACATGAAACACCAGGGATTAGGACAGGTATCTGATGTTACTGTATATGATATATAAAGTATTTAACACAAAACCCCTGGGATCAGGACAGGTCTCTATATTACAGTATTAATCTGACAGGTATCTTAAGTGACTTTGTTTAATATAAAATACATTAACTTCACATGAAACACCTGCGATCAGGACAGCTATTTCAAAGTACTGCATATAAAAGGCATTGGACACTGTTGTAAACAAATAAATGTTGGATAGAAGAGAACCCAGTCCAGGAGACTCGAAACAAGCAGAATTCTTTTATTGAGATGCGTTGGTTAAATCTGCAGTCATACAACGTCTTCAAGAAGTCCATGTGTCTGCAGGAGCCTACGGGAGCTCTGCAGCCTGCTAGTTTTATCACAAGTCTGATTTGAAAACAAAGATGTCCTGTCTATATTGTATTCTTAGGAGGAGGGGAGATGGCTAAACAAAGCATGCAAATTAGGTATTGGGTTAACCAGCATATAGGTGTTAGAAAACCTGCCACACAAGTTAATCAGCAAAGGGGTTTCTTTGGCCTGAAAGTATCACCCTAAGACAAAGGCAGAGTCATTGAATGCCTGCCCGTTGCATTTGCATCACTGGCTCAGCCAGTAGTCAGAAAGATAGCTGGGCTGTTAATGAAATTATATAATTAAAAACCAAAGAATATAACTTTTCAGTTATATGTAGATTATTGTTCATTTGAAATTAATTATATAAATTTATAATCCCACAACATGAAACCCCTGCGATTGCTTACAGGTATCTGAAGCAAACGGCTGTTTTCACAATCTGCGCATGATCCGTGACCTATGCAAATTTACAGATAGGCCACGCCCACCTGATGACGTGGTAGCGGTTACGCTGTACTGAAACCCCTGGAAAAAAGTGCCTGCCCTTGAGCAAAGGCATGCACTAAATTCCAGGGGGTTCATTACCGCGACGTAAAATGGGCGTGGCTCGGTCTGTTTGGGAAACGCCCCCCTAAAAAAAAAAAAACAATACTAAGAGGTCACCAATCATGTGCAGTACAGGTTGGTTTTTTTTCGCGGTCATTTCAAATCAGGATCATTAGCTCCGATGGAAGAACCTACCGCGGTGGATAAAGGAAAAAAACAATCATACAGGTTATTTTTTTATTTTTATAATGTTATATTTTAATGACTTCATTAGCAAAAACAGTCGACCACGAGAAGTGTCAACCTTCATTTGTAGCCATTTGTTTTACTCTGTTTTACTGAAAATTCAACATGGTTGTACAACAAAAAAGGCTCGAAGCTTTTGTACTTCCATGGTAAACCACAAAATAATAATAATACTTGTGGTACATTAGATTAACCGCGTTTTTGTAGTTTAAAATGTGGTAATCAGTCCTGTTTAAACAAATTAATACCACATTTTCTGTAATAAAGCGTGGTTAATTTCTCTGACTCGATCTTAGTTAATTAACAGAATGTATATATTTATTTTCTATTTTTAATTAAAGTCATCATACACAAAACACCTGGGATCGGGACAGGTATTTGATGTTCAATACAATAAAATAGATCAAACATAAGACACCTGGGATCAGGACAGGTATCTGCTGTTACTGTATAGAATAGAATAACTATCAGACATGAAACACCTGGGATCAGGACAGGTATCTGATGTTACTGTATTTAATAGAATAACTATCAGACACGAAACACCTGAGATCAGGACAGGTATCTGATGTTACTGTATATAATAGAATAACTATCATACATGAAACACCTGGGATCAGGACAGGTATCTGATGTTAAATAATATAAAATTGATCAGACACGAAACACCTGGGATCAGGACAGGTGTCTGATGTTACTGTATATAATAGAATAACTATCAGACATGAAACACCAGGGATTAGGACAGGTATCTGATGTTACTGTATATGATATATAAAGTATTTAACACAAAACACCTGGGATCAGGACAGGTATCTGATGTTACTGTATATAATAGAATAACTATCAGACATGAAACACCTGAGATCAGGACAGGTATCTGATGTTAAATAATATAAAAATGATCATACATGAAACACCTGAGATCAGGACAGGTATATGATGTTAAATAATATAAAATTGATCAGACACGAAACACCTGGGATCAGGACAGGTGTCTGATGTTACTGTATATAATAGAATAACTATCAGACATGAATTACCTGGGATCAGGACAGGTATCTGATGTTAAATACAATAAATGTGATCATACATGAAACACCTGAGATCGGGACAGGTATATGATGTTAAATAATATAAAATTGATCAGACACGAAACACCTGGCATCAGGACAGGTATCTGATGTTACTGTATATAATAGAATAACTATCAGACATGAAACACCTGGGATCAGGACAGGTATCTGATGTTACTGTATATAATAGAATAACTATCAGACATGAAACACCAGGGATTAGGACAGGTATCTGATGTTACTGTATATGATATATAAAGTATTTAACACAAAACCCCTGGGATCAGGACAGGTCTCTATATTACAGTATTAATCTGACAGGTATCTTAAGTGACTTTGTTTAATATAAAATACACTAACTTCACATGAAACACCTCTGATCAGGACAGCTATTTCAAAGTACTGCATATAAAAGGCATTGGACACGAAACCCCTGCGATTGCGTACAGGTATCTGAAGCAAACAGCTGTTTTCACAATCTGCGCATGATCCGTGACCTATGCAAATTTACAGATAGGCCACGCCCACCCGATGACGCGGTAGCCGTTACGCTGTACTGAAACCCCTGGAAAAAAGTGCCTGCCCTTGGGCAAACGTGAATTGCTCTTACTCTACGTTGTCTCACTTAAATCCTATCGGTCTAGATCGCCCTCCTGTGGTAACTCCAATTATAGCAAGCAAAGCGAGAATTATGAGTTACAATTTGTTTTTTATTCCTTTTGATTGTTTTAGATTAATTTGATACTCAAAAGTCACCCAATGATATTCTTATTCAATTCAACTCAATTCAAGTTTATCTGAATATCGCTTTTTACAATAAACTGCAGAACTAATATATTTCATTTATTTTCAATAAATATCTTTTGTTTTAAACACATTTATAATAGTCTCTTTAAAAACTGATGTTTTTTACTGTAGAAATATGTGTGTTATTCACAAACCCTCCAGTTTCCAGGTGCTAAACAGACTAATAATAATGCTAAGCAGCATCTTAATGTACTTTATGGTCTTTAATGATGTGACGTCTCATCAGCATCAGAACCACTGCTACTTTCAACTCAGTCATGTTCAATACAGTTTCTGCAATCAAATACACATCAGAGCTTTATTAGCTGTAACTGTAAAACACCTGAACAACTGTGAAAACAGTGTAGTTTTGCACAAATTATACATGTTACATGTGTATGTTTGTAATTGGGCTACAGACACGTGTAAACTGCTGAATACACAGTGCTGTGATCAAGTGTTTGCCCCCTCACTGATTTTTTTATTTTTGCATCTTGTCACATTTAATGTTTCACATCATCAAACAAATTCACATATTTGTCAAAGATAACACAAGTAAACACATCGTGCAGGTTTGAAATGAAGGTTTTTATTATTAGGGGAAAACACAATCCAAAACCACATGTGTGAAAAGTGTTTGCCCCTAAACAGAATAACTGAATGGGCAACTCTTAGCTCAATCAAGCATTTTCAAGCAAGATATATTTATAATTTAGACTATATTTTATTCTCAACACATTACTAAAGAGCAGTAATTGTGGAGCAGACTTAGTGGCCTACAGATAATACACTCGCTCGCAACATAAAGCTCTTCTCCACTTCAGTTGAAATGATGCTTATTTAACAAGACATCTACTCACATTTTAGTCTGTTATTATTAACCTGAGCAGAGGGTTTGAGCTGTTATGGACATGATGTAATCATCTACCAGGGTTAATAACACAACATCAATTAGAGCAATCTGAAACACAATTTATGAGTCAGGTAAAAGTGTATTAGGACAATTATTCAGTCCATTCACATACAGTCAGTACGACATCACATTATCAAAGAGAATTCTCAGAGGGAAAATCGTAACAATAAAAAGATGCATAATAGATCATAAAAGCTCCACACTACAGGGTTCATCTTGCTATTTTAACTTAGCATGTCTGTGGATTTCTTTTGGTTTGTTTTGGTATTGTAGCAAAATTCCACAAAGCTAAAGTTCATACCCAGATAGCAAGCCGACATTGAATCAATGTCGATTATTGGTTATAAGCGTCAGTATCAGTCGTTGATCAAATTTCGACATTGAATCAATGTTCTTTATTTGGTCGGTACCTCGGAAGGTTATTACAGCGAGAATAAAACATTGATTCAATGTCGAAATGAAGTTGATTCTTCAACATATAGGCTATCCGACGCATCTGGTCGAAATCATAACATTGGTTTGATGCTGAAACTTGATTGGAGGACTCGGAGTCGGTTCAACTAACAAACAGAAGGCAGCAACAGACAGAACGGTAATATGAAGGTAAGTACGTTATATTCGATGTTTCACATGTTTTATTTGTCATTTTCCCAAGAATTTGTGTTAAAATGTAACTTTTTAGATGGGTAAATTAACACTTTACCACTTCCTATAAGTTTTTTAGTAAGCCTACATGTCGCCCTGTACGTGCCCCATTGACAGCAGCTAATCTATAAAGGTAACGTTAACAAACATGAAAAGCTGTTTTGGTTATTTAATTGGCGATTTCAACACTATTAACTTCACTTTATGACTTTAATGCTTCCTAACCTGTGTAAAAATATAAGATGATCTGTCAAATCGATTTAGAATGAGCATAAAAAACATTTGTAAGTTAATATGTTGCTCCAGCTAACGTATAGGCTAAGCTACTTATGAGAAACAGTTCGCAAATAACATTACGTATCCTCGAGCTAACTAACGTTAAACGAGATTTTTTAACACATTATTACGCTAACGAAGTGAATCGCTGTCAGTTAACTGTTATGTTGGTCTATTTTTTTCCACATTTAGTGATGAACTCCTCGCCAGAGAACAAAGCTGAAATCCTGTGTTCCCTGAACCGGACCCCC
This sequence comes from Danio kyathit, assembly GCA_903798195.1. Taxonomy (NCBI): domain Eukaryota; kingdom Metazoa; phylum Chordata; class Actinopteri; order Cypriniformes; family Danionidae; genus Danio; species Danio kyathit. The sequence goes on from LR812534.1 coordinate 7,925,541, forward strand.
TCCAGCCCAAGGCTGCCCTTTGAAATTCTGTCCATAAAAATTATGAACAGAATTGGTGACAAGGGGCAGTCCTGCCGGAGCCCAACATGCACTGGAAACAAGTCTGACTTATTGCCAGCAATGCGAACCAGACTCCTACTCTATTCATACAGGAAAGAGATAGCCCTTAACCTCTGACCCCATACTCCCAGAGCACCCTCCACAGAATGCCACGAGGGATACGGTCGAATGCCTTCTTTAAGTCCACAAAACACATGTGGACTGGTTGGGCATACTCCAATGAACCCTCGAGCACCCTGGTGAGGGTATAGAGCTGGTCCAGTGTACCACAACCTGGACGAAACCACATTGTTTCCCTGGATCCTAGGTTCAACCATCGGCCAGATCCTCCTCTCCAGTACCCTGGCATAGACTTTCCCAGGAAGGCTGAGGAGTGTGATCCCCCTATAGTTGGAGCACACCCTCCAGTCCCCCTTCTTAAAAATGGGAACCACCACCCTAGTTGCCCAGTCTAGGGGTACTGTCCCCGACCTCTATGCGATATTGTAGAGACGTGTCAGAGATGTGTGAATGCCTGTGTATGGGTGGTTCCCAGTACTGGGTTGCAGCTGGAAGGCCATTCGCTGTGTAAAACATATGCTGGAATAGTTGGTGGCTCATTTTGCTGTGGCGACCCCTGATTAATAAAGGGACTAAGCCGAAAAGAAAATGAATGAATAAATTATTTAATGGCTGCTTTTTTATGAGTTTTTTGTTAGTAAACTCTTTACGTCACCTGAATTGTCCTAATTGATTGACTGATAGTGCTATGTTTTCTGTTTTACAGGACATCTTGGCAGATATCTGTTCAAACCTTGTAAAGAAAAACGTCATGGGACGTAAACTTCAGCAGAGCCGTACTTGTGTTTCTAGAGGCTGAATTCTACTCTCCCGGTGATGTCATTATTGAAAAGGACACAGCGGCAGATCACATGTTCTTCATCGACAGCGGTCACGTCCTGGTGGAGGTCCACCAGCAGCAGAAGGAGAAGAAAGATGGAGAACATTTCGGAGGTAATGCTGTTCAAAAGGCTTCTGGAACATTCTGCTGCTGACCAATAAGTATTTGCAACGTCACTTTAATGGGCGGGACTTGGAGAAGGAAGTGAAGTAGGTGTGCCGAGCAGACAAAGAACCCGAACTGAAATCATGGCAAAGTGAAAGTTATCTGCTTATTTGCTAACGTTTACATGCAGAACAATACCACTGCTGATGTATATAGTTGTGCGTGCACAGAAAGTAAGTGTATTTGGTTTGATTGATGTAAATGCCTTGTTATTCATATCGCGGGTGAAATGCGTCATAGCGCCATAATGCCATAGCGCCTAATGTCCGATTTGCAGTTTTAATTGATGATAGTTGATGATTAAGCTTGCTTTCATGTGCAGTATACTTAATGCACTTAATCTAAATCCTTTACATGGATAAACGTGATTGTTTCATCGAGTTATTTACCACTTATACTTATTGATTTATTCTATCGATGGAAATGTGCCTCAGTCATGTTTAGTGGTCTATTGGCGCCCTCTGGTGGACAGTCAGGGAATGACTGCTCTAATTATTTGCACTCAAATGGTGTGCGGTTACTGTAATTTGTATTAATATTTGTATAATTATAAGAGTTGTTATTTGATATTTTAATTGTTATTTGTATAATTACTTATGCAAGATTATTTTTGTATTGTTTCAGAAAACCACAACTTGTCAGTAAATATTCGAATGAGACATGGAGTCTGGGTGAATTTCTTCTGATAGATGACAGTAAACAGTTCTGACCGACTGTCTGCAGGGATTCAGATACCCCTGAATCAGTATTAAAATTACAACCTCGGTTACAGATGCTTTACATTCGGTTCAATGTGAAACAGGCGACAAGACAATATTAGAGTACTGTGGGTTTCTTTAAAATACATTTAAAGTTAGTTTGAACTGAAAGTTGCTTTTAATTCAGTATATTGATGTACTTCTAACAGAAAATGAATATTGAGTAGGGGGTGGGGCTTTTTTTAATGCATATCATTCCTGATAGAAAAGTATCAGTAAGAGGGGCATGGTTTATTATTTAATTTCATTTTCCTTTGGCTTACTGCCTTTATTTATCAGTGGTCGCCATGGCGGAATGAACCGCCAACTTATCTAGTATATGTTTTACACAATGGATGCCCTTCCAGCTGCAACCCAGTACTGGGGAACACCCATACACACGCCAATTTAGTACATCAATTCCCCTATAGCGCATGTGTTTGGACTGTAGGGGAAATCGGAGCACCCGGAGGAAACCCACGCCAACACGGGGAGAACATGCAAACTCCACACAGAAACGGATCAGAATGAGGAAGAAAGGGGATTTAAGAGACTTTGAACATGGCATTGTTGTTGGTGCCAGACGGTCTGGTCTGAGTATTTCAGAAACTGCTGATCTACTGGGATTTTCATGCACAAGCATCTCTAGGGTTGCCACACATGTCAGCTAAGAACAGGAAACTGAGGCTCCAATTCACACAGGCTTGCCAAAACTGGACAATAGAAGATTGGAGAAGCGTTGCCTGGTCTGATAAGTCTCCATTTCTGCTGCCACATTCGGATGATCGGGTCCTTGTATCAACGGTTCAGGCTGCTGGTGGTAGTGTAATTGTGTGAGGGATATTTTCTTGGCATACTTTGCCCCCCCCCCCCCCCCCCCCCCCCAATTGGCCCAATTGTGTAGCTTTACATGGACATATTGTAGGAAAATTAAGACCCGTTTACAATTATTTAAGACCTACAAGACAAAATTACAGAGAATTTAAGACTCTTTAGGGTCTAAAATTTAAAACAAAAAATTTAAAATGTAAGACATTGTAAAACCCCGCAGACACCTTTAGAAGAAAGCAAACTTCTTCTCATATTTTTCTCGTTTTAAGCAGAAACTCGATTTTGATATATTTTCCAGATAACAAGACTACTCAAGTAAATGCATCTTAAATAAAGAAGACTTAGATATTAGTTCTGTTGTACAAAACAAAAATATAGAGGAGGAATATCGGTTTTGAGCACCTTTCTCAGCCGCTTGGAGACCACATTGAGGACGTTCTTTTTGTAGATCTGCCACTTGCAATCAGCAGTGATGCGCTGGCGCAGGGTGAAGGGTCGGTTGCTGAACAGGAAGGAGGACTGAATCTGGCTCATCTACAATATTAAATGCATGTATTTATATCACAAATAAGCCTCAGCTTTATGTTTAAACTCTTCAAATTCACTCAAGAGTACCTTGTTCTTGCCAGCGCCAGACAAGCTCCCAAATGTTGTGATAATGCTTGCCATATATATAAAAAACATAAAAAATCCGATCACCATGCTGATCAGAGCCATCCACTGTTCCTCCAGACCTAATAAATAAAAGAGAATCACTTTAAACTGACGTGTTTTTGCAACTCATGGCATTCATTTGCCACATCATGGCATGGCTTATCTTCCTGGCAGATAAAAATTAAACATCTGATCACCGGTTTGATCTATAAACCTAATGTTAAAGGCACAGTGTGTAATTTTCACCACTAGAGGGCGCGTATTCGCAACAAACTAAGGTGTATTTTCATGATTTGAGTGTGGAATCTTCATCATCCTATGGGGTCCAGCAGAAATCATGTTGATGGATGAGTAAAGTATTCAATACTTATTATCATGTAACGAATCAGAATAAGGGGCCGTTCACATATTGCATCTGTTGTGAGCAAAAGTTGTTTACTTTCGACACACTCACATTTTCCAGGCGCAACAACAGAATACTGCAAGCACACTGCGAGTCATGTGACTAGAACCAAAGACTATAGAATACACAAGACCTGTCACTCCTTTAGTTTTGAACGGGGAAAAGTGTAACGGTCAATATTGCGAAGGAAGTCCTGCCTATTAAAGGTGCAGTAGGTGATCTGCCAAAATGCTAACCGGTTAGCATATTATCTTTGGACAGCAAGGGGGTTGGTGCTAGATCGGATACGTTTGCGGCTGGAAGTTAACGAGAATTATTTATGTTATTTATGAAATTTCTGATTTATTGTATTTTATTAACGTTTACCCCCACCCCAACCCTAAACCCAACCGTCACAGAAGAGTAAAAACAGTAGTTGTACCGAGTATTATTTATCTTATCTATTAAATTACCCAATAAATTGTATTTTAACTACTACCCCCACCCCAAACCCAACAGTCACAGTTCTGTAAAAATATAAATTATTGTTATACAGTGTCATAAAAAAATGCCGCTATAATAATGTGCATATTGAACTTCCTGCTGGCCGCGTATCTGATCTAGACTTTACCCAGCAGGGGAGGGACTGTATTTCAAAGCCACGCCTCATGAAATCGCGAACGCGCGCATCGCGACATGACAGCAGACAACCCACTAGTTCATGTCATTTGCCAGTTAAAAATGTAGTTAGTGGTTGGTCAGCGGCATGCAGGAATTACACTTATTACTAAACCACACTTACATGCTGTTTCAGAGTGAATATTCAGAGTAGTGGTAAACAATAGGGAGCGCATCACAAACTGTCATTGTTCAAAAATGACCCAATGTAAATATAAAAGCAACTTCAGCTCAGTAAAGCAGGCTAGGCGGAATAGCGCTATTTACTGATGTTTTGTTGTTAAACTTAATAAAAATCTACATTATCGATGCTGTAAAAGGTACATTAACTGAAAATAGTCACATCAATCATTCACCGGAAGATTTCAGTGGCTGAACAACAATTCTGTGCATATAACCCATTCATAACAACCCAATCTACATCAGCTCTGAGCGACTAAAATCGTTTTAAAACAGAACATTAGCTTCAGTCATGGTTTCATACTTCCTCCAGCGCGCAAAACTTCCTCCAATATTGATTCAGGATTTTAACAAGTTTGAATAAATATTAGTGTAAATATTACATTTCGACTGTTCTTCACGGCTTTAAAACGCTCCAGTGTCTGTGTATCTGTGTTTGCAATCTCTGAAGAGCGGTGTATTGATGACCTTCACAGCCAATCACAGTCATTTCTGTTGAGCACAGGTGAATACTATGGCAAATCAGCGGTGTTTATGAACACGCTCAGCGGCGCTAAATTGTTAGTGGGAAATGGATGTTTTTAAAACTTCAGTACCGAGACATCACTATTACAGACAACACGAGGGTGTGCTACAGACGACTGCATTGTTTTATTGCTCACCGGGTTACATAGGCTGAAGCAGGGAAGTGTCCCCAAGGTGTTTACCTGCTGCCATGAACTGAAGCCTAGGAGGACACTTAAGTGTATCACCCTTAAAGAGATTGTCATGTTGTTTGATGCCTGATATGCTTTTAATTGTTTAAATTAAACTGAACTGAATGATATTAAAGTGATGTTTACACCATTTCTGCATTTTGAAGTCGCGGCAACAGCTGGAGGTTTGTAGTACACAGCATGTTTACAGTGCTGATCCTATAGACCTTTTTCTTAGAACGCAAAATGACCCATTATGCTTTGCGTGTATGCGCAAGGAAAATGCTAAGAACTTCCGGTCGGCAGCTGATGCGTATAAACAGTCACATTTGGACAGCTTTAAAATGATAGTTTTAATCTATTTTATTTGCTTTTAACGTCTTTGAACTAATACTGTTGTCGATTAGCACCACCTCCTGGACTGATCATTTAAAAATGGGATGGAAAACAACTGCTGTGAGGCAGTTTAACGGCATCTTGTGCCGCTTAAATGAAGCCTCGTCTTTGTCAACATTTTCTCTTTCTTTCAAATATATAACCAACCCAAACAAATGTAATTCACCAAAATGTTTGACACACACACACGCACACACATAGCTTATACTGTCCCACTTACATAAACATAAATGACTAGAATGCACATTGCAAATCAGCCAGCAGAGTATCAGTAACGGACTTTTATTGGTCATTTTTGTAAATTGCATGACTTACATACCTGTTAGGTTTCATGCCAGTAATCTGGTTTGCTCTATAATGCAGTAAAATATCGCGCGTGTGTGTCTGTGTGTGCGTGCGCGCGCATTAAAGAGCCGCTGAGCTAACAGCTGACAGACCGGGAACACACACAGATACGTGAACTAGGAGAACGTTTTTTTCTCGCACAAATGACAGATTATAGCGGCTTTAACACACACCTTTCAAAGTTGTGTCACAAAAACACTCCGTAATCCACTCAAAACGCTATTAAACCCCATTTTCGGAACGCAAATTACCTATTGTAAATGCTGTAAGCGGAAGTTCTAAACATTTTACCGGATGACGCTGGTCGCTATGGCGGCCTCCATTCAGCAGCCAAGAAAAAGGTCTATACTTCCGGGTTTTTTCCCACCGCAGTCTCGCTTTCGAGTTTTAAAATGGCAGCCGCGTGAAATAAGCATATTGTTTGTCATCCTCTGAAAGAATGGGTAATGGTTGCCTAGCAACAACAGACGTCACTGGATAATTTTAAACATGCTTTTAGATGCAATATGTGAACAGAAAGAAACTAAATGCAGAGAGTAAATGATGACAGAATATTCATTTTTGGGGTGAACTATTCAAAGTCCACATAAACCAAAATCTGCGACCATTTATTTTTCTGTATTGTGATGCAGTTCGTAGACAAACGAAAATTTAATTGAGAAAAAAAGTGGGCGTGGCTTGTTTTTCTCTACTGCAAGCTGATTGGATGTAGTAAAGTAGGCGTTTCATTCAGATAGATGGGGAAAAGGGTTTGGGGAGAGTTATTACAGCCTAACAGACTCCTCCTCCTCGTCACTTCTGTCAAAACTAACAGCTGGAGGGGAGTGGTTAAGTATATTAGCCACACCCACTACCTCAGACAGACCTAATCCAAGAATTGAACTGAAAACAAACAGGAAGTACATTTGCAGATTTCAATTAAAGATTACAAGAGCAAATTATTATTTATTCTTAATGACATGCACAGATGAACTATTCAGCACAAAACTAGCAATGTGAGCTAACTAAATCAATATGGCTAGTTTTGATTACATGTGTACTTTAATGATCTTTTTCTCCAAAAAAAAGTGTCAAATGTATTGGTGACGTACGTGTTGAAAACTCCAGGAATGGCCAGGACATTTGCTTCAAAGCTCTGAAGGATGCGTGCATGTATTTTTCCTCAATCGAGCTGTGCTGTAAAATGCAACACAAAAAAGAAAGGAGCGTTAAATATCAAATCAATATTGACCTTATTCTTGAATGCGGAAGTGCGCTCGTTTTTGCGATTGTTTTAGAACTTCCGATTCAGTTGCCTACGGGAGAAATGACTAGGAATAATAAACGGCTGAAACGGTCAAATTACTTGCTCTACAAACAAGTGTTTGCATGATTATACAGACAAAATAGAATAATATAATAAGAAAACATCAGTTTGCAACATCAAGCAGCAGAACAAGCTGTTTTTAACGTCTAAAAAAGAATGGAAGTGAATGAGACCGGAAGTCTAGAGCCAAAATGATTCAAATGGCTGCGTCCGCTCGTACGCGGAGAATAAGGTGAATAAGCATGTCCGAGCTACTGTATTAAAAACAAATGAGACAAACCGTGAGGTTGCTCTTCACGATCCAGCAGTCGTGTGGAAATCCCTCTATAGCAGCAACAAATTACTGAATGCAGGAGTTCCAATGCCAGATCACAGCCATCATGAAGAGCACAAGCAGCAGTCTGAGAAAGTTTTTCAGATCTTCCAGGCGAATATCAGACACCTAGAGTGACACAATATATTCAAGATATGTGAACAAAAAAGTGAGAAAACACCACAAAATATCAAAATAAATGTAACAGTCGCATTCTAGAGGTCTTTTTATGTTTTTATTCAATATAAAAATCTGTTCAATTAATCTGCTCACTGCATCTATTTCGTCAAAAGTAAAATAATACAATAAATAACTCATTCATTCATTCATTTTCCTACGGCTTACTGTACGTTCACACCGAAAGCAGCGAGAGCGTCAAAAGACGCACCGCGCTGCTCCTCGCCACTTATCGCCACCGATTTCCATTGAAAATGAATGACTTCCGGCTACTTTGACGATCTCGCCGCTTTCGGTGTGAACGTACAGTTAGTCTCTTATTTATCAGGGGTCACCACAGCGGAATGAACCGCCAACTATTCCAGCATATGTTTTACACAGCGGATGCCCTTCCAGCTACAACCCAGTACTGGGAAACATCCATACACACTTATTCACACACACACTCGTACACTACGGCCAATTTAGTTAATCAATTCCTCTATAGCGCATGTGTTTGGACTGTGGGGGAAACCGGAGCACCCGTAGGAAACCCACGCCAACACTGGCAGAACATGCAAACTCCACACAGAAACACTAACTGGCCCAGCTGGGACTCAAACCAGTGACCTTCTTGCTGTGAGACGACAGTGCTAAACACTGAGCCACCCTTATCCAGGATTATTAGGTTAAATAAAATATTAAAAAAAATTTTGTTCAAATAAAGCAGGGGTACCCAAACTTGGTTCTGGAGGGCCGGTATATTTTAGTTCCAACCCCAATCAAACACACCTACAGCAGCTAATCAAGCTCTTTCTAGGTATACAAAACCTTCCAGGAAGGTGTGTGTGAGGAAGTTGGAACTAAACTATACAGGACACCAGCCCTCCAGGACCGAGTTTGGACACCCCTGAAATAAAGCAAGTAATAATAATAATTCCTTACATTTATATAGCGCTCTTCTAGACACTCGAAGCGCTTTACAGAGATTTTGGGGGAATCTCCTCATCCACCATCAGTGTGCAGCATCCACCTGGATGACGCGACGGCAGCCATATTGCGCCAGACCGCACACTAGCTGATTGGTGGAGAGGAGAGAGTTATGAAGCCAATTATGATATGGGGATGGTTAAGAGGTCATGATCGACAGAGGCCAGTGGGCAGATTTGGCCAGGATGCCGGGGTTAAACCCCTACTCTTTTTTGAAGGACATCCTGGGATTTTTAACGACCACAGAGGGTCAGGACCTCGGTTTAACGTCTCATCCGAAAGACGTATAGAGCCCCCATCACTATACTGGGGCATTAGGACCCACACAGACCACAGGCTGAGCGCCCCCTGCTGGCCTCACTAATACCACTTTCATCAGCAACCTAGCTTTCACATGTGGTCTCCCATCCAGTTACTGACCGGGCGCAGCCCTGCTTAGCTTCAGTGAGCGACCATGTGAGAGTTGCAGAGAGCTAGCTGCCGGCAAGTGACTCATAAAGGTTTATACAGGATGAATAAATGACAGAATATTATTTTTTGGGTGAACTTTTCCTTTAATTATGCAGTCATTGAACAACAATGGGTGGCGCGGTGGCGCAGTAGGTAGTACTGTCGCCTAACAGCAAGAAGGTCGCGTCGGTTTCCTCCGGGTGCTCCGTTTTTCCTGTGGTATAGGTGGTATAGGTGAATTGGGTAAGCTAAAATTGTCCGTAGTGTATGTGTGTTAATGAGAGTGTATGTGTGTTTCCCAGTGATGGGTTGCAGCTGGAGGGGCATCCGCTGTGTAAAAGATATGCTGGATAAGTTGACGGTTTATTCCGATGTGGCAACCCCATATTAATAAAGGGACTAAAGCAAAAAGAAATTGAATGAATGAATGATTAACAACTGTAGCCAACTGAAAAACAATATTAGCAAATTTTACATTTTATAAAAAAAATTAATTCAGTCTGTTTTTTTTTAACTAAACTGAAAAAATAAGACTTTCTCCAGTAAAAAATAAATAAAATAAAATAAAATTACAATTATATTAATAGTTATTGTTAACTTATTGTTCTCTAACAGGTAAAGAAAATGTTAAAACAATTCTACAAAAAAACCAAACAAACAAAGAAGAAAAAAAGCAATTGTGCTTATGAGTTAAAAACTCATATATATATATATATATATTATAAATATTATATATATTTTTTAACCATAATTGTTAAGAGTTTTTCCTAAAAAAGAAAATGTAATATGAATAAAATGAATATAATGTTATGGCACGGTGGCTCAGTGGTTAGCACTGTCGCCTCACAGCAAGAAGGTCGCTGGTTCAAGTCCCGGCTGCATCAGTTGGCATTTCTGTGTGGAGTTTGCATGTTCTCCCCGTGTTGGCGTGGGTTTCCTCCGGGTGCTCTGGTTTCCCCCCACAGTCCAAGCACATGCACTATAGGGGAACTGATGAACTATTGGCCTTGTGTATGAGTGTGTGTGAATGTGAGTGTGTATGGGTGTTTCCCAGTACTGGGTTGCAGCTGAAAGGGCATCCGCTGAGTAAAACATATGCTGGAATAGTTAGCGGTTCATTCCGCTGTGGCGCCCCCTGATAAATAAGGGACTAAGCCGAAGGAAAATGCATGAATATAATATGAGTGGCGTTGTTTTTTCTAGCGATTCTAACAGTTGATCATTTCTTGTCTAAGTGTGATGGTGGTGAGCGATGCTGAAACACACATCTTCCAAGGCGAAGCAAAACCTGAGGAGCTTCGGCACTCGCAGCAGACGGATCATGCTGAGGAAGCGGATGAACATCAGAATCCAGACCATCTTGGACGCCTGAAGCGAGCTGGTGTCTGTGATGTTAAACTGCTCCTGTGGACAATCAGGTTGTGCTGTGAGAAAGTACGTCTCTCAGAAGCGATCAGCGAGTTATACTGAAAGATGAATCAATTACCACAATGATAAAAATGATGTCGACTGGAAAGGCGGCCACCAGATCTGGAACAAACCAGCTGTGCAAGTAATCCTTTTTGATTTTTTGAGGATCAAGGATGGCCTGGAGAGAAGGAAGAATGCATTAGAGTTCATTTATATGCTCGGTGATGTTTTAGACAGTTTCTTTCCAGTCATAATGTTCCTACTTCTCCAGTCTCATTGAACATGCCGATACAGAAGTTCATGCCGACTTCCACGCAAAACAAGATGTCGGAGAGCACATTGAAGGCCACCCAGTACTTGTTATGCATGTCCTCCAAAAAAGCAATCTCCAGAGGGATGGTTATGAGGTTGACAAAGGTCAAAATGACCATAAACACAAGATAGCAGTGCCTGTAAATGAACAAAAAACACATTTTTAATATGATAAAACCTATATGATCATACAAGTTAAAAATGCATTTTAAAGACCACAAGTTAATTGGACATTGAGCTGCAAGGTGATAAATAGTTCTAGATTTACAATTATGAGATCATTATATGCATAGTTCACTCAAAGATAAAAATGTACTCAATACAAACATATCAGTAAATTAGAAGTTTTCTATATTTTGTGATTAATGATTTTTATTTTCCCCCAATTATTAGGCTTTTGAATCGCAGTATGGGACCTTGATCTGACAACTTTTAACCTTAAAAAGTGGACATTTATTAACATTTTTAATAGTGTCAAGTCAATATTCTCTGTGTTGGTGTTGTATATTATGCTACAAACACCTTGTAATAAACTGGCAGTACAATTCCTGTTATTTTACAGACCTATTTCTCTATATATTATTTCTAAAACATTATATTATTTCAAACTACTAAAATGTCAATAAAAGTCATTTTTGCATAAACTGTTGAGTTGAATTTTCAACATCAAAAGTTGACAGAGCAGAGATCAAGATCCCATAATGCAATACACAACCGTAAATAAACCCAAAACATAAAATACAGAAACTGTTAATTAACATATATATTTTTACAGTGTATTTACTCACATCAAGTGGTTATAAGCCCTTATCAATTCTTTCTTCTTTTGAACACAAAGGAAGATATTTTAAAGAAAGATGAAAACCAGTATCCGTTGACAACCATTCTAGGAAAAACAACTATGGTAATGGTTACATCTTTTGTGTTTATCAGCAGAAAGAAACTAATCCAGATTTTGTGAAGTGAAAGGTGATTAAGTGATGACAGAATTTTCATTTTTGAGTGAACTCAACCATATAATAGGTCTGAACTAACGCTCCGGTTACTAAGGTAACCCTCGGGGAACGGAAATGCAATGGAAACTTCCACTATGGGGATTTCATTCAGAAAGCCAATCTTCTGAAAAAGTATGTAAACGGGCCAATGAAATGCCAATGAGTTGGCAGCTTCAGCTTGTGCACCTGATGCTCGTTGCAACTAATTTGGCTATAAGAGCACATGTGCGAGCAAAGCCAAAGCATCATTTTTTAGCGGAAGAGACTTTCACCTCAACAGCTAAGGAGCAATCATTATGGCGAAGGAACATAGCATTTCCGTTCCTCCCCCCGGGGAACGAGGGTTACCTTAGTAACCGGAGCGTTCCCCTTCGTGAGGGGAACTTCAATGCTATGTGGAAACTTCCACTATAGGGAAATGTATGGAAAACGCCATAATGATTGAACCTTACCTTCGCCCCCGATGAGAGGTTTGCCAGGCAAAAAAGAGAGCGTGAGCGCACCTGTGTCACCAGAGGCGCGGCCTTCCAACGTGTTCCCTGGCCCTTACATATCCCACTTCAACAGAAGATTTACAGATTTAGATATATTTTTCGGGAGCCGCAAATGCGTCTAGAATAATTTCTAGGAATTTAATACGACAGTACGATGGGAATGCGTGCAGTCCCGATAGGGAGGACGCTGCGGAGGCCAACTGCTACCCAAGTGAAGAGACTGGTGGCGAGAGAGCATATGGACTAGCCCTGAGAAGGGGGAGTACGCATATGAATATAAGATGGTTAGCGGTGAGGGAAGACACGGGTCCGCCTGTGAGGGGGGACTGCACCGTGGCAGTACAAGCATATGGGATCGCCTAGTGGGGATCGCACATAGCGGGCACCTATACCCAGAACGCAGGCTGACCAGCGGGCAGACCAACAACGTAACGGGCCAGCGCCTGACTCCTCCGCTGAGTCAGATGCTGGGGGCCTCGGAGGAATATCTGCAGGGTTCGCCAAGCGGGGAACTTTACTGACAGAGCGAAAAAGCGCACGTATCTCCGTTTTAGAGAGAATGGCGCAGCAAGCGTTATACAACACCTAACCGAATTTCTCATTTACCGCGTGAGGAAATCGGCTCCCCTCAAGATTAATAAATCTCGCAATAGGTGTCGCCCAGCCCGCAGCTCTACAGTGTCTGTATTATTAGCCCCTTTAAGCTATATATATATATATATATATATATATTCGATTGTCTGCAGAACAAACCATCGGAAATGATTTGCCTAATTACACTAACTTACCTAGTTAACCTAATTAACCCAGCTAAACTTTTAAATGTCACTTTAAGCTGAATACTAGTATCTTGAAGAATATCTAGTCAAATATTATGTGCTGTACATGGCAAAGATAAAAGAAATCAGTTATTAGAAATTAGTTATTAAAACTTTTATGTTTAGAAATGTGTTGAAAAAAATCTCTGTTAAACAGAAAATGGGGGGGGGGGGGATAAACAGGGGGGTTAATAATTCAGGGGGCTAATAATTCTGACTTCAACTGATTTAACTGTATACATCGAGTGGGCGAAATTAGCATTTAACGTCACCATTTTTTTTCAGAAAATATATTTCTAAAGATGCTGCTGACTTGACATTTCCCCTGGATGTTGGTAACAACCAACCAAAGAAATCCAAATATGCAAAGAAAACAAAACAAATTAGTTTACAAATGAAGTTATGTGTAATAAAATGAAATGACACATGAAGGGAGGTGTAGAAAGGTAGTGAAAGTCTAGATCAGGGTTGCTCAACCCTGTTCCTGGCGATCGACCTTCCAGCTGATTTCAGCTCCAACCCTGATCAAACACACCTGAACCAATTATTTAGAACGTGAGGAGCATTTGATCATTACAGGCAGGTGTGTTTGATAAGGGCTACAACTGAAAACTGCAGGAAGGTCGATCGCCAGGAATAGGGTTGAGCACCCCTGGTCTAGATAGCTGCTGAAATCTCTCAGTAGTTCTTCAGCAACCCTCTGCCCTTCCTCAGTGTAAATGTTGGACTGAAGCATCTGATCTACATTATCAGGAGGATGAAGATGAAACCAAAGTAGACATTTCAGCAAGACAATGATCCAAAACACAGCCAAGGAGACTCTCAAATGCTTTCAGAGAAAGAAAATCAAGCTGTAGAATGGCCCAGCCAATCACCTGACTACAATCCAATAGAAAATACAAAATAAAGCTCAGATTTGATAGACAAGACCAACAGGACTAGGGATGTCCCGATCCGATATTGATATCGGAAATCGGTCCAATATCAGTCCAAATGAACTTTATCGGACTGCGTTACAAATCTCCGATATAAGCAGTCTGTTCCACTCTAAACTCCGTTACAGCTATTTTATCCAGCAGCGTCCAGAGCCAGCGTGCAAAGCCCACGTGGTCACAACACTGCTTGCTGGCAAAGTCCCTTAAAGATTTAGCATGCTCTTCACGCTAAGTTATGGTGTATTACGATAGAAATCTATTGTGACGGTAGCACACTCTAACGCTATGAACAACGGCACATCTATACTGGTTTATTTACTTCATGTCAAGCGATCTTTACTAGGGATGCACCAATGCCGATACTTGGATCGGATATCGGTTCGATATCGCATATTTTTGCTGGATCGGGTATCGGCCAGCTGGTACCGATCCAAATCCGATCTTGCGCGTGCACTATATTCTGTGTTTATAAGCCAACTAATAGGCTACATGAAGCCTATTTTAAGGCACTAGAACATTGTCATGTAGGCCCACTATATCCGAAATGTTCTGAAGCCATTCTACAGTTTAATGTGAAGTACAGATGAATATTAAAGTGTTTAAATTCATGTTCAGTTCAGTCCTTCCTGCCGCTGCGCCCGTCAATCATTCTCCATTCATTCACAATTCAGTCTGCTTGTCGCATTTGACAACAGGAAAAACTTTCTCTAAGACTATTTGTTCCCTTTAGTCTAAATAATTAGTGGAGAAATGCTTTTAGTTTTGCATTAAATGGTTTAATTTTGACCTGCAGCAGGAGTTCATTTCATCATGTTTGTGCTGCTGTGTGTGTTAGATCAGATCGCATTCGCAATACTGGAGTGGAGACGGTTATTACCTGCTCTTCACACACAAAGTAGGCCTACCTGAAATGTTTAGAAAAGCCTCAATAATGCATTGGACAGATCCTCAACGCACTTATTTCTTCCATTTGAGCTGCTGTTTTGCAAATGTCTGCAGATACCGGAGCGCTGTGCGCTGTCTCCGATGCATCAAGCGCTTTCATTCACGCGCCGGCTGCATGCGCAGAGGCGAGGTACGCCGCTCCGTATAAGATTATTCTTACAATGAGTTTGTTCTCCCATTCTTCAGATTGAGTTTATTTTTCTACGGTGAATACTTTAATTGCTGCGAATAGTTTTAAAGCCTGGCCCAATGTGGTCAAAGTAGTTTATTAAATAAATTAAAGGTGAAACTGACGGGCGCAATATGGATTGTTATTAACAGAAAATGATTTAGCCTAATATAGGCTATTCTGAAAGTGTGAACATTTCACTGTAATTTTATATATTAATATTTTATTAAACAGACCAGTTTGTGTTTTGGCGCTGAAGCATATAAGATTTGGAGAGGAATTATTAAGTAAAACGGGCATCAGACGGTTTAGTTTAATCTGCATCAAACCTGCAGGAAAATATCAGGCTGTAATTTAATACAATTAATAAATTTAATAAAAGGCTGATTATTTTACCAACTATGTCAATAGCCTATTGCAGATATCAAAGAAAAATCTTAATATTAAAAAGGAAAGGACAATATCACAAGGAATGCTCAAATAATGTAGCCTAGTTTTACAGCAAGCATGTTTTTAGTTAGATTGTGCCGTCTGTCATGTATAACTATAGGTCTGTTATTTTTTACTAAAGAAGATGATTTCAGTTTATCACCAGAGCTATAGAAACTGCTCATTTCGGTTAATTTGGGCTCGTTAACCGAATGTTAAACGCTAACAGATTAATATTAAAATATTAATTAAAAAAATTATTGACGTGCCTATATTTTGTATGACACATTAAATATTGCATTTTAAAATACTTATTTTAAACGCAAACAGCATACAGAACATAATATAGCATCTTCACCTGCTGTGTTTTAGCAGCATATAGAAAAACAGAAACTAAACAAAAAGAATAAAATAAATCCTGCTCTAGATCTTTCCCTTAAATGACAAATTTAAATTACAAAACGAAAACACTGACTTTTTAAGAACCGGCAGGCTGTTTGTCCAATCATGTTTTTTTTCTTCCAACAAATAAAAATATCAGGCTACCTCAGATAGATCGCTCCAAAATATGCATTTAATTAATGTTAATTAATTAATGTTAAATATTACAAATCTCCTGTCAACATGTTTAATAGAATTCATTAGTTTAAAGATGATGTATTTAATTACGATTATGACTTATTTCCTCTGTCTCATTCGCGGTTCATGTGCGCGCGCTGCGTGTAATGAAAGACAATGAACCTAAAGGCTCTATGTTGACTTTTTGTAAAGTATTGGCTACTACATAGCATATAACAATTTTGTTGTTTACATATGATATTGCATTATTTGCATACATGTTTTTTTAAGCTGTAAAATGAAAGCCTCATTTTGGTGCGAGGTCCATTAGCCTATGCAAAAAAAAAAAAAAAAACTTTAGATTTGTTTGATTGGTAGATTAGGCTATGTAGGCTATTTTGAAAATTATATTATATAAGAACTATTAATAACTGTAATTTTCCAAATAGAAAAAAGGTTGGTTTGTTAGTTGAACACTAAATCACAAATAGCCTATTTATTGAGTTTATGAAACGGCTCTGGCAACACAGAGGCGATCCACATCAGCGCTGGCTGGTTTGTCAACAATTCTGTGTCAAACTATGAGCAGAAATATCCTTCTTTCATTTTGCTTCATTGACAAAATATGTAGGCACGTGTGGGTGCACGTTACTGTGACTGCACGCGCTTTTCCATTCCAAAAACGCGAGGCGCACCGCACTGCCTTTATTGATGACAAGATAAAAAGGAGCACAGTGCTCTTTTTATGTCACTAGGAAACAACTGAATCAGCTGAGCCGTATTGTGCGCGAGTGTTCCTGTCAGTAATTGTAATTTTTAATTGCATTATGATATTTAAGATTTGTAAAGTCATACAGCTTTGAATGACTTGAAACAGCGACCACAAGTCTCTCCTCCATCATTAAAAGCTCGCCGAAGTCGTCTTGACAACACAGACACTGCTGTCACCTCAAAGAAAACCCAACCCCGCCTCTGCTTTCATTTGATTGAAGAATGAAAAAGACGAGACTGACGTAACACGCTTTTTCCGCTGGAGAGCACATAGCAGCGCAACGGCAAAACATTAGTAAACCATGCAAAAGATGCACCTATCAGTCTCAACGCAAAAATCATTGGGGACAACAACAAAAAAACGGCACAGTATTGGGATCGGATCGGTATCAATCGATATTCAGAATTTTGGTATCGAGATCGGATCGGTTGGGAAAAATTGTATCGGTGCATCCCTAATCTTTACATTGTTTTGTATACACTGCTAAGAAACGCAAGGCACCGAATGGCGGCGTATCGCACATCGTGTGAGCCTCATAGAAAACGTTTACAATTCGGTCATGGCATATCATGGTGCATCCAGTGTGATTGATACCCTATTCAACACCTGCGCTTCCCACACAAAAGACTTTACCTCAGCGGCCCGGTTCTGTGTGCGTGAGAAACGAACACCGCCACAGACTAGCATGCTCTGCTGCTGCAGACCCACAGAGATGCGACCTGTTCACAAAACCTTTAACCAAATAGACTGATCCAGCTCATTATATACTGTGCTTTTGCTTTCTATAGCAGCGTTTTGCATTACTTTATATACGCGCGCGAAAGAGAGAGCGAAAGAGAGAGAGAGAGAGAGAGAGAGAGAGAGAGAGAGAGAGAGAGAGAGAGAGAGAGAGAGAGAGAGAGAGAGAGAGAGAGAGAGAGAGAGAGAGAGATAGGGAGAGAGAGAGAGAGCGGATTTGACCTGTCAGTAGTGCACATGGATAGTAGGAGTCAAATAGTGGATTTCCTTATTTTTATTAATTTTTTTTACTTGAACTCACTGAAAAGAAACAGTGTCATGTAAATTTGTTAAATGATAAACATTTTTGTTTTTAATTGTCTGTTAAATAAGAATAAAAAATCATTCTGTTGCTGAGGGCCATTACAGTTTAAAGAAAAAATTGTATTCCCATATTTAACTCTTCTTTTAAAAGCCCAGAAAGATAAAGTGCTCAGATAAACAGTGTCAGCTTTGCACATGAGTTTGTAGTTCTGTCTTTCTTTACATTGTCATACTTTTCCCATGTGGGAAGTAGAGTGGAATCTGTGCAATATATTATGCAAATAAAATTAATTTTGATAAATAAAATTATTTTTAAAAGTCACATTATTTTATGTGATGTGGAGAAAAGTATATCTATGTTAAAGATAATATGTACAATATATATTATTATAAAATTAATAATGTTTGTTTGGGAGCATTGATACAGCCATACTCATCTTATGATACAAACACAGATTAAAAAGATCTGATCATGTGAATGTTTGCACTAACCATACTGCACATTTTTATTAACTTAATAACTTATAACAATAACTCCTTATTTCTGCTGCACAGTGTGAAAGAGATTTTTCAGCTCGAAACTGGATTGAAAAAGTCATCAAGAAGCTGCATGTCCACAACTGAAGACTTGATTCAGATCAGTTTAGAGAGGCCTTCATTAGAGCAATATGATCCCAGACCTGCTGTGGACCGCTAGCTAAACTCCATACAGATTAAATTATAATTATTAAACACTATTTAAGCTGCTGTTGCAGTAAAATAAAACCTAGTGTACTTATTGTTTTCAAATGAATGACACTGCTTTGTTTACAGATCTCCTCGTGTACATTTATTAGGCAAAAACATTATTTTATACATTTTCACTGTGCTTTCTTTAATGTGCTCCTAAATTTTTCCACTTAGGAGCCCATGAACTCCTCCTGAAAAAAGTTAGCATCAAGCCCTGGAAATGCTAATCTTCTTAAAAAAAATCTAATGTATGATCTAGCCGTTACATTACTCTCAACGAAATAGGTAAAAGTAAAGTATTCATGATTTGTGCTGATTATTATATCGGATTTGTATTGTTATCGGTTAGTACTGAAGGCTGCAATATCGGTATCGTATCGGAAGTTAAAATGTTGTATCGGGACATCCCTAAACAGGACCATCAAGATTTTTACTCTTTTGAAGTCTGTGAAAAAATATCCCACCTGAGCAATGCATGTGACTTCATTCTCCATATGAGAGGTGTCTTTAAGCTGCCATCACCAAAAAAGTCTTTTATATAAAGTAATAAATACATTTCAGTAGTTCAGCACTTTCTTCTTGTGTCATTCCATTATTATTACAAATAACTTTTATAGTTTTATTTGGCCTTATAATGTTTTTTATTTTGTATGTTTGTACTGTTTGGGATTTTGCTAAAAATTGGTTCAATTCCATGTCAACAGTTCCTTTATAAATATTATTCCCAGGAAAAAACATGTTCAATACTTATTTCCTCCATTTTGTATTATAATGAATTGGTTGTATTTTTACTGCCAGTATTCCTTATTTCATGGCATTCCTTTCAAAAAGAAAAAATAAATAAATATGTGAAGGTGACACGGTGGCTCAGTGGTTAGCACTGTCGCCTCACAGCAAGAAGGTCCCTGGTTCAAGTCCCGGCTGGGTCAGTTGGTGTTTCTGTGTGGACTTTGCATGTTCTCACCGTTTTGGCATGGGTTTGCTTCGGGTGCTCCAGTTTCCCTCACCATCCGCTATGTAAAACGTGCTGGATAATTTGGCGGTTCATTCTGCTGTGGCGACCCCTGATGAATAAAGGGACTAAGCCGAAGGAAAATGAATGAGTGCATGAATGAATGAATAAATAAATGTATATATATATCATGGGAATCAAAATTTTTATGTTAGAAAGTGTGGATTTTTTTTACAGATCGGTCCTGCAGTTATTAGTACTAGCAGTTACTTTTTCTTCCCTGTGTCTTAACTATATTGATGCTTTACTGTCATTTTGAACATTCATTCATTCATTTTCTTTTCGGCTCAGTCCCTTTATTCATCAGGGGTCGCCACAGCGGAATGAACTGCCAACTTATTCAGCACATGTTTTACGAAGCGGATGCCTTTCCAGCCGCAACCCATCACTGGGAAACACCCATACACACTCATTCACACACATACACTACGGACAATTTAGCTTACCCAATTCACCTATACCATGTCTTTGGACTGTGGGGGAAACCAGAGCACCCAGAGGAAACCCGCGCCAACATGAGGAGAACATGCAAACTCCACACATTAACACCAACTGACTCAGCCGAGGCTCGAACCAGTGACCTTCTTGCTGTGAGGCGATCGTGCTACTCTCTGCGCCATTGTGATTTTGTTAATCAATCACCGTGCAATTGATAATTTTTATTTTTTTTGTTTCATGACCTTAATCAGACTGTCTTAACATTCATGTTACATTGTATGGGCCAAACACTGTAGATTATTGCACATATTATAGCATAAATTGTATGAAGAATCATACAAAATATGCATACCCAAAATGTCTACAAAACAATGTAATAAAAATAGTCTGTGATTTTTCTAAAATTGATTTGTGCAACTCATGGAATGTGACTGTTGTGTTTGTGAGAGAGAAAGAATCAAAGTAAAAGTTTACTTCCAAAACATTTTGTTCATGACTTTACTGAAATTCATTCATTCATTCATTTTCTTGTCGGCTTTGTCCCTTGCGGGGTCGCCACAGCGGAATGAACCCCCAACTTATCCAGCACGATTTTACGCAGCGGATGCCCTTCCAGCAGCAACCCATCTCTGGGAACTTCCACACACACATTCACACTCATACACTATGGACAATTTAGCTTACCCAATTCACCTGTACTGCATGTCTTTGGACTGTGGGGGAAACAGGAGCACCCGGAGGAAACCCACGCGAACGCAGGGAGAACATGCAAACTCCACACAGAAACGCCAACTGACCCAGGCCAGCCAAGGTTCGAACCTGCGACCCAGCGACGTTCTTGCTGTGAGGCAACAGCACTACCTACTGCGCCACTGCGTTGCCCTTTACTGAAATATTGTATAGAATTTTCACTGCCATGGTTCTTCAGTTTTGCTACAATAATGCTAAATACAATTTATGTACTCATTTATTGAATTTAACAAAGGATGATTTGTTAATTGGTTAATGATTAGGCTACTCGATAATCAATTGATTGTCTATAACTCTTTCAATCTTGATGACCGATTACTTTTATTTTTGATCATACAGTTAACAAAAACAGATTATTCGAAATTGAATATTTTACTGGCGGTTCATTCCGCTGTGGCGACCCCAGATTAATAAAGGGATTAGGCCGAATAGAAAATAAATGAATGAATATATTTCTTTTATTTTATTTACAGAATTTTATTTAACAAAGCAGGGGTGCAGGGGTCCAATGAACATTCGCAAACTTGGTCCGTTTACCTGCAGCATATGGTTGTGTTCTATTCCTAGTTATCCCCACATGCCCTATTTATTTAATGTTCCAACATTTAAATTTGGAATGATTAAAAAAACATTAAAGTCATCTCTTTTAGGTGTGATTTGCTTTCAAACTCTTTACAGTTTTTAGCAATCTTCATATTGACAGTTGCGTTCCCTTCATAGTGCACTTTGAAAACATTTATGCCATTTTGAACACAGCCATGGCTCATGACAAAAGCTATAGGTGATCTATTATTTAAAAGCGGAATTTATTTTACGTCTCCAAAGCTTGTGAAAACAAAAATATATAGCATAGATTAATGCTTTTAATTTATAGTAGGTTATTTATTAAGAAATGTATCTATATGACATAGGCCTGTTGGTTGGAACATTTCTGCAGTGGTTTGAATGTGTCAAATTGTAAGTAGACATTTAAAAAATAAAATATATCCTAATAATAATAATAAAAACAATAAGAATACCTTTTTAATTATTGTTGTTAATATAATTATTATTATTAGCCTATTAAGTAGGATTTTTTTTCTTTTCTTGATAAATGGCCTACTGTAAATTACAAGCATTAGCCTAATGATTTTTCAGACCTGCACAACCCTAATTTCACGTTTCCACCACGTTGTTTAAATAGAAAATCCATTCGTGCCACTTTGTAGACTTATGGGTGTGCGGGTCTAAAATAGAGGTGTGGCGCATCATTTGCGCGTTGCTATTTTGAGAAATTGAAATAGACCGCGCTATTGACCAAGTAAAAACAGGGTTAAAATTCAGAGCAGAGCGCGTTAGTCATAGGACCAGACGGAATCTGCGGACATTTTTTGCTATTTCTGCGGATTTATGCAGAATAATTTTGGGAGTATCATAACTAAAAAGTTAATACATGAAATAAAAAGTAATACCTTTTTAACTTTTATTTAATGTTTACAACGCAAATTCAACTAGATCCACTTTATTTGGTTAAAAAAGTAAGTCTCCCATATATATATCTATTAAAAGAAAGAAAATATTCCTTTACAAACTGTATTGTAAATAAATCATATGAATATTTTCATATTAGTCAATAATATTACTGAAATTAATAAAAAAAAAAACTGAATAAATATAAATTTACACACATTTACACAATTAAATAAACAGAATCAATGGTGGGCTAGAAATCTGCGGATTTCTGCGGAAACCTGCAGAATTCTGCGCACGCAGATTCCATGTGGGCCTCATGCGCCTATGTGGGTTCAAACGCTTAATACACACAGGATGTCCAGCAATACACAAATCTCTCTCTCTCTCTCTCTCTCTCTCTCTCCTCTCTCTCTCTCTCTCTCTCTCTCTCTCTCTCTCTCTCTCTCTCTCTCTCTCTATATATATATATATATATATATATATATATATATATATATATATATATATATGTAAAAATATTTAGGGATTAAAATGTTACATAAATTATTATTTTAAATATAAAAACCACTGCATCCATGCCTTATCTCCACTGAAGGAATCCATCAGCCTACATATTTAATTTCGTTTGTTAAGTGCAAAGATTTCTTTTAAAACTATTTCTAAATTCAGTTCTAAATTCCAGAAAAGGAATAAATGAACAATAAAAACGAAGTGTGGTCAAAACACTGAGTTATATCCAAACACACGTCCTGTTCTTATGCCCCATATGGTGATGCAGACGTCTCCAAAACCCCAGAGGTGGACAAATCTACACTTGCTTTTATTAAAACAAATATAATTACGCATATAATAAATATTACTGCTTAACATTAAAAAAAATGCAAACTGTCATAAACTGAACAAGCCCCCCGACATGAAGGCATGAAGGTAGTGGTTTTTATATTTATGTAGTAAATAAATGTTTTTGTAACATTTTAAAACTTTAATTGTTTTCACATGTAAAGATATTTGTGTATTGCTGTACATCCTGTGTGTATTCAGCAATGTGTACGCGTTTGGACCCGCATAGGCGTATAACTAAAGCACTCTGCTCTGGACTTTAGAGCAGCTTTTACATGGTCAACAATCTATTTCAGTTTCTCAAAATAGCAACGCGCCAATGATGGGCCTTAACACACCTCTTTTATAGATCCTTAAAATAGAGCCCATAATCTTTAAAATAATGGCATTATTATATATAATAATGACATATTAAAATGTGCAAATATATGACTGAGGTTTGTAATGCGGAGCATTCATAAAATCCTTATCCACACGCACAGTTGAGCAGTGGATGGGCACAAACAAAAATATAATTCATATATTTTTCTTGGGAAAAATATTTTTTGAACCGAATTTCGTTTAGTATAATTAATTACTAATAAAGATTAAGATAAAATCTTAATATCAGTGTATTTTTGTTGGTCAGTTATCTACAAAATAAACAAGAATAACGAATAATGTTTGAGGTGAAGTGCTTCAAAACAAGTCCGCTGTATGCCTCAGGGCCAAAACACAACTGTTTTTTTAAATAAATAAAATAGCCTAATAAAACTAAAGTGAAATATTCACCGTTTCAGAGAACGGGAAAATATCAGAAAAGGGCTGAAATGCTGGTTATTTTACAAGAGTGGTTTTACAGATTTCAGAGGAAATATCTAAATATTTGAGGAAAAATAAACCTGACAACAGATCCTATCAATGTCATAGCCAATGCTGTTAAATAATGTAGCCCTGTTGCAAGCATCACGTTTTTTTGAGATTGTGTCTGTCATACACAGTG
The DNA here is from genome assembly GCA_903798195.1 of Danio kyathit. NCBI lineage: Eukaryota > Metazoa > Chordata > Actinopteri > Cypriniformes > Danionidae > Danio > Danio kyathit. The sequence goes on from LR812534.1 coordinate 7,949,840, forward strand.
TGTTTTTAACAGAAGCTTTGAAGAGCGTGTGCAGTGACCGCTCTGATGATCAACTCTGACGAGACGTCGTTTAAAGTAGGCTAGTTTTGTATTTTTACATATAGATTTTCATTGCTTTAAATTATTTTATTGTTTTTATATTTATAGTTTGCGTATAAAACTAACGCTTAGCTTATTGTTCGCAGTGATCGTTATAATAGGATCATGTGCATTGCATAGGATTCTTCAGTATACGTTACATTCTTTGGTCACAGCGTTGTATTTTATTTATTGCATTTAGTCATTAAACAATGATATTTTGAAAAAAATTATTGTAATTTAAAAACAAGCTTGCAATTCTTACCGGTGGTTGTAATATTTGAAGCTTGTTCTCAGAAGTCTCTGGGTCACTAATACTTCGTATTTCTGGAAAATCCGGGATGGAAATCTAGTAAATGCTGGCACTGTAGACAAATGGCTTCCCGATAGTTTCACACTACCTAAAAAAAATCATTTGTTTTTATTTATTTACCCTGCTAATCCAGCGAGAATATTTTTTCTATGGTTGCATCTGAATTTTAGTTTCTGTGATAGGCATATTGTATCTTTCTCAATTAATTAAATAAATAAATGTTGTTCTTTAAACAGCTTAAACATTGTGATTTAAACCTGTGTTTTGACCCTAATAGTAAATTTTGTTATTACGCACATCTGAAATAAAATGCATTTTTTACTCAAATGAAAAATATATGTTGAATATATGTTGTGTGTGTTTAAGTGTACTGCGTGTAAAGAAGGTTTGAATGAATTCATGCTCTTAACGGATATTTACAGCGGTGTATTTGTATAAATAAAACAATGATGACAGATTGTGGTGTTTTGTCATATATACAGAATAAATTATATTATGTGTTCTTGTAAAAAATGGTGATTATGTAATATGGATTGGTTTAATGTTGAAAAGGTTGTTTAAGCGTTCATTTCAACGTTAAATCATTTAGATAGATTTTATGTTGAATATGTGTGGATTCTATGTTGTTCCAATCGACTTAAAATCAACATCGTTTCAACATTAGATAGACAAACCAATTAGATCGATTACATGTTGAAAATGTGTGGATTCTATAATGTCGTTTCGATTGACTGAATATCAACAATTGATTCAACGTTGGGAAAGTAACCAATTGTGTCAATTTCAGGTTAGATTTGAATGGAGTGCCTGACGTCGTTTCAACATTACCCCGATGAACAAAACAATGTTGAATCGATGTCGGTGATCAACGTTGATTCGATATCAAAAGAAACGTTGATTTTCGTTTGAAAAAAGTTATATTTTTAGTTTAAACATGTCAGATTAGCCTTTAGTACCTCACATTACATTGTTAACCATTGGTGCTCAGAAAAATTCTTGAATTTTACATGTCTCTTTAATCAAACACACCTGATTTAGGTCATGGGTTTAAGAGCACATAATCTAAGAAATGGGGTTGCCAGCATAAACCCACTTATTATGTGAAGGCCATATCTTAACAACTAGTTCAACAGTTAACAAATGTTTGGTAATCAGTCTGTCTAATGAGGTTATTCTACTTTTCTATGTAACTGAATTTCCAAAATTTTGACCAGTCTCAAAGGAAATAGAAACAAAAATAACAAATTACTAACTTTTAGGATTAGTCTAAGCAGTTTATGCCAACGGCAGCTAAAGTGGGTGTCATTAAAAGGACTCCAGGAATATAGTTGAGAACCACTGATGAAGAATACACATAGTAATATGCATAACTTAGGTTTTTTTTTCTCTTACCAATCTTGCTCCACCACATGCCCTCGCAGTCTAGTTTCCTTCCCTGTTCCTGGCATTAAGTCACTTGACCTTTTCTGCTTCTTTGACTTGTAAGGGCCTTTTTTTTCAAGCTGCCTGTGAAACACATGTACACAAAAGTGCATAACAGAGACATTAAATTCCACATTTAAACACTTGCATTAAATAAGTAGTTTTGAGTATTTACAAAATATGAACATGTACACATTTTTGCATGTCTTGCTTATCTGGCTCTCCGCTACAGTCTTCTTACCTCCCTTGTCCGTGGCACCACTGAGTCACTTTGACGCTGCATTTTTCGCTTCTTGTCTGGTTATTTGGCTTGTAAAAGCATTTTTTTTTCTGTTTCATGTCTGTAAAATACATATACACAAAATGCTTAATATAGAGATTAAGTTCCACTATATCATGTTACTTCATTATAGATTTGACACAGAAGTATAAATTGGGCTGAAGAGTAAACATAGTAATAGTATATATGTGCACATTTCTTACCCATCTCTTGCTCTCCACTACATGCCCTCGTTTCCTCCCGTCCTTGGCATTACTGAGACACTTTGATGCTGCCTTCTCTTCTTTGGCTTGTAAGAGCTTTTGGGGCCTGTGAAATACATTTAAACAAAGTGCATAATAGAAAGATTAAATTCTATATTCCACTACTTCAAGTAAACAAGCAGTTTTCTTCAATCTTACAATTTTCCACAAAACAATTGTATCAAATAAAATAGTGAGATGTCTAACGCCCCATTCACACGAGGCGTCAGCTTCAACGCTTCCCATTCACTTTGAATGGGTGACGTCAGGCGTTGCCGAACTGCATTGTGGATCCGTCGGCGCCGCTTCAGAGGCGTTGCTCGCTGCAGAAGTTGGGACTTGCTCAACTTTTCAAGCGCCGACGGAAGCGTCAGCCAATCAGATCGCTGTATGCAAATACACCAGCTCCAACAGTGGCCTATTGCTGACTAATTTCATTGGCTGACGCTGCTATGACGATTGCGTCAGCCCCAACTTCAGACACGCCCTCTGTCAAGCGTTGAAGCTGAAGCCTCGTGTGAATGGGGCGTAAGTGCTTATCAACCATAGAAAAAGTCTGTACATACTGTCACAATGCTTATTTACATCACTATTATTAAAACAGTGAACAAATTACTATGAAACCAATGCAACTGTGGTTTTAAGCATTTTAAAATATGGATTTTTCATTTAAAAATTTATCTTTTTCAAGGATTTAAAGCACGTGTACAAAGTAATGTTACCTGACAAAAATCTCTGGATTATTACAGTTAATGGCAGGCAAAATAAATGCTTGAAAATGTAAACTGAAATGTCCTACTTACATCCTACTGCAAAACATAGAAATAACTGACTCAAACCCAGTTTTAGCTGCTGAAAATTAGAGTGTATTATTATCTCGATGATTTGTGCACAAATTTGGGACTAAAAACGCTATTTTGTCTGTTACATGATTGAATACCAATTACTTTAAGTATTTTTGGGCATTTGATGCACACACAATAAATCCCATTGAGATATTGTAAAACAGCAGTCTCAACTAGAATAAATAGTATTAAGACAATATACTACACAAACATTGTACAGTAATTTCGATCATATTTTTATCGGAGCCAGAAAAAAAGGCGAACATTTTTCAAAAAGAGGCGCGACTTCTCATAACAGCCTGACGTTAGCCTGGATGTCTAACTTAGCCCAAATTGTCGACATTCTAAATAGACACTGAGCTAAACTAGTGCTTTTGTTAACTTTATATCGTGAAAATAAAGTATTTCTAATACATTTTCATTTTAAACTTGCAAATAGTGTTGTAGGTCTTACCTTAGTGCAGCTGACAGTTCAAATTCTCCCACAGGTAACGGACGAGGACGACAGTTGCGCGCACCACCACCGGGTGGGGGAGGGTAGTGCTGTTTGAAATCTCGCGATGAAGGGAGATGGGAACTGCTGCGAGAGTTTCTTATTTTGACCTCACACAATTTACTTGTAGTCAATAAATAAATACTAATATTTGTAAGGTTCGTGTGTGTATGTTTATTTTATTTAAAATTAAATTATGATTAAATTAAGATTGATAAAATTAATCCAAATGTCACAACAAAAATATTTTAAAAGGCATCTGTGCAAAATGTAATCATATATGAAAATAATAATGTTTGCATGTGTATAATAATGATACTAAAACAAATAGGGTCACATGTAGCCTATTTTGTGTCTATGCATTAAGTTTCCCATTACCCAACTGGGAACCACACAGAAAGCCCAGCTGGGTTCACACATTTGGGTCCTAGCGGGGCAACCCAAGTGGGCCCTACATGAGATGCCCACCTAAGTTTACCCATGTGGGTTCTATCTGGGCAACCCAACTGGGCCCCACATGAGATGCCCACCTGAGGTTACCCATGTGGGTCCTAGATGGGCTACCCAGGTGGACCCCACATGAGATGCCCATTTTGAGCCCATGCCCACTCAGTACCCATGTAGCCCAAGTGGGCCCCACATTACTGTGTTTGCTGGGTGGTCGTGTCTATTTTCAAAACGGTAATTATTTCTTTCTTTTACAAATGGATTTACTTCATACAATTTGTTATTCCTACATTCATCCCATTCCATTTGCCATTTCTCATTAATATATAGATTTAAAACAGGTTTTAATATCAGATACAGGAATTTTACATTCTGTTATCTCCAACTGTAAGGCTTCCTTAGCTGCTTTATCTGCACGTTTATTTCCAACGAATCCCATATGACCAGGTATCCAGCAGAAAATGATATCAAAGTCTTTAGTCTTTAAAAGGTCCACTTTTTCTATTATACTAAAAATCATAGGATGATCAGTTTTCAGAGATTCAAGTGCTTGTTAGCAGGACATCGAATCTGTGCAAAGTAAAAACTGGCGTTGCTGTTCTTTTTCTATTTGTTCCAGAGCTAAAAACAGTGCACAAGCTTCAGCTGTGAATATCGAGCTTTGTTTGTTGATTTTAGCTCCAACTTGCCTCAACACACCTGCAATGATGTTTCTAGAAAGCCTAGTAAAGCCGAAGTCACACTAGAGTTTGAGCTTGCGAAATTCTGTCGTACGGCGCTGCGAAAAGGGGCGGGATTAAACAAGATGATTAGACATTAAAAAAAGCGAGCGATCGCTCCATGTTTGAAATTTCTGTCCAGAGAGGTCATGTTTTGATCCTGAATTGGTCTTACGCAGTCAAGTGATGCGATTTCGCAGGTCAGAGTTCACCAAGCTTGAACTTTGCACTGCAGCAACCTGCGAAACTCGACGCATGACCCTGCGTTTCCGGTCTGACGCATTCGCGTGCGTATGAATGGAAGTCTATGGGGAGTAAAGTCCAGTGTGACCGCGGCTTAAGAGCTTGATTAGCTAGCCCAGGTGTGTCTGATTGGGGTTGGAACTAAACTGTGCAGGACACCGGCCCTCCAGGACCGAGTTTGTACAACCCTGTCTTAGGATAACACAAATTATAGTGAAAAGGACCTTCAAAAGGGTATGATATCTGTCCATTTATTTCAGGCTTATCAAAGACAGGCTGAAAATTGTACAGACAGGGCCATAATGGAAAACATCCTGAACGCTGTGAGTAGGGCCTTGTTGGTGTCTGGTTCCTTACTGAAATAAGCTACAAGCAAGAAAAAAAAAAACAATTACTTGATGTATCAAAGTAACAGGCTAAATTCTATTAAGCACATAAATAAATCACTTACAAATGATACTAAACAATCTGAACACTCTTAGACATCTACTGGCCTCCAGAAGCCTCATATATGGGTGAACATGCTTAAATGCTTCGAAGGGTAAAACAGACAAAAGATCCAATAAAAACCAAGTCCTAAGGTATTTTTTCCAGACTTTCTTCGGGTCTGTAATAACCACTCCATGGACTTCATATCTGATGAAAAAGCGTGAAATGATGAAGATGAAGATCCCATCCAGAATGTATCTCATGAACATCAGCCCTGAGATGGCAGAGTTGAAAAACAGCTGAAAACAAACAGGTATCACTTTAGTTTAAGTAACAATTCACCGCATTTACTTCTGGCTTATTACAGTGCATCTGTAAAGTATTCATAGCGCTTCACTTTTTCCACATTTTTTTATGTTACAGCCTTATTCCAAAATGGATGATGGAGGCCACTGTGCTCATTGGAACTTTCAGAGCAGCAGACATTTTTCTGTAACCTTCCCCAGCCTTGTGCCTCAAGAAAATCCTGTCTCGGAGGTCTACAGACAATTCCTTTGTCTTGCACTGTCAACCCTGGGACCTTATATAGACAGGTGTATGCCTTTTCAAATCATGTCCAATCAACTGAATTTACCACAGGTGAACTCCAATAAAGCTGCTGAAACATCTCATGAATGATCAGTGGAAACAGAATGTTCCTGAGCTCAATTTAGAGCTTCACGGCAAAGGCTGTGAATACTGATGTGAATACTGATGTGATTTTTCAGGTATTTTATTTGTAATAAATTTGCAACAATTTAAAAAAATCTTTATTCACATTGTCATTATGGGGTATTGTGTGTAGAATTTTGAGGAAATAAATGAATTTAATCCATTTTGGAACAAGGCTGTAACATAAAAAAATTTGGAAAAAGGGAAGCACTATGAATACTTTCCGGATGCACTGTACTCTGTAAAAAATCCAACTCACAAATTGTTAACTCAGTTTAAAATTGTAAGTTAGGTGGACATATTTGTTTAATTTACTCATAAAAATGATTTAACTGAATGTTTGGAACTGTTTGTTCAATGAAAGTAAAAAATTCAGTTGAGGAGACTTTAAATTTTGATTTCTCCATATCTTCAAAAAATAAAAAGTTGAGTTAACTTAAAATTTTAAAGCAACCGGCTGCAAAGATATTTTGAGTTTATTAAGCTTCAGTGTTTGAAGTTGTGCCAAATTATTCAGTAAAGTATACTTGACTTGAACCAGCCTTTTCGGTCAACTTAAAATTTATTTGGCACAACTTCAAACACTGAAGCTTAATAAACTCACTTTTTTTTTTTTTGCTTCAAATTTTTAAGTTAACTCAACTTTTTATTTTTTACAGTGTAGGTAAGTGTTTCTATAACTGTATGACATGCCTTTATAACAGTTTACTCACAGCACGCTGTGCCAAAAGATTTCCCAACATGTGGCATTGAGTTAATAAAAAAATACAAATAGCAAAAAATAGGTCATTTGAAAAATCAACTAGAGGTTACACTATTTAAACAAAATGAATTTTACATGAATTTTCATCCTTTACTTAATTATAAAACGATGGTAAAAGGTTACACAAGACTCATCCCTGGCAACCCTTTACCATCGTTTTATAATTAAGTAAAGGATGAAAATTCATGTAAAATTCATTTTGTTTAAATAGTGTAACCTCTCTGCCATCTAGTTGATTTTTCAAATGACCTATTTTTTGCTATTTGTATTTTTTTTTATTAACTCAATGCCACAAGAACAAGAGGTATTACATTTCACATAGTTTCTGAAAGAGAATATAAATAAATAAAGTAAATTACATTTACATGAAATCAAATGTTTTCAGAGCATTACATGTTTTCACTGCTTTTTTGTTTTGTGATTGTTCTAGAAGATTTACATATATGTTGAAGTCATTCACAAAATGGGTAAAGTTTGGTTTACTTGGAGCCAAATTTTTCTTAAGTATATGGTATTTTCCTAACAGCATAAACCAATTAAAAATATATTGTCCTTTATAGTTCAAGTTCTTATTATCAGAATAAAACGGTACATCAAATAAACCAATTTCTATCTTATACTCCATTTTTTTGTTAATAAACAATTCCAAATCATTCCAAAACATTTTTGATTAAATACAATTAAAAAAAAGATGCAAAATTGTTTCTTTTTCCTGACCACAAAATTCACACATATAGGAAATATTAAGTTTAAATCTTTCCAAAACATGTTTAGCAGGATAAATTCTATGGAGTTTTTGTATGACAACTCTTTAATTTTGTTATTTAAGCAAAACTGCCAACTTCCAAGCTTTAACCCAAGACATATTATCAAATAATGAAAGCCAAAAATATCTTGCTGTAGGTAGAGACAACGAACGGAGAGCATTCTTTATAACCTTATTGTTACATTGTTGTTTTAAAACATCAATATTTTCAGTGAATATATTTTCACGAGGATTACCCATGCTCATCCCTTCTGAAATACTGTTTTTTAAAAGCAAGACCACCCTTTGGATTTGCAATCAAAACAATAGCGAATTCTCTCGGTTTAACAGCTAATTTAGTTTTTTAATAAATTCAGTACAAGTTAACAAATGTCCACGAGGGTTAATTAACTGCCTTACTAACAGAATACCTTTATTGAACCAATTCTAATAAAATATTGATTTGTTTTTATTTGTACTTGTAATTAGAGGCTTCATATTCTAGCAAAACGTCAGCTATTGTATCAGGACTGTACTCTGACTTTACAACACAATACAACCGTGGTATTTATTAATGTTTTACTAATGTATATTACCGTATTATTAACGTAATATTAATGTATATAATCGACTTGAAAATGAAATGCAAGCGGTCTCAATCGCTCAAACATCCAAGCATTTTTTATTCATAACCGCCATTCATTTCCAGCCTCATGTGATCTTCATAATGTAACTTATTTCCGACATAAAACATAGCCTTTTTAGTTTTGATAGTTTTATTAGGTTTAATTATCTTAAATTGGTTTTTAAATGTTTAAATAATCATGTTCCAATGCTGTTTTCTGATCTAATCAGTAGGCATCAAACCTCTCAGAGTCACACGGACAACTGCTAATGGTGACTGTCTAGTGCCAAAGTGTAAGACCTCATTTGGTCAATCTGTTTTCTCTGTAAAGGGAGCCAAACTGTGGAATGATTGACCCGTTAGCCTAAAATCAGAAAGTAATATCAATATTTTTAGTAGCGTTCTTAAAAAGTGTTAAATAAGTTTTACTTTATTTGTTTTTTATTCATTTTTATTGTTTTACATTAATTTCATACTCAAAAGTCACCCAATGATATTCTTATTCAATTCAATTCAAGTTTATCTGAATATCGCTTTTTACAATAATTATTGTTTCAAAGCAGCTTTACAATTTATAATCAAACTTTTTTATATATATTTCACATTTAAAACTTACAGTACTCATCTTATAAGCAAACAGTATAAAATAAAGTTTGGATTATATTGAATAATTAACTATATATAATTAAAATAAAAGGGTAGGCTAAATTAAAATGTGAATTGAGAATGTAAACAAACAAGAGAAGTAAACAAGAAAGGTGTGTTTTTACAATAATTATTCATTCAAAGCAGCTTTACAAATGGTGCACAGAAACCAACTCAGTACACTCCATCTATATTGTAGCTAGCGTTAGCTAATTCATTGTTTAGCAAGTTAGCAGAAAACAGACATTATCAAAATAAGTAGGACTAAGTACGACCACTATGCTGACATTTACATTAAAGAGTATTGCGTATTGCACTGTGATGTAAAACTCGCTAAATTAATCATCTGTAATATTGTATTTTGATGACAGATCGATAAGTAGATGGATGTATTTTTTAAAGCGCTGGTCTCCGCCATGTTGTAACTCCGTTGCTGTGGCAACCGTGGAACGCATTCGGAATAGGAACAGCGCTGACTGTAATCGAGCGAGAACGTCATTAGTGTGGAAATCGGTGGATATACATGGACGCAGAGTTTCACTGGAGTGAAGACATGTATAAAGTTTATCGACGCGATTTGAATACCGAGTGTACGAAAACAATCATCATGACTACTAAAAGAAAAGCTGAGACAAAGGCCTCGCTGGAAGTCAAACATCTACACGATCCAGCAGATGGCGTAAGCGGGCAGGCTGAGGGCGGCATTGACACCTCTGCTGCAGCCGCCCAGAAGATCAGCCCAAACGGTGAATGTCGAAAAGAGCATTTTAAACACATTACTGTCACACATAAATACAAACACAGGCTCTCTGAGCTGTATAAACTTCACTACAGGGCGTTTACATGTGTAGTTGATATGTTTGAACACATATATAGACTGTAGCTAATTCTAATGGATGAAAAAATATGTGTAAACGTCAATTATTTACTATATTTTGAAATATCTTTTATTAATCATGTGTATTTTTATATCTGTGAAACACAATCTTGAACTTGTTTGTCATATGTGTGATATTAGCCTACCATATACCAGATTTTGATGTTTGTATAGGAATATGAATGAAGGCCCAAAAGTGGCACAGCGATAATACTAGTGTTATTTTAAAGTATATCACAGCTAACAAGATACAGTATTTCCAGTAATAGTATACAGTATTTCCATTAACAGGCCTAAGTGTGTGTAATCATTTGGTTTAATTGTGTTGCTTAAGACAGATTCAGTTCAAATATGGCCAATTAAAGATGTTAATAACTACATGTCTGTAATGGTCTTGCCCTTGTTAGGTTAAAACTAGCTTGCTAGGCCCAAACTAATACTGTACCCTTCCTTTAAAATCACAGACAGTTTCATTATAAACATTCAAACAAACGTAACTGCAGCTTTTAATTTTTAACAAACTACATTCAGTCACTTTTGAAGCTTTTTTGGTGAAACACTGTTATTAACAGGTGCTTATTAATATGTACTTATACTTATTTCAGACATGTTTTTAATAACTTGTTTCTTTGTTTTTGTCTGTTAGTAGGAAAGACTAAAGGGAAGAAGAGCAACCGTGTCTTGTCTTTCTTTAGAAGGGCATGGAAGGCTGTGAAGGCAAAGTTTCAGAAGAGCAGAGAAACTGGGGACTCATCACAGCCGGAGTCAGAAATATTTAATGTCCCTGATCCCAGAGATCCTGAACGCATTTCCCGCCTGCAGGATCTCCTGGATAAATGTGCTCTGGAATGGACACCGGTCACTGAGGTCTGGCCCAACGTCTTCATAGGAAATGTGTAAGTCTGCAGCACACATCACATCTGAAGCGCTCCTGAAATGAGAAACAAATGTTGTGCAGAGCATGATTTAATAAATAATAACAATGATTTTAAAAATTAGAGCAAATTTAAATGTCATAGCGACTTTAATACCAATTAAACAGTAATTAATAGTGATAACCAGGGCCACACAGAATTTGTAAAAAATCTGCGGATTTATGTGGAATAATATCAGGAGTATCATTACTAACAACTAATAAAAAAAGAATACCTTTTTAACTTTTATTTAATGTTTCCAATGCAAATCCAATTAGATCCAGTTATTTAGTAAACAAAGCAAGTCTATCATATAATATATCTACTAAAAGACAGAAAATATTACTTTACAAACGGTATTGTAAATAAATCATGTGAAAAAATGTGTTATTACTATTGTTATATCATAAAATATTAGTGAAATCAGTTTAAAAAATGAACAAATATAAATTTACACCAGTAAATACGTAGTAAATATGTAGACTCAATGATGGGCTGGAAATCTGTGGATTTCTGCGCGTGCAGATTCTGTGTGGGCCTAGTAATAACATACTGCAGCCTTATGGAGACAAATCAAAAACAGCGCAGTTGTAGACTGTATTGGGCAATCTGAGCTTTAGAGAAGAACCCCATCATTTCTTTGTGCAAATTCTATTATTTTCGCCCACAAAAAAAAATCCAATATTAGTTTTGATCAAAACATGCACTGGTTTTCCATATTAATTGAAATGTATGTAAATGGCACATATAGGGCCTGCGTTTCCTTTACAAATATTATTGAGAACATTACATATTCTATTCTAAAACATAAAGTAACTTACAAAAGCTAACACCTATTCTAATATCATATGTAAATCATATAAATAAATAAATAAATAAATATTGAGGCTATTTATTAAGAAAGGAAATTTAATATTTATTATTTATTAGGAAATGAAAAAAATCATACTTTAATAATAATATTAATAATAATAATAATAATAAGTAGGATATTGTTTATTTATTTATTCATTTATTTTTTAAAGTCTACTTTTACATTTTGACACATGCAAACCACTGCAGAAATGTTTTAACCATCAGGCCCATGTCATATACAGTACAGATACTTAATAAATAACCTACTGTAAATCAAAAGCATTAACGTTTGCTATGTTTTTTTGTTTTCACAAGCTTTGGAGCAATGACTGTAAAAGATATACTAGCTTTGGAGATGTAACATAAATTCTGCTCGGTTGTGTTCAAAATGACATCAATGTTTTCAAAGTGCACTGCGAAGGGAGCGCAATAGTAAACATGAAGATCGCTAAAACTGAACTGTAAAAATACTTTGAAAGCAAATTACAGCTAAGAGAGATGACTTTAATGCTTTTTTATTATTCTAAGTTTAAATGTTAGAATGTTCTAAATGAATAGGGCACAGGGGGATAACTGGGAATAGAACACAGCCAGGAACTATGTATCTAACTACAGCTCCAATTGCAAGTGCACAAGTTTGCGAATGTTAGTTGGAACAACAGATTTGGGAAACACCAAATCAACGAAGTATGTTTATAACGACAGAACGTGCAACCTTAGTTGGCTAACGATGGTTTTCGGAAACGCACCCCTGGACTATTGTACAGTAAGAGTGTTTTAATGAAGACTAATCAAGGCTGTTGTGTTCTTTTGCAGGAAGACGGCCAGAGACCCAGCAAGACTGGAGGAGATGAACATCACACACCTCCTGCACGCTGCACCAGAGCTGGACGATGAAACATCCAAAAATGTGTGGGAAAAGGTTTACAAAGACCTGAACATCACTTCGCACAGACTGTCTGCAGCCGATGATGGATGGTTTGATGTCAGCAAACACTTTTTCCCAGCGGCAGACTTCATCCAAACAGCCCTGAGCAAACCACAGAGTAAGAGTTCACTTACACACACACAAACTGTATCAACATTGTGTTATACAGTGCCAAATTGTCTCAATAAGGAGTTTGTTTTGAGCGAATGCCGGTTTGTTTTTTGGGAATTGTGGCAGGCCCGGCACCAGGATGTCAAAACTGAGGGAGCATTTTTATCCCAGAGGGGGGCACTAGACCTGGTGACTGATTTTGGTCCCTCTTGTTCCTTTCATTTAGGCTATTTATTCACTTATTTATTATTACTTTGCATTACTGCCCAAGTTACTGACTTAAGGCAGTAATATACTGTTTTAATAGTAATAATAATATGCATTTTCGCTATTACAGATTTTATCAATGAAGGTAATGCAACGATACCATTTACATAAACGCAGATGGATGATGGCTTCTGTGCCAAACGATTGGCTTAAATCATATTTTATTCTCCATATTTCTTTCCTTTTCATTTCAAATAATAGAAATGTTTAAAGTTTTAGGTAAAGACAGCAAACTATGCCCACACATGCAAACTAACCCACAGTTAAACTATTCTATAACCGGTAAGTAAATATAGTGAAATCAGCATAACCAAGTCATCACGCTTCACGTAGCCTTACCCAACTCATTACCCAACTTCTTACCCTCATTTATCAGTGTTAGGAAAAAGTTAAATGTTAAAATCTAATGTCATTTAAAAAAAATAGTAGCTAAATGTATCACTTAGTTATATTTTAAGGCATTAGTGTAGCCAGAAAAATACCTAAAAAGATACCTAAATTCACAGTTACAGCCATGAAAATTGGTTACGTTTTGGCATGGATAACACGCAACTCTATAGGCTATATAACTTTTGTTTCATAATTTTAAAGGTAAATATAAAGATTTATGTTAGGCTATCATAAGTGAGTTTTTTTCCGTGATATTGTCCAGTTGCCATTTGTAAAAACGCCATCATAAACCATTAGGCTAATAGGTCTACCCGTAATATATTTATTTAGCCTATTTTAATAACTGTTTTCAGGTTACATTTTCATGTTTGTAGGGCCGTGAGCTACAAGTCAAAATCAAATCAAATGCTAACTGTATTTTAGCTCTTAAAATAGGCCTACAGTATATTTTCTGGTGTTTAATTTAGCATGAGCCAATAGCAGTATAGCCTAAATTACATATTTTTAAAAGATCATCATTCAGCCTACCTGCAGCGCATGTGAGAGGTGGATCCGCGGCAAATCCACTTACTCACGCACTATATACCCATTTCATTTATAACCCCCCGTAGCACCAGGCCTGAATTGTGGGGACATTTCATAGGTGTAACGGTTTTTATACTGTGCATGAAACAAATACTACAGTAATTTAGAAATACTATAGTGTATAGTAGGAAATACTGTGGTGTTTCTGAGCCCTAACTATTGTAAAGTACTTCACAGAATTAATCTGTTGTGGTGATTCTGTGGTACTACAGTAATATAAAATAATAGCTGAAACTGTACTGTTTTCTACAGTTATATGGTCTATTATACTACAATACACCACAGTTTACTGTAGTGAAAAACTCAACATTATACTGTAAAAAGTGAAGTATACTAGCGTATTTATGAGAGTTTCTCCAGTCACTGTCATTAGTACGGTAATACGCTGGAGCACTCATTAAAGTGTTGTAAATACTAAATTTACAGTATAATAATGGAAGAGTTTTAAAAAACTGTGTTTTCTATTTGTTGTACCCGACCACTTACAGTAAACTGCATTTTTACTTCTCAATCTGTCCTACAGTGCTAAATGTGCTAGCGATAAGTTTGTGTTGATGATCTTTCTCTCTTTATTCCTGCAGATAAGGTGTTGGTGTGCTGCCTGCAGGGCGTCTGCCGCTCCGCCACACTTTTCCTGGCATATTTGATGATACACCACAACAAAACACCAGAGGACTCCATTGACCTGGTGACACAGAAGAGATTGATCAGGCCAAACAGAGACTTCTTGAGGAAATTAACAATCCTCGCAGAGCAGCGAAACTTAATTGAACGTGACGCACCGAAGAACCGAAGTCACCCTGCTGCCGATCAACCCGATCCTGAAGTGGAGTCCGTTGATTCAGAGGATCTGTATGTTTGTGAGCCGTACGGTCCTGAACCAGTCACAAAGAAGATTTCACATTTACACCTCCCTGAATCCTTCTCCAAACTGGACGAGCCTGCTTTAGAGCCCGATTCAGAACCGATGTGTGTCCCAGGTCCAAGCGGTTATAAACCCAAAGCTAAGGCCGTTGATTCAGGGGAACAGTGTGTCTCTGACCCGAGTGGTCCTAAACCAGAACCTCAAACTGCAGAGAAGATTTCTCTATTGCATTTACATTTCACTAAAAATATTTCCAACATGGAGGAGCAACAAATAAAAGACAGGAAGCCCTGGACCCCCCTCACTAGGGTCTTGGACAAGCTCTACATTGGAAGCCAGTAAGTCTGCAACACATTCATGATGTATAATACAAAACCATGTGATGCTTTAATAGGGTAATGGAGAAAGTGTTGAGTAAGTTACTTCAAGAGAGTGATTACTTCAAAAGCTCTCCCTGCTCCACATTGTCTATTTGACATTCTTGCCTTTGTTGCCAGAAATAAAAATATATTGTTGATTAGTGACAAATAAATGAATGAATTTAGTTTAATGTGTTTTAAGAGGTTACTTAAGATACTTAAGAGGTTTCCTTTGAGTCTGTCTATATTTCTGCATTGTAAGTCCTTTTAGAAGACTAATTAAAGTTGTTTGTGATCTTGTGCAGGAAAATAGCAATGAATAAAGGTCAACTGAAGAGGAGAAGAATTACACACGTCCTGAACACTTTACCCGATACGGGAAGTCAAAACGCACTGGACAAGAAACGGGCCAAGCTGTACAAAACAATGAACATCTCCTACCACAGAGTGTTTTCAAGAGATGATGACCCATTTGAGCTGAGCAGCCATGTCCTCCCAGTGGCAGAACTCATCCACAAGATTCTGAGCAACAAAAAGAGTAAGAACTGACACACACAAACACACACACACACATGTTGGTTTTGGTGGTTCACTCAAAAAAAATGGATAATTGTTGTCTAATAAGATAAATAATAATAATAAAGGTAAGATAATAAAGCGTTACTGACAGGAGACACGTCTAGACTGTGCTACTGCAGAATTGATGGATTTGTGCCGAATGGTAGCATCATTGACCCATAACAATCTATAACTGTCAGTATGTTTGTATGCTTTTTATACAGTATATTATTATTATATTATATACGCTCACCGGCCACTTTATTAGGCACACCTTACTAGTACCCCTTTTGCCTTCTGAACGGCCTTAATTCTTTGTGGCATGGAGTCAACAAGGTACTGGAAATATTCCTCAGAGATTTTGCTCCATATTGACATGATAGCATCACAGTTGCTGCAGATTTGTCGGCTGCACATCCATGATGCGAATCTCTCGTTCCACCACATCCCAAAGGTGCTCTATTGGATTGAGATCTGGTGATTATGGAGGCCATTTGAGTACAGTGAACTTATTGTCATGTTCAAGAAACCAGTCTGACATGATTTGCGCTTTATGACATGGCGCGTTATCCTGCTGGAAGTAGCCATCAGAAGATGAGTGCACTGTGGTCATAATGGGATAGACATGGTGAGCAACAATGTTCAGGTGGGCTATGGGGTTGACACGATGCTCAATTGGTACTAATATGCCCAAAGTGTGCCAAGAAAATACCCCCACACCATACACCACCAAAAGCAGCCTGAACCGTTGATACAAGGCAGGATGGATCCATGCTTTCATGTTGTTGACGCCAAATTCTGACCCTGCCATCGGTTTGAACTGCAGCTGATTGTCTTGACCATGTCTACATGCCTAAATGCATTGAGATGCTGCCATGTGATTGGCTGATGAAAAAATTGCATTAAGAGCATGTGGACAGGTGTACCTAATAAAGTGGCCCAATCCCTACCCCTAAACCTAACTCTTACAGGAAACCTGTGGCAAAATTTGACTCTCAAAACACCCTGTTAGGTACGACTATGAAGCATTTTGAGATACAATGACACAATGCATGTCCTTGTAAAGTACCGTAATAAGAGAACAACTAAGTCATACCCATGTCACTATACGAAAACTATCCTTTTAAACCACCAAAACTAGTACACACACACTCACACACACACTCACACACAATGCATTAATATTATGTTCTAGTGTGTTCAATTGTTTTGTGTGTCTTTTTTTGATAATTCCTCAGATCAGCTGCTGGTGCACTGCAAAGAGGGTTTGGGCCGCTCCTGCTTTTTCGTGGTGGCATATCTGATGATATACCATGGAAAAACAATGATGGATGCCATTGACTACGTGAAAGACTATAAACGCATCAGGATGAGCAGGGACTTCCTGACGCAGCTAGTCGTGTTCGCTAGTCACCACAAACAGCAGCAACAGCCGGGTTTGACTGCAGAGCATTCAACTTTCAACATAAAGCACCCTCAAATCGTTTCCCGAATGCAGCATCGTTTCCTCAAGCATTCACTGTACTGGACTCCTGTCACTGAGGTCTGGCCCAGTGTCTTCATAGCTGACGAGTAAGTCTACAACACATACATACAACACCAAAGCATACAGTCAAATAATGATGCAGGGTTTCATAATGGCTTAATCCCCACAGTCATGGAGTTTTTAAAAGATCTATTCCAGACATTGAAAGTCAGGGTAAATGTTTTTTAAGTCATGTTTTTATCATGTTGTTGTGGTTAGGGTATTTGTCCCTGCCATTTTATTCCAGTTGTCAACCAGCAATCAAATTCAGGCTGGTAAAATACCGTCTGAGGCTTGTTTTTGTTTGCTCGGTGCTCGATCAGTTGCTGCGTCCCAATTCGCATACTTATACTACAACCTAAAAGTATGTACTTCTTTGTGAAGGAAGAGTATGCAAGCTTTGGGACACACTACTTAATCGTTAATAGATCGTTATGTTGTTTAGTTACGAGCCTATCAATCGTCCACATTTCTTTCATATTTAATTTCCTACCTTATTGGAGAAGCAGCAGCGGGATAATCTGCCATTCGCGAATCTTTCATGCAGAGAAATCTCCTCAGGTCTTTGGATAATTGTGCATTCAGACGTCTAAATATATCTTGATATGAGTTCAGATTGTTGTTGCAGATGAAATATTACACTGAAATCGTGATTTAAATATTTTCCAGTGGGCTTGATATTAATTAATAGTCATTCAAACAACTTTACCGAAGCCCCTCTACTTAATGGTTGGTCCTGTGTGTCTGCCATGTTTGTAGTTCATTTACACTTTTCACCTGCGTTTGTAGTTCTAATTAAATTCACGGCCAAAGCGCGATGTACTGTGGGCAATATCAGCGGTTAGAGTGTGGACGCTTCTACACTTAAATTGTAAAATATTCAGTACTGTGAAAAATTCACTGTTACTCCTACTGTTGCTGATACAAGTAAAAAAAATTAATCCACGGGTCATGTGTGTTCCGAACTGTGGCGCTGTGATCCGTATGAATCATGGATCAACTGTGATCCATTACACCCCTAATGTCCATGTTAGCTCTGTTTTGTTAAATAATGGTAATATTAGGATAACACTTTTGTTTTAATCAGAAAATAAGATTAAAGAAGATTGATAATCTGCCTCATTCGCATATTTTAGCCTTGCTTATATTTAAAAAAAATTGCATACTTTTAATGTTGTGGATATTTTAACTTGTGGTATTGAAAATTGTATCGAATATTCATATTTTTAATATGTGGTATCGAAAATTAAATCGAATATCAATATTTTTACTTGCGGTACCTAAAATTGTATCGAATATTGATATTTTTAACTTGTGGTATCGAAAATCGTATCGAATATCGGATGTTTTTCAAGGTTTCGTATCGAAGTCTGAAATTCCAGTATCGTGACCACACTACTTCAAACTATTTGACTACAGATTTGAGGATAGATGGAGTAAAAAAAGCACAAAATGCTGAAAACTATTAGTTTATGGATATTTTTTACAACGTGGCCAAGATTTTCAAGAAAAATCTGCATTAATTAAAATTAACAAGCTCCTCTAAATTTTGTGGCAAATTTTGTGTTAAATTTAGCATTTGTAGAATCACAAAATTCCAGAGCGACTGCTCAGCTGTGTGTTTTTCATTGTAAATTCAGCTTTTCAGTCAGTGAAAGTGAAGACTCAGGGAAATTGATGATGTTGTGTTCTTGTGCAGGAAAACGGCAAGGAACAAAGCCAAACTTAAGGAGATGAACATTACGCACATCGTGAACGTGATACCGATCTGCTCAGCAGAAAAGAAATGGAAAGACTACTACCAGAAGAAGAACATCACCTATTACGATGTGTATTCAGGAGTCCATGACTGCTCAAATATTGCACAGCTCTTTTCGCCAGCAGCAGAATTCATCCACAAGGCCCTGAGGGACACAAAGAGTAAGAGTTGACACACACATGCAATATTTATCTACAGTTGAAGGCAGAATTATTAGCCCTCCCGAGTTATTAGCCCCCATCTATATTCTGTGCACAGTTTCTGTTTAACAGAAAGAAGATTTTTTCAGCACATTTCTGAACATAATAGTTATAATAACTTAATAATTGTGACTTCAACTGTATTTGTACTTGAGTGAGCTTGTTTTGACTGTCTTTTATTTTTTTGCTTTTCCTCAGGTAAGGTGTTGGTGTACTGCAGCGAGGGCATAGACCAGTCCATCGTGCTTCTTATGGCATATCTAATGATCCACCAGGACATGAAGCTGGAAGACGCATTTGAATTTGTGTTAGAGAGGAGAAGCATGTGGATAAGCAGGGACTACTTGAACCAGCTGGTGATGTTAAATCTAGACCTCGCAAAGCTTCGCAAATTGGAAAAGTGTAGACCCTGCTGCAAAGCCTGCTTCGAAGCTATCATGCGTCTTAATCAAATGTAACATGCAGTATGTAAATATGTAAATATGGTGTTGACATGTCTGTTTGTCTTCTGTTCATGTGCACTGTAAGAAAAATAAAAAAAGAATTGCTTCAGTTGTGTTTCTGACCATTTTTTCAGCTGGCAAAAGATCAACCAGAAGATTATGGAGATTTAATTATTGCATAATTACAGATATAGAGTATACTTACTCGTGAGTAAAATAGCTTACTCAGCATTTATATATAGATGACCCTGGCCTTGATCTCATACCGTTTAAAAGAGTGCTCTCAGTCTTCTGTCTGAGCTGCAGAAAGCTTAAGTTAGTTGCCCTTTGAATGCAGAATAAACTTCAGCGCTTACGTCACACGCAGCAGTGATGGTAAAATACAGACGAGCAATTCCATGCAAATGTCAACCTTGCCATGAAAAAATTAGGTTTTCACCAAAATAGAGAAACAGTTTCTACCTTTTTTGTGTAATCAAGTATTTTACAGCACTTTAAAATGCTCAAAAATGTATCTGTCAGTGTTTTCAAACTATTTGATTTACCAAAGTCACCCAAGTGGCAATTTCACATCTGTCAAGTCCATAATGGAGAGATGTCACATCCATAATGAAGCCTTTTCCTCATAAATGCAAAAAAGTCAAATAAAATAAAATCAATCATGTTTGTTCTATAGAGAGCCAACTCTTATCATTGTTTCTTTTGGGTTGTGCAGTTTAATTCATAGAATTTCTACAAAGTATGTTGTAGACTGAAAACTCACAAACTTTTTTGTCACATCCATAACACGTTTATTTCCCTCATTTAAAATATAAAAAATGTTTACAGATTGATGTTTTTCTGGTCCCTTAACTCCGTGGTCATTTGTTTTGGAAAATATAAACAGGTTTCAATATAATGTTAACTTATACTTTCTATGTGAATTTATGTTTGAGTTTTTACTGCAAATGTCACATCCATAACGCTGGAATTGCTCAGAAGCCTTTATTATTTTTATTATTTATTTGTTTATTTATTTATTGGTTCGTTTAAAAGTTTTACTTAAAATAAAATAAAGTTTAGATTATATTAAATAATTAACTATATATAATTAAGGTAAAAGGGTAGACTAAATGAAAATGTCAATTGAGAAGGTAAACAAACAAGAGGAGTAAACAAGAAAGGATTAAATAAAGATAAATAAATAAATAAAATGTGTTTTTTTGGCGACGCAGTGGCGCAGTAGGTAGTGCTGTCGCCTCACAGCAAGAAGTTCGCTGGTTCGAGCCTCGGCTGGGTCAGTTGGCGTTTCTGTGTGGAGTTTGCATGTTCTCCCTGCGTTCGAGTGGGTTTCCTCCGGGTGCTCCGGTTTCCCCCACAGTCCAAAGACATGCGGTACAGGTGAATTGGGTAGGCTAAATTGTCCACAATTTATGAGTGTGAATGAGTGTGTATGGATGTTTCCCAGAGATGGGTTGCAGCTGGAAGGGCATCCGCTGCATAAAACATGTGCTGGATAAGTTGGCGGTTCATTCTGCTGTGGCGGCCCCGGATTAATAAAGGGACTAAGCTGAAAAGAAAATGAATGAATGAAATCTGTGTTTTTACAATAATTATTGTTTCAAGGCAGCTTTACAAAAGGTGCACAGTATTGCATTTCAATCAAACTAAGTTAAGGTTACAATCAAATAGAAGTTATTATATACACATCATTAACCTGCAGTTTAATAGCATATAGGTGATGTCTATGTATGTGTACATGTTTAATGAAGTGTACTTGTGTATTAAGTCTATGTGTTGTCCTCGAAGTCCTCGATGGTTGGCATCATCTCTTCACTGGTCTTGGATCCCATCAGCTCCGCTGCACAGTCTCTAGAGGCCTCTGATTAAGGAAGGATTAGGCACAGTGATAGAACCACATAGAGAATGTACTCGTTTTAACTGTCACTGAGTCTCTGACAGAGACAGAAACATCAAGTAATGTCTATATTAAAAAAAAATACTTTTAATTTATTATTATCATTCAGATCGTGAAATATGTGAATTAGCCTGTTTAAAAATATATATTTATATGTCATTTAATAAGAAAAGTGGCAGTTTATTTATTTAATACATGGAAACAAAAAATGCACATGAATATAGAAAGTGGTTTTTACTACAGTAAACAGGTGGGTTGAGCCTATTTGGCTTATTCAGAACTCCAATGGTTATGCCTGGCTATGTAATACAGTGGAATACTAGTATACAACCCATATTAAACAAACATTTTAAGTGTATTACTATTAAATTACTACTTATAAATGTAATATTAGGCTATATATATATATATACACATTTTTTAGCTTCTAAAGAGCTAAGCCCCCCTAAAGTGAAAATCCTAAAAGCGCCCCTGGTTTGCCCCCTTACTGATTTTTTTATTTTTGCATCTTGTCACATTTAATGTTTCACATCATCAAACAAATTCACATATTTGTCAAAGATAACACAAGTAAACACATCGTGCAGGTTTGAAATGAAGGTTTTTATTATTAGGGGAAAACACAATCCAAAACCACATGTGTGAAAAGTGTTTGCCCCTAAACAGAATAACTGAATGGGCAACTCTTAGCTCAGTCAAGCATTTTCAAGCAAGATATATTTATAATTTAGACTATATTTTATTCTCAACACATTACTAAAGAGCAGTAATTGTGGAGCAGACTTAGTGGCCTACAGATAATACACTCGCTCGCAACATAAAGCTCTTCTCCACTTCAGTTGAAATGATGCTTGTTTAACAAGACATCTACTCACATTTTAGTCTGTTATTATTAACCTGAGCAGAGGATTTGAGCTGTTATGGACATAATGTAATCATCTACCAGGGTTAATAACACAACATCAATTAGAGCAATCTGAAACACAATTTATGAGTCAGGTAAAAGTGTAATAGGACAATTATTCAGTCCATTCACATACAGTCAGTACGACATCACATTATCAAAGAGAATTCTCAGAGGGAAAATTGTAACAATAAAAAGATGCATAATAGATCATAAAAGCTCCACACTACAGGGTTCATCTTGCTATTTTAACTTAGCATGTCTGTGGATTTCTTTTGGTTTGTTTTGGTATTGTAGCAAAATTCCACAAAGCTAAAGTTCATAGCCAGATAGCAAGCCGACATTGAATTCGATTACTGATGTCCATGTAAACGTAGTCATTGAATCAATGTCGAATATTGGTTATAAGCGTCAGTATCAGTCGTCGATCAAATTTCGACATTGAATCAATGTTCTTTATTTGGTCGGTACGTCGGAAGGTTATTACATCGAGAATAAAACACTAGGTGCGTTCGACTTCATGCATTATGGACTTTTTGTGAGCTTCTTGTGGGTTCCTGGTCACATGGGAGTAGTAGGCAATGAAGAGGCAGATAAACTAGCAAAGCAAGCATTACAACATACTCAAATAGAAGTTAAAATAACAATAAGTAAATCAGAGGTGAAAAGCATGATTGCAAAGGAAATGTGTAGGAAATGGCAGAGGGAGTGGGATAATGGAGATAAAGGAAGACATATGCATTGTATTCAAGGATGTGTGGGTAGTATTAGAAATAAGTTTGGTAATAGAAAGAATGATGCGGTGATAACTAGGTTGCGTGTTGGTCATTGTTTGCTAAATCAGTATAGGTACAGAATAGGAAAGCATGAGACCGGCTGCTGTGATAAATGTGGGAAAACAGAAACAATAGATCATGTAATTACAGAATGTGTTGCATATGAAAAACAGAGATGCCAATTAGTACAAGTCTTAAAATTATACGGGATAAATAATCTGTCACTTCAGACCTTATTAGGAAATGGTTCTAATCAAGTTAAAATAATACTGCAATTAATTAATTACTTAAAAGAAACAAAACTGATTAATAGAATTTAAGAATGGTTAAGCAAAATAAAGGAATTGTACATGTATTCAGGTATTAAAATTTATTTTATTATTAAATCTTTTTTTTTTTTTTTCTTTCCTCTTCCCTCTATCTCCTCTTCTCCTTCCTGTCATCTCTTCCCTCTGGTTATCTCATCCCCTCCATTCTTATCATATGTCTTTTGATCTCATGCTTTTACTATATTATGCGCTCCACACTCCTATCCAGTAGGTGGCGGGAATGCACCATGTAAGTTGGTCTTCCAACCGCCATCAACCCTACATGAAGAAACTTGATTGGAGGACTCGTCGGAGTCGGTTCTTCTGCGCGAGTCAGCGTGACGTGCACGTGCTCATCATTTGAATCAATTAACGAACAGAAGGCAGCAACAGACGGAACGGTAATATGAAGGTAAGTACGTTATATTCTACGTTTCACATGTTTTATTTGTCATTTTCCCAAGAATTTATGTAAAAATGTAACTTTTTAGATGCGTAAATTAACACTTTACCACTTCCTATACATTTTTTAGTAAGCCTACATGTCGCCCTGTACGTGCCCGGGCCATTGACTGCAGCTAATCTATAAAGGTAACGTTAACGTACATGAAAAGCTGTTTTGGTTATTTAATTGGCGATTTCAACACGATTAACTTCACTTTATGACTTTAATGCTTCCTAACCTGTGTAAAAATATAAGATGATCTGTCAAATCGATTTAGAATGAGCATAAAAACAGATGTAAGTTAATATGTGCTCCAGCTAACGTATAGGCTAAGCTACTTATGAGAAACAGTTCGCAAATAACATTACGTATCCTCGAGCTAACTAACGTTAAACGAGATTTTTTAACACGTTATTACGCTAGCGAAGTGAATCGCTGTCAGTTTACTGTTTTGTTGCTCTATTTTTTTCCACATTTAGTCATGAACTCCTCGCCAGAGACGCTCCACAGCATTGAATGGGAAAAGCTTTGCCATTTTGTAAGTTGCCCACTCAATTTGTTGCCAGTCAAATTACGTTAGTTCTTTGTGGTTTCGTTTGTTCTGTGCCTGATTTCCTTTGTTCACAAACCATGCTTGTCTGTGTTTTTTTCTGATTGTTGTGCATTTTTTTCTTTTCCGGTTTATTAAAATTTATTTTGTCTACATGCTTCTCTCTTGATTGAGGTTACTGCAGTTTACTTGTACAAGTATCTAAACAAATGTTTGTAAACGCATTGATTTTTAAAAATATTTTATATTATTAAGCTTTTTTAGAATTTCAAAAGAAAATGAAATCCAAGATCATTTAATTTCTCACAAAATACCATGTTAGCTTAATATTCTGTGTGAGGAGTCAAAAATTGTGGCAATTTTATGGTACCGATACTGCAGGCCCAGTTGCGCTTCTGCATCTTGATTTGTGTGACGAGCTGCTGCGTGTGTGTGTTCATGACAGCGAGCTCTGCGCTGTACCTCTGCTGATGAAGCCAACAGAACAACATCGTCTGAGAATAACAAAGCTGAAATCCTGTGGTCCCGGAACCGGACCCCCTCCAGCCCAATGCTGCGCTTTGAAATTCTGTCCATAAAAATTATGAACAGAATTGGTGACAAGGAGCAGCCCTGCCGGAGCCCAACATGCACTGGAAACAAGTCTGACTTATTGCCAGCAATGCGAACCAGACTCCTACTCCATTCATACAGGGACGAGACAGCCCTTAACAAAGTACCTCTGACCCCATACTCCCAGAGCACCCTCCACAGAATGCCACGAGGGACACGGTCGAATGCCTTCTCCAAGTCCACAAAACACATGTGGACTGGTTGGGCATACTCCCATGAACCCTCGAGCACCCTGGTGAGGGTATAGAGCTGGTCCAGTGTACCACAACCTGGACGAAACCACATTGTTTCCCTGGATCCTAGGTTCAACCATCGGCCAGATCCTCCTCTCCAGTACCCTGTCATAGACTTTCCCAGGAAGGCTGAGGAGTGTGATTTTCCCCCCCATAGTTGGAGCACACCCTCCAGTCCCCCTTTTTAAAAATGGGAACCACCACCCTAGTTGCCCAGTCCAGGGGTACTGTCCCCAACCTCCATGCAATATTGTAGAGACGTGTCAGTGCGTGTCAGAGATGTGTGAATGCCTGTGTATGGGTGGCTCCCAGTACTGGGTTGCAGCTGAAAGGCCATCCGCTGTGTAAAACATATGCTGGAATAGTTGGTGGCTCATTTTGCTGTGGTGACCCCTGATTAATAAAGGGACTAAGCCGAAAAGAAAATGAATGAATAAATTATTTAATGGCTGCTTTTTTGTGAGTTTTTTGTTAGTAAACTCTTTACGTCACCTGAATTGTCCTAATTGATTGACTGATAGTGCTATGTTTTCTGTTTTACAGGACATCATGGCAGATATCTGCTCAAACCTTATAAAGAAAATCGCCATGTTCAGAAGGAGAAGAAAGATGGAGAACATTTCGGAGGTGATGCTTTACATTCAGTTCAATCTGAAACAGGCGACAAGACAATATTAGAGTACTGTGAGTTTCTTTAAAACACATTCAAAGTTAGTGTGAACTGAAAGTTGTCACATTTAATGTTTCACATCATCAAACAAATTCACATATTTGTCAAAGATAACATAAGCAATGTTGCCAGATTGGGCGGTTTCCCGCCCAATTGGGCGGTTTTGAATCAAAGTTTGCGGGTAAAAAATATCATAGGCGGGTAGTGGATATTTGGGCGGTATTGTAAAGGTACGCCCGCCTCCCGCGATCTCCCGTTACCCCCCAATTTTTGTCAATTTTGGGACCGTTCCCCCTACTTTTCGTGTAATATAGGACGATCCAACCACCCCTCATATGTTTTGGAGCGCCCCATATATCTATGGGAGCGCCCAACCCCCCACTTTTCGTGAAATTTGGGACAGTCCCCCCCCCCCACACACTTTTTGTAAAATCGAGGTTGTTGGGCGGGTGTTTTCGCATGTCGGCGGGTTTTTGGCCTGGAAAAAGTCAGCTACATCTGGCAACACTGAACACAAGTAAACACATCATGCAGGTTTGAAATTAAGGTTTTTATTATTAGGGGAAAACACAATCCAAAACCACATGTGTGAAAAGTGTTTGCCCCTAAACAGAATAACTGAATGGGCAACTCTTAGCTCAGTCAAGCATTTTCAAGCAAGATATATTTATAATTTAGACTATATTTTATTCTCAACACATTACTAAAGAGCAGTAATTGTGGAGCAGACTTAGCGGCCTACAGACAATTCACTCGCTCACAACATGAAGCTCTTCTCCCTACAGTTGAAATGATGCTTGTTTAACTAGACATCTACTCACATTTTAGTCTGTTATTATTAACCTGAGCAGAGGATTTGAGCTGTTATGGACATAATGTAATCATCTACCAGGGTTAATAACACAACATCAATTAGAGCAATCTGAAACACAATTTATGAGTCAGGTAAAAGTGTATTAGGACAATTATTCAGTCCATTCACATACAGTCAGTACGACATCACATTATCAAAGAGAATTCTCAGAGGGAAAATCGTAACAATAAAAAGATGCATAATAGATCATAAAAGCTCCACACTACAGGGTTCATCTTGCTATTTTAACTTAGCATGTCTGTGGATTTCTTTTGGTTTGTTTTGGTATTGTAGCAAAATTCCACAAAGCTAAAGTTCATACCCAGATAGCAAGCCGACATTGAATTCGATTACTGATGTCCATGTAAACGTAGTCATTGAATCAATGTCGAATATTGGTTATAAGCGTCAGTATCAGTCGTCGATCAAATTTCGACATTGAATCAATGTTCTTTATTTGGTCGGTACGTCGGAAGGTTATTACATCGAGAATAAAACACTAGGTGCGTTCGACTTCATGCATTATGGACTTTTTGTGAGCTTCTTGTGGGTTCCTGGTCACATGGGAGTAGTAGGCAATGAAGAGCAGAGATGTATAAAGTACTAGAGGTCCAGACTTAAGTAAAAGTACAAGTGCTCTATCAAAAAAGTGACTTGAGTAGAAGTTGAAGTGCTCTTTAAGCACAATACTTAAGTGGAAGTACTAAAGTATTCAACATTTTTTGTACTTAAGTATTGCAAGTAGTTTATTTAAAAATTTACTACTCAAGTACTGAAAGTAAAAGTTATGCGTTATGTAGTTATTTTTAAAAAAGCAGTCAAAAGACATATTGTTTTGTTTATTTTAAATATCTTTTTTGGGGCACAGGATTAAGCAGAACAAAAAGAACCATGGTTTACGACTTATAAATAAATAAATAAATAAATAAATATATATATGATGGGTCAAAAACACCATTCAGCATGGCAGCCTTTATGATAGACCGTTAACGTTATGTGAACATTGCAGCATGATATGAATCGCGGGTAGCTAATCGTAGTTAACTTATCTAGCTCTTATGGATAGCTCAAACTGCTGTTTTGTGTATTATATTATCTTTAACTTGACATGTTTCTTCAAATCCGACGGTAGAGTATGCACTTCATTCTATATGAACTGTCTTTCACTCCGACAAATGCAAACATTGGCTCTAAATAGGGTCACGGGTAGGGCTGGGCGATATGGCAAAAAAAAAAAATCTCGATTTTTTTTTCATAAAGTTTGACCGATTCACGATTTCGATTTTTTTTATTTATTTTTTTTATTAATTTTGTTTTTACTGTGTAACTACCTTACCAGTTTACCTTGTTCATTTAAATTTAAATAAATGCTGAAACTAGTTTTTTTCATGCTCACTTGTAAAAGAAAAGCAACTGTGTGACTAAACGTGGTTATGGCACTCTCTCATATAGGGATGCTAAACATAGCTACAATAGAAATCACAGCACCCGTATTTATGTAGAGGTCATATGTTGTGCAGCTTTGGGCAATTTTTTTTGGAGAGAAAATGACCAAAATGTAACGTGAAGATTGAAAAGGATTGGAGGGGAAATAAATATTTCAAATAACAGAAAAATAAACAATGATAATGCAACAATAGTTTATCTGTATTAGTGGCATGGCAGAAATGTATATTTAGACAGGCCTTGTCAAAGTGAGCGGGCACTTTTACTAATAAAAAATATAGCACTTAAATTATTTCATAACAATCAATAAATTAACAGCGGTTTCATATCAAAAGTTGGTAATGATATAAAATATACTACATTTTGATGGTAAAATATAACCATTTAAACCATTTCAGTATTCAAACATTAAATAACGAATGCATCAAGTTAAATATAAAAAAACAAATGAATCAACACAGCATATCAGGATATAAAGGACTATAGCATTTAGCAAAATGCTGCTCTTTTGTTTTATGTTTACTTCAGTAATTCCACCCGGGAGCTGTTTTGCACTGTGAAACTGAAAACACTGAAATAAGTAAAAGAAGGGCATGCATCGAGTACTTTTGTCCGTCTCATCATTTGCTCGAGCATGAATTAACGAGCTGTTACTCTGCCGCCGGACATTGCGGAGAAAGTTACACCTATCATCATGCTTAAAACAAAGAATTAGAATTATTAAAGTGGCGATCGGGTGCGGATATATATATATCAGATAAAATAATATGTGCGGGCGGGTGGATGATTAGAATGAAGGAGGCAAGGAGCGGACCTCCGCCTGTCGAGCCTTCTCTCCTCTCCTCTCCTCGCGCGCGCCCGTCTCACAGCTCGCGCGGGAGAGACAGGCGACTGCGGGACAGAGCCGCGACATCAACACACAGAATCAGCACAATTTAGCACGGTTGTCTAACAGTTTAGAACGGTTTGGCACGATAGTGGAAAAGCGGCTTTAATATTTTTATTTAAAAAATCGCGATTTCTCGATTTTATAAAAAATAAAATCGTCTTAAAACGTAAATTCGAATTAATCGAAAAAATCGCCCAGCCCTAGTCACGGGTGGTCTTTTTCCTCATCGCCACGAACAGTTGAAAGTGGAGTTGAAGGGGGAATTTCAGGGTTTTCCATGTCTAAAACAAACTAAAGTGCTCTCAATGCAGGCAGGCAGCACTGTCTTCTTCGATCGTCTGATCAATGAATGATTGATTCGTAACATTTTTATAATTGTAACGAGTAACTATGCAACTCATAAAAAATCTACTGGAGTAAAAGTATTAAGCTCATCGAAAATATGTACTGAAGTAGAAGTAGGAGAAAAAAACAATACTCCAGTAGAGTACAGATACAACCTTTAGTACTTAAGTACAGTAGTGAAGTAGTTCTACTTCGTTACTATACATCTCTGATGAAGAGGCAGATAAACTAGCGAAGCAAGCATTACAACATACTCAAATAGAAGTTAAAATAACAATAAGTAAATCAGAGGTGAAAAGCATGATTGCAAAGGAAATGTGTAGGAAATGGCAGAGGGAGTGGGATAATGGAGATAAAGGAAGACATATGCATTGTATTCAAGGATGTGTGGGTAGTATTAGAAATAAGTTTGGTAATAGAAAGAATGATGTGGTGATAACTAGGTTGCGTGTTGGTCATTGTTTGCTAAATCAGTATAGGTACAGAATAGGAAAGCATGAGACCGGCTGCTGTGATAAATGTGGGAAAACAGAAACAATAGATCATGTAATTACAGAATGTGTTGCATATGAAAAACAGAGATGCCAATTAGTACAAGTCTTAAAATTATACGGGATAAATAATCTGTCACTTCAGACCTTATTAGGAAATGGTTCTAATCAAGTTAAAATAATACTGCAATTAATTAATTACTTAAAAGAAACAAAACTGATTAATAGAATTTAAGAATGGTTAAGCAAAATAAAGGAATTGTACATGTATTCAGGTATTAAAATTTATTTTATTATTAAATCTTTTTTTTTTTTTTTTCTTTCCTCTTCCCTCTATCTCCTCTTCTCCTTCCTGTCATCTCTTCCCTCTGGTTATCTCATCCCCTCCATTCTTATCATATGTCTTTTGATCTCATGCTTTTACTACATTATGCGCTCCACACTCCTATCCAGTAGGTGGCGGGAATGCACCATGTAAGTTGGTCTTCCAACCGCCATCAACCCTACAAGAAGAAGAAGAAACTTGATTGGAGGACTCGTCGGAGTCGGTTCTTCTGTGCGAGTCAGCGTGACGTGCACGTGCTCATCATTTGAATCAACTAACGAACAGAAGGCAGCAACAGACGGAACGGTAATATGAAGGTAAGTACGTTATATTCGACGTTTCACATGTTTTATTTGTCATTTTCCCAAGAATTTATGTAAAAATGTAACTTTTTAGATGCGTAAATTAACACTTTACCACTTCCTATACATTTTTTAGTAAGCCTACATGTCGCCCTGTACGTGCCCGGGCCATTGACTGCAGCTAATCTATAAAGGTAACGTTAACGTACATGAAAAGCTGTTTTGGTTATTTAATTGGCGATTTCAACACGATTAACTTCACTTTATGACTTTAATGCTTCTTAACCTGTGTAAAAATATAAGATGATCTGTCAAATCGATTTAGAATGAGCATAAAAACAGATGTAAGTTAATATGTGCTCCAGCTAACGTATAGGCTAAGCTACTTATGAGAAACAGTTCGCAAATAACATTACGTATCCTCGAGCTAACTAACGTTAAACGAGATTTTTTAACACGTTATTACGCTAGCGAAGTGAATCGCTGTCAGTTTACTGTTTTGTTGCTCTATTTTTTTCCACATTTAGTGATGAACTCCTCGCCAGAGACGCTCCACAGCATTGAATGGGAAAAGCTTTGCCATTTTGTAAGTTGCCCACTCAATTTGTTGCCAGTCAAATTACGTTAGTTCTTTGTGGTTTCGTTTGTTCTGTGCCTGATTTCCTTTGTTCACAAACCATGCTTGTCTGTGTTTTTTTCTGATTGTTGTGCATTTTTTTCTTTTCCGGTTAATTAAAATTGATTTTGTCTACATGCTTCTCTCTTAATTGAGGTTACTGCAGTTTACTTGTACAAGTATCTAAACAAATGTTTGTAAACGCATTGATTTTTAAAAATATTTTATATTATTAAGCTTTTTTAGAATTTCAAAAGAAAATGAAATCCAAGATCATTTAATTTCTCACAAAATACCATGTTAGCTTAATATTCTGTGTGAGGAGTCAAAAATTGTGGCAATTTTATGGTACCGATACTGCAGGCCCAGTTGCGCTTCTGCATCTTGATTTGTGTGACGAGCTGCTGCGTGTGTGTGTTCATGACAGCGAGCTCTGCGCTGTACCTCTGCTGATGAAGCCAACAGAACAACATCGTCTGAGAATAACAAAGCTGAAATCCTGTGGTCCCGGAACCGGACCCCCTCCAGCCCAATGCTGCGCTTTGAAATTCTGTCCATAAAAATTATGAACAGAATTGGTGACAAGGAGCAGCCCTGCCGGAGCCCAACATGCACTGGAAACAAGTCTGACTTATTGCCAGCAATGCGAACCAGACTCCTACTCCATTCATACAGGGACGAGACAGCCCTTAACAAAGTACCTCTGACCCCATACTCCCAGAGCACCCTCCACAGAATGCCACGAGGGACACGGTCGAATGCCTTCTCCAAGTCCACAAAACACATGTGGACTGGTTGGGCATACTCCCATGAACCCTCGAGCACCCTGGTGAGGGTATAGAGCTGGTCCAGTGTACCACAACCTGGACGAAACCACATTGTTTCCCTGGATCCTAGGTTCAACCATCGGCCAGATCCTCCTCTCCAGTACCCTGGCATAGACTTTCCCAGGAAGGCTGAGGAGTGTGATTTTCCCCCCCATAGTTGGAGCACACCCTCCAGTCCCCCTTTTTAAAAATGGGAACCACCACCCTAGTTGCCCAGTCCAGGGGTACTGTCCCCAACCTCCATGCAATATTGTAGAGACGTGTCAGAGATGTGTGAATGCCTGTGTATGGGTGGTTCCCAGTACTGGGTTGCAGCTGAAAGGCCATCCGCTGTGTAAAACATATGCTGGAATAGTTGGTGGCTCATTTTGCTGTGGTGACCCCTGATTAATAAAGGGACTAAGCCGAAAAGAAAATGAATGAATAAATTATTTAATGGCTGCTTTTTTGTGAGTTTTTTGTTAGTAAACTCTTTACGTCACCTGAATTGTCCTAATTGATTGACTGATAGTGCTATGTTTTCTGTTTTACAGGACATCATGGCAGATATCTGCTCAAACCTTATAAAGAAAATCGCCATGTTCAGAAGGAGAAGAAAGATGGAGAACATTTCGGAGGTGATGCTTTACATTCAGTTCAATTTGAAACAGGCGACAAGACAATATTAGAGTACTGTGAGTTTCTTTAAAACACATTCAAAGTTAGTGTGAACTGAAAGTTGTCACATTTAATGTTTCACATCATCAAACAAATTCACATATTTGTCAAAGATAACACAAGTAAACACATCATGCAGGTTTGAAATGAAGGTTTTTATTATTAGGGGAAAACACAATCCAAAACCACATGTGTGAAGTGTTTGCCCCTAAACAGAATAACTGAATGGGCAACTCTTAGCTCAGTCAAGCATTTTCAAGCAAGATATAT
This sequence comes from Danio kyathit, assembly GCA_903798195.1. Taxonomy (NCBI): domain Eukaryota; kingdom Metazoa; phylum Chordata; class Actinopteri; order Cypriniformes; family Danionidae; genus Danio; species Danio kyathit. The sequence continues at coordinate 7,982,892 of LR812534.1, forward strand.
TTATAATTTAGACTATATTTTATTCTCAACACATTACTAAAGAGCAGTAATTGTGGAGCAGACTTAGCGGCCTACAGACAATTCACTCGCTCACAACATGAAGCTCTTCTCCCTACAGTTGAAATGATGCTTGTTTAACAAGACATCTACTCACATTTTAGTCTGTTATTATTAACCTGAGCAGAGGATTTGAGCTGTTATGGACATAATGTAGTCATCTACCAGGGTTAATAACACAACATCAATTAGAGCAATCTGAAACACAATTTATGAGTCAGGTAAAAGTGTATTAGGACAATTATTCAGTCCATTCACATACAGTCAGTACGACATCACATTATCAAAGAGAATTCTCAGAGGGAAAATCGTAACAATAAAAAGATGCATAATAGATCATAAAAGCTCCACACTACAGGGTTCATCTTGCTATTTTAACTTAGCATGTCTGTGGATTTCTTTTGGTTTGTTTTGGTATTGTAGCAAAATTCCACAAAGCTAAAGTTCATAGCCAGATAGCAAGCCGACATTGAATTCGATTACTGATGTCCATGTAAACGTAGTCATTGAATCAATGTCGAATATTGGTTATAAGCGTCAGTATCAGTCGTCGATCAAATTTCGACATTGAATCAATGTTCTTTATTTGGTCGGTACGTCGGAAGGTTATTACATCGAGAATAAAACACTAGGTGCGTTCGACTTCATGCATTATGGACTTTTTGTGAGCTTCTTGTGGGTTCCTGGTCACATGGGAGTAGTAGGCAATGAAGAGCAGAGATGTATAAAGTACTAGAGGTCCAGACTTAAGTAAAAGTACAAGTGCTCTATCAAAAAAGTGACTTGAGTAGAAGTTGAAGTGCTCTTTAAGCACAATACTTAAGTGGAAGTACTAAAGTATTCAACATTTTTTGTACTTAAGTATTGCAAGTAGTTTATTTAAAAATTTACTACTCAAGTACTGAAAGTAAAAGTTATGCGTTATGTAGTTATTTTTTAAAAAAAGCAGTCAAAAGACATATTGTTTTGTTTATTTTAAATATCTTTTTTGGGGCACAGGATTAAGCAGAACAAAAAGAACCATGGTTTACGACTTATAAATAAATAAATAAATAAATATATATATATGATGGGTCAAAAACACCATTCAGCATGACAGCCTTTATGATAGACCGTTAACGTTATGTGAACATTGCAGCATGATATGAATCACGGGTAGCTAATGGTAGTTAACTTATCTAGCTCTTATGGATAGCTCAAACTGCTGTTTTGTGTATTATATTATCTTTAACTTGACATGTTTCTTCAAATCCGACGGTAGAGTATGCACTTCATTCTATATGAACTGTCTTTCACTCCGACAAATGCAAACATTGGCTCTAAATAGGGTCACGGGTGGTCTTTTTCCTCATCGCCACGAACAGTTGAAAGTGGAGTTGAAGGGGGAATTTCAGGGTTTTCCATGTCTAAAACAAACTAAAGTGCTCTCAATGCAGGCAGGCAGCACTGTCTTCTTCGATCGTCTGATCAATGAATGATTGATTCGTAGCATTTTTATAATTGTAACGAGTAACTATGCAACTCATAAAAAATCTACTGGAGTAAAAGTATTAAGCTCATCGAAAATATGTACTGAAGTAAAAGTAGAAGTAGGAGAAAAAAACAATACTCCAGTAGAGTACAGATACAACCTTTTAGTACTTAAGTACAGTAGTGAAGTATTTCTACTTCGTTACTATACATCTCTGATGAAGAGGCAGATAAACTAGCAAAGCAAGCATTACAACATACTCAAATAGATGTTAAAATAACAATAAGTAAATCAGAGGTGAAAAGCATGATTGCAAAGGAAATGTGTAGGAAATGGCAGAGGGAGTGGGATAATGGAGATAAAGGAAGACATATGCATTGTATTCAAGGATGTGTGGGTAGTATTAGAAATAAGTTTGGTAATAGAAAGAATGATGCGGTGATAACTAGGTTGCGTGTTGGTCATTGTTTGCTAAATCAGTATAGGTACAGAATAGGAAAGCATGAGACCGGCTGCTGTGATAAATGTGGGAAAACAGAAACAATAGAACATGTAATAGGCTATATGCACGGCGGCGCGTGACGCATTTCCGGTAAAATGTAAGACCCCTGGACAACTTCCGCCCATCGTACAGTACTGTGCTACAACAGGAGCGCTACTGACCAAAACAACCAACGTTTTGGAGAGCGGTCTTAATGTTTTATGCCATTATAGCCCACTTATATATGTATATGTCAGCTACATAAATATGACATTTAAACGTTTGAAAGTGTCATTTTAAAGACGTGAGAACAGTACTTCTACCTACCACTGCCGTGTTCAGCAACGTACAGCGTCAGAAATTGTACTCTTACCTCAGTTTCCACACGTTTCCAAAAGACAAAGTCAAGCAGAAGAGGTGGGTTGTTAATACTCGACGTGAGAATTTTACAGTAACAGAAAAAACTAGCAACCTGATCGCGGCTCGAGTGCCAAACGAATGCAGACATTTAAGGAAAGGAGGTTTTATGGCAAATAAGTTTGTTTTCATTGCCTTTAAAGTAAAAAAAACTGAACATTAATATACATAAACATTTCTTAAGCTACTTTCTAATTGCAATTTTTTCATTCAGAATAAAGACCTTTATTCACTGTACATATAAAATATTATTTACTGTATATAATTAGAAATTAAATTGTCAAAAAATGTAACATTTTGAAAAAATGTTTTATTCAGATGAACAGAAACAATAACATTGAATCAGTTGTTTTCATAGCACGGTGCCTCTTCTGTAACTTGTGCATAGAGAGGTATTTGGGCAGATATGCATTTAAAAATAATTGGCATGGATTTTCTGATTGATGTCCACTCCAGGATGAAGTAACACGTATACTTGTCTAGCTCTGAATCTCATAATGTTACCTAGAAAACAGAAACAAGAATATTAATGGGTTTTAAAGAGTCATTAAAGGCAGTTCACCCAAAACTAAAAAATCTATTTACTCATCCTTCACTTGTTCCAAACCTGTTTAAGTTTCTTTCTGCTGTTTAACACAAAAGAAGATATTTTGAAGAATGCTGGAAACTTGCAACCACTGATATTCATAGTAGTTCTTTTTCTTACTATGGAAGTCGATGGTATCAGGTTTTCTGCTTTCTTCAAAATATCTTCTTTTGTGTTCAACATGAGACGAACACCTATAAAGGTTTAATACCACTTGAGGGGGAGTAAATATTAATATTGGATGAACTATCCCCTTAAGCAACACATTTAGAACCTTATCCATCTATATTTGGAACAGGTAAAGACATGAACAGTTTGAGGTTGAACAAAAGCAGTTTGAAGGGGCCAGCTAAGTGAAATGTGTTCTGCATCTGCACCAATATCATAAGGTTAAACTACAAGGCAAATCATTATTTTAAATAATTTAAAAGTAACTCCAATTCGTCACACTTTAAAATAAGGTTTCATTAGTTAATGTATTTGCTCACATGTACTAATAATAAACAATACTTGTACAGCACTTAATCATAGTTAAACTAATTTACTAATGAATTAAAATCCAAACGCATGCTTGTTAACATTAGCTAATACATTGTGAGTTAACAAGCACAATGAATAAGCATTTGCTCATTAACATAAACTAATAAATATTGCAATAGACATATTGTTGATGTTAAATTACCTAATACCACCTTATTGTTTTGGGTCACCCTCCCATTTAACTACAATGTTATAGACTAAATAGAAAGCATGTCATCTACTCTGTTACACTGCATCTGTACTGCCCACTGTTTCAGCAATAACACAGTGCTATTTGTCTGTCATGGATAGAACTGCATTGTATTATTTTATTCCTCATATATTTTGCTCAATAATCATGCTTAAAAGCTAAGATATCGTCTGTGTTTCTGTGATTATCCATGAACGGGACAGAACTTCACATTTATGCTATCCTACTCTCAGCTGCTGAGGAGACTCCGATTTCTTCATAGATCGGTAGTAATGAGCTCTCACTAAGATCTCATTCTTGCCCTGTTTTTACCTGACACCTTGGGACAGAATTACGTACACATGATATTTTTTACTAACGTGATAAAGCTGCAGATGGGCGGACCGTAAGAATAGTAATAGCGTTAGCTTACAGGCTAGCTGAACTTACCTTCATAATTGCACAGATACGAAGACTTGAAACCTTTCTCAAGTTTGCTCTGCAGTGTTGTAGTCCACATCCGAACAATCATTTGCACATCGTTGACCGTAATTCCCGCAAACAGCGAGTAAATTTTGACGACTCTGCCATAATAGTGTTTACCTCCGCTTAAAATAACCCGGAGCGGAAGTTGGACGGCAGCCTTGGACAAACGCGGAAGTAATGCGTGCATATAGCCTATTACAGAATGTGTTTCATATGAAAAACAGAGATGCCAATTAGTACAAGTCTTAAAATTATACGGGATAAATAATCTGTCACTTCAGACCTTATTAGGAAATGGTTCTAATCAAGTTAAAATAATACTGCAATTAATTAATTACTTAAAAGAAACAAAACTGATTAATAGAATTTAAGAATGGTTAAGCAAAATAAAGGAATTGTACATGTATTCAGGTATTAAAATTTATTTTATTATTAAATCTTTTTTTTCTTTCTTTTCTCTTCCCTCTATCTCCTCTTCTCCTTCCTGTCATCTCTTCCCTCTGGTTATCTCATCCCCTCCATTCTTATCATATGTCTTTTGATCTCATGCTTTTACTACATTATGCGCTCCACACTCCTATCCAGTAGGTGGCGGGAATGCACCATGTAAGTTGGTCTGCCAACCGCCATCAACCCTACAAGAAGAAGAAGAAACTTGATTGGAGGACTCGTCGGAGTCGGTTCTTCTGCGCGAGTTAGCGTGACGTGCACGTGCTCATCATTTGAATCAACTAACGAACAGAAGGCAGCAACAGACGGAACGGTAATATGAAGGTAAGTACGTTATATTCTACGTTTCACATGTTTTATTTGTCATTTTCCCAAGAATTTGTGTTAATGTAACTTTTTAGATGCGTAAATTAACACTTTACCACTTCCTATACATTTTTTAGTAAGCCTACATGTCGCCCTGTACGTGCCCAGGCCATTGACAGCAGCTAATCTATAAAGGTAACGTTAACGTACATGAAAAGCTGTTTGGTTATTTAATTGGCGATTTCAACACGATTAACTTCACTTTATGACTTCGATGCTTCCTAACCTGTGTAAAAATATAAGATGATCTGTCAAATCGATTTAGAATGAGCATAAAAAACATATGCAAGTTAATATGTGCTCCAGCTAACGTATAGGCTAAGCTACTTATGAGAAACAGTTCGCAAATAACATTACGTATCCTCGAGCTAACTAACGTTAAACGAGATTTTTTAACACGTTATTACGCTAGCGAAGTGAATCGTGTCAGTTTACTGTTTTGTTGCTCTATTTTTTTCCACATTTAGTCATGAACTCCTCGCCAGAGACGCTCCACAGCATTGAATGGGAAAAGCTTTGCCATTTTGTAAGTTGCCCACTCAATTTGTTGCCAGTCAAATTACGTTAGTTCTTTGTGGTTTCGTTTGTTCTGTTCCTGATTTCCTTTGTTCACAAACCATGCTTGTCTGTGTTTTTGTCTGATTGTTGTGCTTTGTTCTGGTGTGCATTTTTTAATTTTCCTGTTTATTAAAATTGATTTTGTCTACATGCTTCTCTCTTGATTGAGGTTACTGCAGTTTACTTGTACAAGTATCTAAACAAATGTTTGTAAACGCATTGATTTTTAAAAATATTTTATATTATTAAGCTTTTTTAGAATTTCAAAAGAAAATGAAATCCAAGATCATTTAATTTCTCACAAAATACCATGTTAGCTTAATATTCTGTGTGAGGAGTCAAAAATTGTGGCAATTTTATGGTACCGATACTGTGGGTTGAACTTAAAATGTACCTTGGAATTGTACTTTGTAGAAGTTGATACTGTACCTGGTGAGATTTCCCTCTGGAATCTCCAGTTAAAGACATCAAGATCTTTAACCTGTGTCAGCTTGGACAGACGTCTATTCCAGTTCTGCCTACTAATTGTTCCAGACTTTGGTGACGGGGAGGCCCAGTTGCGCTTCTGCATCTTGATTTGTGTGACGAGCTGCTGCGTGTGTGTGTTCATGACAGCGAGCTCTGCGCTGTACCTCTGCTGATGAAGCCAACAGAACAACATCGTCTGAGAATAACAAAGCTGAAATCCTGTGGTCCCTGAACCGGACCCCCTTCAGCCCAAGGCTGCGCTTTGAAATTCTGTCCATAAAAATTATGAACAGAATTGGTGACAAGGGGCAGCCCTGCCGGAGCCCAACATGCACTGGAAACAAGTCTGACTTATTGCCAGCAATGCGAACCAGACTCCTACTCCATTCATACTGGGACAAGACAGCCCTTAACAAAGTACCTCTGACCCCATACTCCCAGAGCACCCTCCACAGAATGCCACGAGGGACACGGTCGAATGCCTTCTCCAAGTCCACAAAACACATGTGGACTGGTTGGGCATACTCCCATGAACCCTCGAGCACCCTGGTGAGGGTATAGAGCTGGTCCAGTGTACCACAACCTGGACGAAACCACATTGTTTCCCTGGATCCTAGGTTCAACCATCGGCCAGATCCTCCTCTCCAGTACCCTGGCATATACCCCCTATAGTTGGAGCACACCCTCCAGTCCCCCTTCTTGAAAATGGGAACCACCACCCTAGTTGCCCAGTGCAGGGGTACTGTCCCCGACCTGGCTTACAATGGCTCAGGAATAGCTCAAAGGGAGTCCGCCGAGCTGGTTGGTGTGAAGGCTGGGGAGGAGAGCAAGTGAAAGTGGAGTGCCGGTAAGAGTGAGGACATTTAACATATACACGCCAGACTGGACAAAACTAACTACAGAGAGGGAGAGTGTAACATAAGAGAGAGATCCACAGAGAACGTTACGTGCTACAAAGGTAATAATCCGACACTGAAACAGAGAACACAGAGGTAGAAATAGAGCTGCTAATCAGCTACGAGTGAAGACCGGTGCCAATACAATTATTGCAAATAGAGAGGAACATCAGCTGAGAGGGGAAAACAACACAGAACATGAGGGAATTAATGAGATCAGACCTGGCTCATGACAGTACCCCCCCCCCCCCCCCCCCCCCCCCCCCCCCCCCAAAAGAAGAGGAACTGTGAGAGCGGGAGAAGTCCTCGATGAGCGAGCGGTCCAGAATGACCCGGGCTGGTACCCAGCTTCTCTCATCTGGGTCATATCCCTCCCAGTCGACTAGGTATTGGAGACCCCGGCCACAGGGGCGTACAGCTAAGATCTTCTTGACCTTAAAAATGGAATCATCGACTAGAGCGGGAATAGAGGGGGTGGGAGGGGAGGGTGAGCGAATAACAGGCTTAATACAAGAGACATGGAATACAGGATGGACGCGTCGAAGGTTATGGGTTAATTTTAGTTGAACTGCCAAGGGGTTAATGATCTTAGTGATCTGAAAAGGTCTGATAAATTTAGGTGCCAACTTGCGAGACTGAGACTGGAGTGGAAGGTGACGAGTGGAGAGCCATACCTTTTGACCGAATATATATCTCGGGACTTTACTACGGCGTCGATCAGCAGTTAGGCGGGTTCGTTCGCGTGTTTTAGTGAGAGCCTTACGCACGGTTCTCCAAGTACGTTGACAACGTTTAATAAATGCTTCGACAGACGGTACGGCAGACTTAACATCTTGAGTAGAGAACAAGGGAGGTTGATAACCTAAACACGCATGGAACAGGGAGAGACCGGTGGAAGATTTTGGTAAAGAATTATATGCATATTCGGGCCACCCTAGTTGTTCGCACCATGAAGACGGATTACGCGCAGTGAGAGTACGGAGAAGCCGTCCTAGAATCTGGTTGACTCGTTCTGCCTGCCCGTTAGTCTGTGGGTGAAACCCCGATGATAAGCTTGCAGTACAGCCTAAGTGACGGCAGAATTCTTTCCAAAATTCAGAGGCGAATTGTGGACCTCGATCTGAGACGATATCTGTAGGTAACCCATGGATCTTAAACACATGGTCAAAGACTAGAGAGGTCTCCTTGGCGGAAGGCAGTTTTGGAGCGGGAATGAAACGAGCAGATTTGGAAAAACGATCGACTACCGTTAATATGACAGTGTTACCCGATGATGGTGGAAGACCTGTAACAAAGTCCATAGCGATATGCGACCAGGGGCGCAAGGGAATGGGGAGTGGTCGAAGTAGACCCGCGGGAGGAATATTACTAGATTTAGATTGTGCACAGAGCGAACAAGACTTGACGAAGCGTTGGATGTAACGGGGCATGGAAGGCCACCAGAAGCATTGGCTCGCGGTGGCATAACTACCCTTAATACCCGGGTGAGCGGATATCTTGGAAGTATGACACCAGCGAAGAACCTCTTGGTGGACGCCGCGCGGGACAAAGAGCGTCTCCTCTGGACAACCGCTAGGGATACTGACACCGGTCAGATGCCTCTTAACAGCTTGTTCGATGCCTCATGTAATCGTTCCTAAAACGCATTTCTTAGGCAGTATAGTCTCGGGGGACTCGGGGGTTGCTGTCCGAGGTGCTGAACTGGCGAGATAACGCATCTGGCTTAATATTCTTAGTTCCTGGCCGATAAAAAATGGTGAAATCAAAGCGTGTGAAAAATAGAGCCCAACGGGCTTGGCGTGCATTTAATCTCTTAGCTGTGTGGAGAGATTACGGTGATCAGTCCAGACTAGAAAAGGAAAGGGCGATCTTTCGAGCCAGTGGCGCCATTCACCGAGGGCCAAACGAATAGCTAACAATTCGCGATTTCCCACGTCATAATTCTGTTCGGCGGGGGATAGACAGTGGGAAAAATAGGCACAAGGGTGGATCTTGCCGTCACTGGAGGATCGTTGCGATAATACGGCTCCGACTCCCGTGTTAGAAGCGTCTACCTCCACAATTAACTGTTTAGTGGGGTCCAGTGTGATTAGGATAGGGGCCGTGGCGAATAGACCCTTTAATTGATCAAAAGCACCCTGTGCTTCGTTGGACCATACGAACTGTAACTTTGTGGATGTAAGCGTGGTAAGGGGAGCGGCAACTTTACTGAAATTACATATGAAACGGCAGTAGAAATTTGCAAAACCAAGAAAGCGCTGTAAAGCTGTGCGAGAATCAGGTACGGGCCAATTTAAGACCGCGTCTACCTTTGTCGGGTCCATACTGATGCCCTCGGACGATATTACCGAACCGAGAAAAGTTATGGAACTAGAAAACACACTTCTCGGCCTTAACAAATAGTCGGTTCTTGAGTAAGCGCTGCAGGACACGACGAACTTGCTGAACGTGGATCTGAGGGGAGGGGGAGAAGATTAGTATGTCGTCAAGATATACAAAGACAAAAATGTTGAGCATGTCTCTAAGAACGTCATTAACAAGGGCCTGAAATACGGAAGGAGCGTTTACTAACCAGAAGGGAAGAATGCGATATTCTAAGTGGGCAACAGGGGTATTAAAGGCCGTCTTCCACTCGCTTCCAGCCTTAATCCGGACAAGATGATAAGCGTTGCGAAGATCGAGCTTAGTAAATATCTTGGCACCCTGTAGGATTTCAAAGGCATTAGACATAAGTGGTAAAGGATAACGATTCTTTATGGTTATGCTATTAAGCCCGCGATAATCTATACAGGGGCGAAGACTGCCATCCTTCTTCTTTACGAAGAAGAAGCCTGCCCCCGCCGGAGAGGTGGAGGGAACTATAGTAACGGCTGCTAAAAACTCTGAGAGATATTTCTCAAGGGCTTCGCGCATGGAACAGATAAAGAATAAAGTTTACCACGAGGGGGCGTACTGCCGGGTATAAGGTCGATACTGCAATCATAAGGGCGGTGAGGAGGGAGAGAAGCCGCCCGGGACCGGCTGAACACCGCTCGCAGATCGTGGTACTCCTCCAGAACTCCAGATAGATCATTGGGTTCCTCCTGAAACACAGATACAGAAGACACAGCAAGTACAGCAGAGACAAGACATTCAACATGACACGAAAGACTCCAAGAAATTACATTTCCCTTAGCCAGTCTATCTGAGGGTTGTGTTTAACCAGCCAGGTATGACCGAGTACCATTGGGTTAAGGGGCGACTTGAATAAATAAAAGGAAATAGTCTCATGATGATTGCCAGAGAGGGTTAAATTCACAGGTATAGTGATGCGGCAAATGGAGGCCAAAAGCTGTCCATCAAGGGCAAATACGTTAATGGGTTCTGTTAAATCCTTCAGTGGAATCTTGTGTTGGATAGCCCATGCTTCATCCAAAAGGTTTACTTCCGCTCCAGAATCAATAAGGGCTAGGCAGTCCGCTGAGACCCCTGGGCAGTGAATGTGAGCAGAAAGGTGGGTGCGGGAACTTGTGGTAGAGGACAGGGTTGTCGAGCTCGCCAGTACTCCTCAATCTACTGACGAGCTTGATCTTTTACCGGACAGAGCCTGGCATAATGTCCAAAAGCGCCGCAGTACATACACCTCCGCTCCATCAGGCGGCGCTGGTATTCCGCATTGGAGAGATGCAGCTTCCCGTGCTGCATGGGCTCCGTCTCCGAAGGAGCGGTTACTGAGGGATAACTTGGAGAGTGTTGTGGCCGTCGTTCGAAAGTCTAGTTGCGAGACCGGCGATGCATATCCAGGTGCTTGTCAACACGGATGGCCAGCTCAGCAAGTTGATCGAAGTGCTGTGGATGATCTCGAGTGAAGAGCTCCTCCTTTACCTCTGTGTTGAGACCGTCAATAAATCGGGTGACGAGGGCTGGCTTATTCCATTGGCTGGTCGCCGCTAGTGTGCGAAATTTGATAGCGTAGTCAACCACTGACTTGTTGGATTGACGGAGACCTGCCAGCTGACGGGAGGCTTCTCGGCCATACACCGATCGGTCGAAAACCTTTAAAATCTCCTGCTTGAAGAACGAGTATCGAGAGCAGCAATCCGAGTTGGGCTCCCAGACCGCGGCGCCCCACTCCCTCGCCCGGCCAGTAAGGCAGCAGAGAACAAAAGCGACCTTAGAACGATCCTCCGCATAAGTAGCTGGCTGGAGAGAAAAGACCACATCGCACTGTGTCAGGAAAGCTCTGAACTGGGTCGGATGACCAGAATAGCAAGGAGTGTTATTGACTCGTGGTTCATGCTGAGGAAGACTGCAATAGCTGGCCTGAATTCTAGGCCTCAGACGCTGCAGCTGGGTAGCGAGCTCCGTCACCTGTGCTGCCAGACTCTCCACGGTATTTCTGGTGTCCATCAACTCTTTATGATGTCGGCCAAGCGTGATTCCCTGCATCTTGACCGCGGAGAGAAGCGGGGACTCACCCGTGGGTTCCATGGTCGGACTATTCTGTAACGAACCAGACAGAATACCAGAGGTGCGGTTTTATTAGGTACAAGTCAAACAAAGGCAGGCTGCCGCACGCTGGATCTTGGCGAGTGCGCAGCGCTGGTCTGGCTTACAATGGCTCGGGAATAGCTCAAAGGGAGTCCGCCGAGCTGGTTGGTGTGAAGGCTGGGGAGGAGAGCAAGTGAAAGTGGAGTGCCGGTAAGAGTGAGGACATTTAACATATACACGCCAAACTGGACAAAACTAACTACAGAGAGGGAGAGTGTAACATAAGAGAGAGATCCACAGAGAACGTTACGTGCTACAAAGGTAATAATCCGACACTGAAACAGAAAACACAGAGGTAGAAATAGAGCTGCTAATCAGCTGCGAGTGAAGACAGGTGCCAAAGCAATTATTGCAAATAGAGAGGAACATCAGCTGAGAGGGGGAAACAACACAGAACATGAGGGAATTAATGAGATCAGACCTGGCTCATGACAGAATTGTCCTAATTGATTGACTGATAGTGCTATGTTTTCTGTTTTACAGGACATCATGGCAGATATCTGCTCAAACCTTATAAAGAAAATTGCCATGTTCAAGTCATGGGATGTAAACTTCAGCAGAGCCGTGCTAGAGGCTGAGTTCTTCTCTCCCGGTGATGTCATTATTGAAAAGGACACAGCGGCTGATCATATGATCTTCATCGACAGCGGTCACGTCCTGTTTAACGACATCTTGTGCCGTTTAAATGAAGCCTCGTCTTTGTCAACATTTTCTCTTTCTTTCAAATATATAACCAACCCAAACAAATGCAATTCCCCAAAATGTTTGACACACACACACACACACACACATAGCTTATACTGTCCCACTTACATAAACATAAACGACTCCCGATTAGAATGCACATTGCAAATCAGCCAGCAGAGTATCAGTAACGGACTTTTATTGGTCATTTTTGAAAATTGCATGACTTACATACCTGTTAGGTTTCATGCCAGTAATCTGGTTTGCTCTATAATGCAGTGAAATATCGCGCGCCCGCGTGCGTGCGCGCATTAAAGAGCCGCTGAGCTAACAGCTGACAGGCCGGGAACACAGACAGACACGTGAACTAGGAGAACGTTTTTCTCTCACGCTTGCGAACCACAACTGACAGATTATAGCGGCTGTAACACACACCTTTCAAAGTTGTGTCACAAAAACACTCCGTAATCCACTCAAAACGCTATTAAACCCCATTTTCGGAACGCAAATTACCTATTGTAAACGCTGTAAGCGGAAGTTCTAAATATTTTACCGGATGACGCTGGTCGCTATGGCGGCCTCCATTCAGCAGCCAAGAAAAAGGTCTATACTTCCGGGTTTTTTCCCACTGCAGTCTCTCTTTCGAGTTTTAAAATGGCAGCCGCGTGAAATAAGCATATTGTTTGTCAATTTGTCATCCTCTGAGAGAATGGGTAATGGTTGCCTAGCAACAACAGACGCCACTGGATAATTTTAAACATGCTTTTACAGGGACGTGCAGAGACCTTTTAAGGGGCAGGGGCTCAAATGGAAAAAAGGGCACTTTTTATTAAATAATAGTAATAATTGTACTTTAATAAATAAAATATATTATAATGAGATTATTAAGGAGATTTCACCCTAAATTCACCATATACTCACCCTTAAAAGGATAGTTAATTCAAAACTGAAAATTCTGTTACTATTTACTCACCTTTTACTTGTTGCAAACCCACATAGATATATACACTAGATATCGCATAGGGACCCTGAGCATGCGTCAATAGCGCCGCCACATTGGTACAGTGCTCCTAGGACAAACGTCATTCAACCGCACTAGTCAAGACAGTGTGACAATGTGAAGATGCTGGACTTTAGCGCTGTGTACGGGTGTAGTAACGAGCAAACAAAGAAAACAAAGCACAAAGTCATCACATTTCATAGGTAAGATTTAGTTTTTTATGTTTTTGTATGTTATAAACTTTTGTGCTTAACAAGTGATGTTATTGATGATAATACAGACACTTACTGCAGTGACCATAAGGCAAAGTAGCATCAACTCGCACTAAATTCTAAGCTTATGCTAGTTTTGTTGAATAAAATAAGCAAACAATGTTATGAAATATGACAAGAAGACGCTGCGGTGCTAGAAACTTGTGTTATTGTTAGCTAAGTGAACGAGTCGTTCATAACAGAGATTCATTCACAAACGAATCGCTCCCTCCGTCAGAATGAGAAGTGAAAGCAGGTGAGGGGGTGTGTTTCAGGACACGGATTAGATCAAATTAAACAGGGAAGGAGGATAATACATTACCATGCACACAAACACTCGCTCTTTGTCAGGAATGCTCATGCGGTCACATACACCAATGTAGAAAAGTGATGTAAAATTATAATATTTCGTAATTTAAAGGTGCAGTTGGTAAGTTTGACACCCAGTGGTTGAACTAGGTATTGCAGTCCTGAATCATAATAAAGGTACGCCGGGTTGCCAGTTTGAGGGATTTTAAACTGTGTTCTAAATAAAAGCAACGACACGCGATTGAGGGAATATTCTCCATATTAAAAGGAGTTTTGGTTCTAACCAACACCTCGAATTGATATATTAGAAGCGGCTTCTATTTCTCACAGCTGAACAACAAAAACCTATGACAGATCACCTCAGGTAAGCCTCGTGTGCTTTATTCAGTGCTAAATGCTAACAATGCGAGTTTGAATGCATTTTACATGACGTGTATTACCATATACTGAAAGCAGAAAGTTCACTTCACCTTTAATGATGTTAAAGAGGGTTAACATGTATTAAATAGATTCTAAACCTTACCGTTTTGTGAGTGAGTGCATATTCTGTGCTTCTGAAAGGCTGTATTTAAATTTCTGCCGTGTTTTGTGGTGCAAACAGCCAAATGGCTCATCACTCATAACAATCTCGTCACAGCGTGTTGTTAGGACATGCGATGTAACCTGCTCACGTTCCTAATATTTATGTCATTTGCTAATTAACGTCATGTGGAACTGAATCTGTCTCATTTTGACATCTGATACTTTCCACTACACTGTAGCATTTCGCTCATGGACGCATGCTTTCAGAGTCTTTCTGAATGAATGAATGAATGAATGAAATATGCTGTTTTCCAACAAGGCAACCCGGGGTGCTGAATTATAATTGGTTAAACTGGCATGTGCATGTGAAAATTACCTAAACAAAGACATCGTTCCGGCACGGAAAAAAACATTTTCAAAGCAGAATATCTGACTTCAGCATTGTTTGTCAGTTAAACAAGTATGTTCACTTGGGATGTTTCTTAAATATCTGCACACATATTATTGTATTTTTAGGCTTTAGAAGAGTCAAAAACTTACATACAGCACCTTTAAAAAAATATTTGCATACTGACCACCGGGGAAAACTCCCGATCATAGATATATGTGTATATGTGCATTTCTCTGGCTTTGGATGGCCACAGTCCTCCACTTCACCTTGGTCCTGCATTCATTTCAAAGGAGCGCTACCCTGTACTAAAATGGCGGCTCTATTGACGCGTTCCTTCTAATAGACAACAGTAGGGTAGGCGACATCTAGTGTATATATCTATGGCAAACCCATTTGACTTTTTATTTCTTCTGTTGAACACACAAAGTAATATTTTGAAAAAAAGCAGGAAACCTGTAACCATTGACTTTGTTTTTCCTACTCTGGAAGTCAGTGATTTCAAGTTTATAGCTTTCTTTAAAATATCTTTTTTTTTTTAAATCTTATATTCGTTAGTGTTCAACAAAATAAAAAAACAAAGAAATGGAACCACTTGAGGGTGAGTACATTTAAATGTTTGGGTGAACTATCCCTTTTCAATATATTATTTTTGTTGGAGTTTTTTTTTTTTCTTCTGTTGAACAAAATAAAATATTTTGAAGAATGTAGGACACGCTGATAGCCACTGACTTCCATAGCTAGCCTATATGTACATGTTTTATACCTTCAATTGACATTATATATTCTGTGTGACTGCAAAAACAAGAGGGCAATATTTTCACTATCCAGCTGTCGTTTCTCCATTACATTAGCCTGTATGCCTATGATATTGCCCTGGCTAAACTTTAGCTAACTTGTTACATGGTTGTTAATCAGGAGGATGTTAGCAAGACAAAATAGCCTATTTGCTTTTGAACTTTTGGATAAATAGCTGACGTTAAATTTGAGCCTCAGGTAGTCTTTTGTTAACTGTTACTCACCTCCACACAATGAAGATGAATGACGGATGAATTTACATCGGCGGTTCTGTCGTTCATATCGCGCTGCCGTAACAAAGGTCAGCTAGTAATATATATTTTACACACGCTCCGTCTGCAGTGTGTGTATGGGTCAGACTGTAAAGCTATGGCCCAGATGCAGTCCGTGTGCAGTGCGGATGCAGGAGTTGGCATAGGCGCTGATGGCCGTTACTCCACTGTTGACACTTTACTTTCGAGGAAAGAATAACAATGTAAATAGAGTCTTCGTTAGAGCATTCGCCTCGCATGTGGCTTTTCTTTCCAAATCGCCGGTTCGAGGCTCGCTTGGAGCAGCTAGACTGAAACCAAGACATACTTTAAAATTTCATTTTTTTATTGTTTGACAGGGAAAGCGGTCCTTAAATAGAACACGCATTAACATACATATATTATTAGTAGTATTTAAAAAAGAATTATTATCCCCAGGCAGAAAAGGGCACTTTCTCTCCAGGAGAAAAAAGGGCAGGGGCTCAAGCACCCAAAGCCCCCACCTCTGCACGTGCCTGTGCTTTTAGATGCAATATGTGAACAGAAAGAAACTAAATGCAGAGAGTAAATGATGACAGAATATTCATTTTTGGGGTGAACTATTCAAAGTCCACATAAACCAAAATCTGCGACCATTTATTTTTCTGTATTGTGATGCAGTTCGTAGACAAACGGAAATTTAATTGAGAAAAAGTGGGCGTGGCTTGTTTTTCTCTACTGCGAGCTGATTGGATGTAGTAAAGTAGGCGTTTCATTCAGAAAGATGGGGAAAAGGGTTTGGGGAGAGTTATTACAGCCTAACAGACTCCTCCACCTCGTCACTTCTGTCAAAACTAACAGCTGGAGGGGAGTGGTTAAGTATATTAGCCACACCCACTACCTCAGACAGACCTAATCCAAGAATTGAACTGAAAACAAACAGGAAGTACATTTGCAGATTTCAATTAAAGATTACAAGAGCAAATTATTATTTATTCTTAATGACATGCACAGATGAACTATCCAGCACAAAACTAGCAATGTGAGCTAACTAAATCAATATGGCTAGTTTTGATTTCACGTGTACTTTAATGATCTTTTTCTCCAAAAAAAAGTGTCAAATGTATTGGTGACGTACGTGCTGAAAACTCCAGGAATGGCCAGGACATTTACTTCAAAGCTCTGAAGGATGCGTGCATGTATTTTTCCCCAATTGAGCTGGGCTGTAAAATGCAACACAAAAAAGAAAGGAGCGTTAAATATCAAATCAATACAAGCATGTCCGGGCTACTGTATTAAAAACAAATGAGACAAACCGTGAGGTTGCTCTTCACGATCCAGCAGTCGGGTGGAAATCCTTCTATAGCAGAAACAAAGTACTAAATGCAGGAGTCCCAATGCCTGATCACAGCCATCAGAAAGAGCACAAGCAGCAGTCTGAGAAACTTTTTCACATCTTCCAGGCGAATATCAGACACCTAGAGTGACACAATATATTCAATATTATAGCGACCGCAATAATCAAACCCTTGGGATCAAATATGGTCGGAACCAAAGTTCACAGGTCTGTGTTCTCTGGACTTCTCTCAAGCCGTGAGACTTCTACATTCTGATTGCTTGCCGCCGAACCGCGTCACAGCTCATTAACATAAAGTTGACTTGATTTTAACTCTCCTCGACGCCCACACCGGCGAAGAGGCGCCGCGCTGCTCCTCGCCGCTTATCGCCACCGATTTCCATTAAAAAATTGATGACTTCCGGCTACTTTGACACTCTCGCCGATTTCGGTGTGAACCTACAGTTAGTCTCTTATTTATCAGGGGTCACCACAGCGGAATGAACCGCCAACTATTTCAGCATATGTTTTACACAGCGGATGCCGTTCCAGCCGTAACCCAGTACTGGGAAACATCCATACACACTTATTCACACACACACACACACTCGTACACTACGGCCAATTTAGTTAATCAATTCCTCTATAGCGCATGTCTTTGGACTGTGGGGGAAACCAGAGCACCCGGAGGAAACCCACGCCAACACTGGCAGAACATGCAAACTCCACACAGAAACACTAACTGGCCCAGCTGGGACTCAAACCAGTGACCTTCTTGCTGTGAGACGACAGTGCTTAACACTGAGCCACCCTTATCCAGGATTATTAGGTTAAATAAAATATTAAATAAATTTTTTTTGTTCAAATAAAGCAGGGGTGCCCAAACTTGGTTCTGGAGGGCCGGTATATTTTAGTTCCAACCCCAATCAAACACACCTACAGCAGCTAATCAAGCTCTTTCTAGGTATACAAAACCTTCCAGGAAGGTGTGTGTGAGGAAGTTGGAACTAAACTATACAGGACACCAGCCCTCCAGGACCGAGTTTGGACACCCCTGAAATAAAGCAAGTAATAATAATAATTCCTTACATTTATATAGCGCTCTTCTAGACACTCGAAGCGCTTCACAGTGATTTTGGGGGAATCTCCTCATCCACCATCAGCGTGCAGCATCCACCTGGATGACGCGACGGCAGCCATATTGCGCCAGACCGCACACCACACCCAGGTACTTAAGTAAAAGTAAAGAAGTACCGCCTGAAAAATGTACAAAAGTAAAAAAGTAAAAAGTACTTCAACCACAGTCCAAAGACATGCGGTATAGGCGAATAATAATTCAACTACATTTGCAGTAGTTTATAAGTGTGTGAATGTGAGTGTGTATGGGTGTTTCCCAGTACTGGGATGCAGCTGGAAGGGTATCCGCTGCATTAAACAAATGCTGGAATAATTGGCGGTTCATTCTGCTGTGGCGACCCCTGATAATTCAGGGACGAAGCTGAAGGATAACAAGTGAGATACTGTAGGTAGGTAATCATCCTGACACAAACTCACAGTGTTCAGCATGTAGTTTTGCCACTGTTAGATCATAAATAACAGCTGCCATTCATGTTGATTTTGTCTTTTGCTAAAATAAATACTTATCAGATATGACTGTACACAATTTTTTTTGCATTAGGCTAAAGCTTCTTATTCTCTTCAAAGAGCAGCTCTCATATATAACCTGCTATTTCAGTGTTTTTTTTTTTTTTTCAGGTATTGTGGTTATTTTATTTAATGGATAAACATTAATTCTGTTACAGTTTTTCTCAGTCACTTTGGTCCATTTCTCAGATCAGAATTGAAATTCTCTAAACCCACTGTTCAATCTTCAGATCATCATTGTGTCACTTGTGCACATCAGAAAGCAGTTTCTCTTTATGAACAAGTTGCAAATGCTTTTGTTCATCCATCCAAATGATTATGTGCAATTCTCTGATGTTTCCTATATTATCAGTTGCTTATGTCATGTTGATCAACATGTATTATTTTATCTCTGTTGAATAGACTCACCCCCACAACATTTAATCGTTCAAATGCCTGAACAAGTTGTCTTAATATTTAGTCAGAATGCATTTTTAGCATTTCTCCCAGGTGAATCTGGACTTTTTCTAATAAAGGGCTAAAAGGAGGTTGCCCTGTTCACATTTTTACTTTTGTTTTTTCTTTGTGCCATGCGGTGCTCTCTTTTCCTTTCTGTATCAGAATTGTATCAGAACATAAATAAAATCCACCTTCGCTTCTCTGTGGCGCATGCTTTGGATGCTCGAATGTGGTCATTCTGATGATCTCTGTGGCTGACTTATCAATTTTCATGACTGCATCTGCACAAATAGAAAAAGTATTATTAGTAATATGCAAAGGAATTGAGTTTGAGACCAATAATTGAAATGTTGTTTTAAAAATTCAATCATCTGACTACATTTTTAAGGCTTATTTATGAATTAGCATACAGTTAGCAGCAGATATGATATCAATACAAAGACACATAGTCTATGCTGCCTTTCATATTAATTATAATGCATTAAACAGTCAGAAATATTCTGATAAAATACACATCTACAAAGACTCCTGCATGTTATACAATTTTACCATCAAAATCTCTAGCATGTTGCTTAAATTTAATGTTTGAGTCAGTGATGTAGTGTTCACACATAAATAATCTGTCTCTTCGACTTTATTAATCCACCTTTACTTAAAACCTTAATAAAACTACACAATGCACCATTATAGCATGTACAATTTTATGTCAGACGAAAATACAGTCACGTTGTGCTTTGAACCCAAAGAAACAGATCAAACTAGCATTACACGTTATGTGATTATATTGTATATCTGGAGATAGAGGTAAAGTTGGTTTTATATTCGCACATTCGTTCATTTAGAAGTCTCTATATTTTTACCATGTTACTTTGAATATTCGATCGGTATTCGCAAGGAAGTATGACTTTAAAACAACATTAACACTACCTAATGAACTGTAAACAATGTTGTACTTTGATAGTCATTGGCTGCTAATATGATTTCTATATTTAGAATTTGCAAAGAATACTTTTCTGAAATTATATTATTAAGGAGAACGTCTGAATATCCGAATATAAAACCAACTTTACCTCTATTATCTGGAGACAGTCCTGTTGTTAATCACTTACAGATGCTAATTCTACTTAGCCCCAGCACATTTAGGTACTTTAATACAACAACTAACACTTTAAAAGAACAATAAAATAACTTTGCGGACCAAACTTACCTTCAACTGACTAGAAAATAGAAACCGATAGATGATGTACAGAGCGCTGAATGCTTGCGAATTCAAATCAGAGTGGCGTTTCCTGATTGGGTCATGATGACGCGATGCATCAGCCAATCAGATTGGCGCTTACTGGTTAGGTTCCTCCGCTGCAATGTTAAAGTTCTAAAGTTGGAATAAGTGTTTATTTGCCTTTATAACATGTCGGAGACAATTAAAACAGACACAAATAAAATAAACAAGTTAGAGAAAAAACATTAAAATATAAAACATGTACTCAATAAATAAATAATTAAATAATAAATAATGTTTCATCAGAAATAGCCATATTAACACTCATATTGATATCAATGTTGATATTTGTCATAAATAAATAAACATTCATTAATAATGTCAATTTTCTACATGTGTCTTAGACGTGCAAAATGTGACCTACCAGGCCCGTAGCCAGCCTGGTGAAAGGGGTGGTTCTTTTTTTCTCAAAAAGTGGACCTTTTTGCAGTTAGACGCCTCGGTTTCTATTTAACTATGAGATTTAAATACTGCATTTAAGTGACATTTTAAGCAGTACTTTTTTTTTTTGCTGGATTAGCTAGTCAGATGTCATCATAACCACACTTTATGATGCACTAAAAATATTTCCTAAAAATTTGCAATAAATAAAATTTTAACATTTTTAAAATGCAAATTTATTACATCATATATCATTAGGAAAAAATAGGAATCTGTTAAAGTTTTAAAGTAAAAAACTGAAGCCTACTGTAATTTATTAGACAAAAAACTAACTGGCCAGCACATTCAACTGTCTTAAGTCACAATTTGGCCATTTCAATAAAAAAATTATAATTAAAACTACTACTAATAATATAAATAATATAATAATAAAACAATAATAATGAATTCTTCAGATTTTTTCTAGCCTCTTTGGAAAAAAAAAAAGTACATTTGAAAATTCCTGGATATCAACAATAGGCAAAATATATTCAAATTAATTTTATATGGTCCGCTTCTGGTGCTTCACACCTTTTTATTGCTCTTTTTTTTTTCAGGAATGAGGTCCAAGATTTAGAATAAAAGTTACCTGCAATGTTTTCTCTGTTTAAAAACAACACAGTAGTGAAAGAAGACTTCTCTAACATCAGATTATAGTCAACAGCAGACAGAGGATTCCGTTTGATCTTAAAGCCTTTTTCGATGGATTATTTTCATTATTTATGATGGCATAACAGTCAAAATAGGACAAATGAGCTCATGTATGGGACAAATGCTGGACCTGAGGGGTGGGTCTTCCGAACCCCCCCTGGCTACAGGCCTGAAAAGTTAGAAGACATGTTTTATGCTTATAGTAAACATGTTTTTAATAGAGTTTTGGCTGTAAAAGCACACAGGTGTTTCAGGCGCAGGTCAGATTTTCCCCAGGTCATAATTTATTTTATTTACATTAATTTTGTCAAAAAAATTATTAGACCTGTCCAGTTTCATCTGGAATGCATCCCAAATAGGGTTACCACTTTTAATACAAAAAAATAAGGGACGCATACTGCAGCGGGGGCCACATCCCCAATCACAGGCCCAATAGCATGCCAGTGGTGGTAAATCGCAACTTAATATGTTTTCAGGAAAGTATGAACACTTGGACATTAAAATAAACTGTCTTTTATTGAAATCTGTGTAAACAGATCAGATGCAGTCAGTCTTTCTCTTTTACAACTCTGCAGCACTGTTATAGCTGATGTTATGTTTAATAGTGTGGTACACCTGTGTTAACTCTGCTGCTGTAACCTAGAGGAGAAAATACTAATCAACCTCATTTTAAAGGCTGGTATTGATAACAGATTTGTGGCTAAAATATTTGTCATTATTTGTAGTAACACATATCCAAACATGGAAACAGCACATACATAAACTAGCTACAAACATTAGCCTGTAAAGATTTCAAATAGCCTATTTCTAATTTAAAAATATGGAAAGTTGCAGTTAACTAGTTTATTTTCTTTACATGGGCATTATGTTGTTTATTAATGTAATAAATGTAATGTTTCATTTTATTATTTTCACAGACTGTTCTTTATTTCATATAGTAAACAGTAAATTACAAAAAAAAAAAAAGATTTCCACATACTGGGTCACTGTCATTACCATGTCTGCTTCGGGAGAGACTTGGGGTACGAAGTACTGTCTGTGTCTGACTGCATTGATTTTTGTGAGCTCTGTCGTTGCGGGAATGCTGCTCTCCGGAGGCATGTTGTCGCACGTCCCGCATGATGGCAGATGCTTCGCCAGGTAACCCCCGCGTCTTAAAGTTTCAGACTCAGAGTTTAAACGCAAGCGGCTGCAAAAGTACCGCAGAGAGTGGGAGTAAACAAAAACCTGGATGCAGAGTGGTAGACATTGTTATCAAGCCAACTTCACGATTTGTCGGAGAGCGTTCTCTGGCTCAGCTCTTTTGACAGACTCTGCTTAAAAGACACGCCCTCCTCACAGGACAAAGACCAATCAAACTGACGATGGCAAGCATCAAGTATTACCCAATCAAAAGAGGAAAGAGGTATCTGCATAAAATGCGTGTGGACTGATTTGCATGAAAAGCTACTTTAAAAAAAATGATGAAAAATACGGGACAAAACCCGTCCCGTATTGGTTCAAAACGGGACGCGCAATTTCATTCTCAAATACGGGACGATTCCGTATTTTAAAGGACAGTGGCGTAGCGCAGGGGTTCCCAAACTTTTCAGCCCGCGACCCCCAAAATAACAATGCCAGTGACTCGCGACCCCTAATATCCTCTGAGGTGGTTATAAATACAGAAACCTTGTATGCAATGGCACACACACACCAATAGACCCAAGTCTATTCTTCGTTTTTAATGTATGTCAGTGTTGTAAATGTGCCAGAAAGTTTAACCTGTTCTGGTGTTATGAAATCAGTCTGCTGCATCTGATGCTATTGCTGTGTCTTTAATATAATGTAATTACCCCAGGCAGGGGCGCCGCTAGCAATTTTGGGCCCCATGAAAAAATATGAGGATGGGCCCCCTACTACCAAGCTAGTTATCCAAACTCTTTGTCTGCAATGTAGTTATACTGACCTATGCATTTTATTATTGATTTTCACTATTATCAGTTTTTAGTTAGAGAACGACCATGGCTGTAGCTAGCAGACAATTTATTGTTCAAATGTAAATGTAGTACAAAAAAAGGAACAGTAATCAAATATTCACTGAAACTTTAACATTTCCCTACTGGATCATTATTTTTCAAGGAAACCTAGCTTGATAAATTGTCACCCTGCCTGCCTTTAAAACCACAGCTTAAATATTTGTCTTAGTTTTATGTTTGCTTTGCTGTTATACCTATTATCATTCTACATAATCAACATTGTGCAAAAATAGCAGTAATTTAATAGTGGCCACGTCAACAATTAAGTTAATATCATAGTGAAATTTATACTTAAACGCAGACTGCAATGCATATGCTATTTTTAAACGCAGGATCTCAGTGATATCCTTGTTACCTGCTTCTTTAACTGTGAGATGAGTTTGGGGAACTTCGTAGGGAAGAGCGGGTGAGGGCGAATCTGCATCTATGTATGAGGTAGACATATAGAGCTCATCATTAGCAAAGTAAATTAAGCTTTTACAAGAAAGCTCCGTGCTCTGTGAATAAACATACCGTTACCTTTCTTTTCAAAAAACTGTATTAGCAAATGCCGTCCCTTTTTCTCTCTCTCTGATTTTTGAAACCTCTCTTTTCGTTTTTGATGACCGGATTTAGTCTTTGTTAATCTCGAGGACACCGCTGCTTTGACAGTTTACCTGACGATCGCACTGACGCATTTAACAAAGCGTCAACTCTCTTCCCGCTACTGACGGACTGAACCATATAGTGAAAGGAGGTGGGGGTGCAATTTGACAGTGACAGACACGAGAGGCAGATATAAGCCGTATTTTTATTTTTAATAAATTGTTTTACTTGTAATTTAGAGATACATTCATAATTTATATTACATTATAGCACTGTTATTAATTATAAAGCAGACCTCTGGGGGCCCCTAGAGTGCATGGGCCCTTAGAATCGTCCTAACGTTCAAAAAAAGTTAGTTTCAAAAAAATTGACTTCAAAGTTTACAGGTGTAAAAATGAGCCTTGATGTACTTGAATGTTAGAAATGTGTTATCCACTACAATACAAAGTTACTTGTCAAATAAATTAACGAGGAACATTATTTTGAGTATGAGCTGCATGGTGGCGCAGTGGGTAGCACATTCGCCTCACAGCAAGAAGGTTGCTGGTGTGAGCCCTGGCTGGGTCAGTTGGCATTTCTGTGTGGAGCTTGCATGTTCTCCCTGTTGGCGGTTCATTCCGCTGTGGCAACCCCGGATTAATAAAAGGGACTAAGCCGAAAAGGAAATGAATGATTATTTTGAGT
The DNA here is from genome assembly GCA_903798195.1 of Danio kyathit. Classification (NCBI taxonomy): domain Eukaryota; kingdom Metazoa; phylum Chordata; class Actinopteri; order Cypriniformes; family Danionidae; genus Danio; species Danio kyathit. The sequence goes on from LR812534.1 coordinate 8,007,601, forward strand.
TTAAGTTGTGTAATTATCTGGTTTATGAAGACTGCAGTCATGCATAAATGACGTTTGTGATCGTTCCAACCCCCCCCCCCCCCCCAACCCCCCCGCGCACTTCACCAGGGGGCCCCGTCAATAATTCTTGCAGGGGGGCCCCCGCATTTTGCGCTACGCCACTGGGCCACTGGATGGCATCCAGGATCATCTGTAAATATCAGTATTAAAGTCATGCCACTAAACACAAGGTTTTTGTTTAAAAGGATTCGATTTCTTGCATAATTTACCTGGGGAGTCAATTCAACTTCACTCTCTCTAGGGAACAGCAAGGGTAGCACATCTGGTCTGTGGCAAAAAAGTGGCCAAACCCCAGTTTCCTTCAACCCCTTTTTTTAATTGCTTCATTTGGGCATTAACTCGACCAAGGACCTGCAAATTAAAACAATTTGCAGCAATCATGAAATACATAAAAAAAAAATTTGTATACAATTTAAATGCTTGTTTAATTAGTTGTCTAAATCGCTACAATAAACTAAATGTATTTTTTAAAAAACGTTTGTATTTGTGAAGTTAAAAAAACAGGGATTGCACACACAAATATTTTTTCAATTGTCAACAGAACAAACCATCGCTATACAATGACTTGCCTAATTACCCTAACCTGCCTAGTTAACCTAATTAAGCCTTTAAATGTCACTTTAAGATGTATAGAAGTGTCTAATAAATATCTAGTCAAATATTATTTACTGTCATCATGGCAAAGATAAAATAAATCAGTTATTAGAAATGAGTTATTAAAACTATGCATACGTATATGTATGTGTGTGTGTGTGTGTCATCCCCAGAAACACACACACACACACACATATATATATATATATATATATATATATATATATATATATATATATATATATATATATATATACACATACACGTATGTATATGTGTGTGCATCCTCAGCGGCCACTTTATTAGGTACACCTCTCCAACTGCTCATTAACGCAAATTTCTAATCAGCCAATCACGTGGCAGCAACTCAATGCAATTAGGCATGTAGACATGGTCAAGATGATCTGCTGCAGTTCAAAGTGAGCATCAGGATGAGGAAGAAAGGTGATTTAAGTTACTTTGAACGTGGCATGGTTGTTGCTGCCAGGAAGAACAGGAAATTGAGGCTACAATTCGCAGAGGCTCACCAACACTGCACAATAATTCAATTCAATTCAATTCATCTTTATTTGTATAGCGCTTATACAATGTAGATTGTGTCAAAGCAGCTTCACATGGAAGATTATAGTGAATTGAAACAGTGTCAGTTCAATTTTCAGAGATTAAGTTCAGTTCAATTCAGTTTAGCTCAGTTCAGAGTGGGTTAATAATCACTACTGAGAGTCTAAACACTGAAGAGTAAATCCATCGATGCGCAGCTCTACAGATGCCGAACCATGCAAGCCAGTGGCGACAGCGGCGAGGAAAAAACTTCACCGATTGGCGAAAGTGAAGATTTAAAAAAAAAACCTCGAGAGAAACCAGGCTCAGTTGGGCACGACCATTTCTCCTGTGGCCAAACGTCTTGTGCAGAGCTGCAGTCTAGGCGCGGCAAGGTGGACCTCGGCGAAGACTCGTCTGTCCTTGGAGCATCACAGGAATCAGTCTCATGCTCTCACTCCATGATGACCACCACAGCGGTTGCTCAGGATACGGCCTGGTCCAGAAAACCTTAGGATCATCTCGTCACTGGTCTCGGATCGCGTCAGTGGCACTGCATAGTCTGAGGGCCTCGGGATGAGTATCCCCAGGTGGAAATACAGAATAAAGAGGATAATTAGCGTAGCTGCTGTTCATAGTTTATATAAACAAGGAGCAAAATGCTGTGTGGGGCACATCATGCGTCATACAGCTATGTGCTGCACTGATTGTACGCTATGCTAAAAAGATAGGTCTTTAATCTAGTTTTGAAGAGCGAGAGTGTGTCTGAGCCTCGGACATTATCAGGAAGGCTATTCCAGAGTTTAGGGGCCATAAATGAGAAGGCTCGACCTCCTTTACTTGATTTTGCTATTCTAGGTACTACCAGAAGCCCTGAGTTTTGAGATCGTAAAGAGCGGGTTGGTTTGTAGCGAGACAGGAGGTTGGTTAGATAAACAGGAGCTAGATTATTTAAAGCTTTATTGGTAAGGAGTAATATTTTAAATTCAATACGAAACTTAACAGGCAGCCAGTGTAAGGAGGATAAAATTGGGGTGATATGATCATATTTTCTAGATCTGGTAAGAACTCTGGCAGCTGCGTTTTGTACTAGCTGAAGTTTGTTAATAGAGGATGCTGGGCAACCAGCAAGCAGAGCATTACAGTAGTCTAGCCTAGAAGTCATGAAAGCATGGACTAGCTTTTCTGCATCTGATATGGATAGCATACTTCGCAATTTAGCAATATTTCTCAGATGAAAGAAGGCAGTTTTTGTAACATGGGATATATGATTTTCAAAAGTTAAATTGCGGTCTAATATGACACCCAGATCTTTTATAGTAGAGCTAACGCTAACTTTGTATCCCTCTAATAGCAGGTCGAGTTGCGAGATCTGCTGTGTAGAGGATTTAGGCCCGATAAGTAATAATTCTGTTTTGTCTGAGTTTAAGAGAAGAAAATTGTTGGTCATTCAGTCTTTAACATCTTTGATACACTCGGTTAGCTTAGACAGTTCAGACATCTCATTAGGTTTAGTTGAAATGTATAATTGAGTATCGTCTGCATAGCAGTGAAAGCTGATCCCGTGTTTTCTAATAATGTCCCCCAGGGGAAGCATGTATATTGTAAACAGCAAAGGGCCTAAAACTGATCCTTGAGGGACCCCGTACTTTACTGGCCTGACTTGTGAAAGCTGTCCATTAATATTCACAAACTGGTAACGATCAGCTAAGTATGACCTAAACCATTGAAGGGCCTGACCTTGGACACCTGTAGAATTTAAGCGGTTTATGAGAATATTGTGGTCAATGGTGTCAAATGCGGCGCTAAGATCGAGTAAAACTAATAGTGAGATGCACCCTTGGTCAGCAGCTAAGAGTAAATCATTGGTTATTTTTACTAATGCGGTTTCTGTACTGTGATGAGGCCTGAAACCTGACTGAAACACTTCAAAAATATTGTTTGTCTGCAGAAAGGAGGATAATTGGGTAGAAACAACTTTTTCTAGTATTTTAGACATAAACGGAAGATTTGAAATAGGCCTATAATTAGCTAAGTTGCTCGGGTCCAGTTGTGGTTTCTTAATAATAGGTTTAATAACAGCTAGCTTGTAAGGATTTGGAACATGGCCTAAAGATAAAGAAGAGTTGATAACATTAAGGAGAGGTTCTCCTATAACAGGTAGCAATTCTTTCAGTAATTTTGTTGGAATTGGATCTGACATACATGTAGCTGATTTAGAGCTATTTATAACTTTATCTAGCTCTTCCTGTTCTATGGTTTTGAAGCGTTGTAGGTTATTTTGATTCAGTGAAAAATTTACTGGATCTGGAGTATTAGGCGGTGCAGAAAGTTTAACATCTTCTATTTTATCACTGAAAAAATTCATGAAGTCATCACTACTGATTTGCGGTGGGACATTTTGTTCCAAAGATGATCGATTATTTGTTAATTTAGCAATGGTGCTAAATAAAAATCTAGGATTATTATGATTATTTTCAATCAGTTTGCGGAGGTGCTCGGCCCTGGCAGATTTAAGAGCCCTCCTATAACTGGACATACTGTCTTTGTACGCAATTCTAAAAACCTCTAAGTTAGTTTTTTTCCATTTACGTTCCAGAGCACGGGTTGCTGTTTTGAGAGCGCGAGTATGACTATTGTACCATGGTGTAGTTTTATTCTCTATAGCCTTTTTTAATTTGATGGGTGCCACTGTATTAAGTGTGCTAGTAAAGATGGCATCCATATTGCTGGTTACTACATCAAGGTCATTTGCGTTTGCGGGTGTATTTCGAAATAAAGAAAGATCAGGTAAGTTATTTATGAATTCATCCTTGGTGGACGGAACGATAGTCCTACCAGGGTGGTATATTGATGCAGATCTGCTAATTTCAGGTAAACGCAGCTTATATAGTAAGAGGTAGTGGTCTGTAATATCATCACTTTGTGGTATAATGTCTACATCAAAGACCTCAATTCCGTAAGACAATATTAGATCTAATGTATGCTTTAAGCGATGGGTTGGACCGACAGCATTTTGTTTTATCCCAAGTGAGTGTAAAAGATCCATAAAGGCGAGCCCTAGTGTATCATTGGAGTCATCTACGTGAATGTTGAAGTCTCCTACAATTAGTATTTTATCAGTTTTAACTAGCAAGTCAGAAATAAAATCAGAAAACTCTTTTAGAAAATTGACATAGGGTCCTGGGGGTCTATATATGGTGATTATAGCGAGAGATAACATAGATTTTTGCTTAATATCCGGTAGCATAACATTAAGAGCTAATAACTCAAAGGAGTTAAACACAAGTCCCTTTCTCTGATTAACATTAAGAATATCACTAAAGATTGATGCAACTCCACCACCACGGCCAGTATGACGAGCCTCATGCTTATATGTGAATCCTGGAGGAGTTGCTTCATTTAAGCTAATGTAGTCATTTTGTTTCAGCCAGGTTTCAGTGAGACAGAGTGCATTAAGATTGTCATCTGTTATTATTTCATTAATAATAAGTGTTTTCGGTGCTAGTGACCTGATGTTTAGGAGACCAAGCTTAACGAAGTTTGTATTATCACTTTTTTATTGGATTTTCAGCTTTTATTCTTAATAGATTTTTCTAGAGCACACAGTACGTTTAATTGTTGATCTAATAGCACGAGGAACAGACACAGTCTCTATGGGGTAAGCTAGACATGTGTTACTGTAATTTAAGTGGGTCGAACAAGAGTCTATATGGATAAAATGTGAATTTTGTGAATTTTTACTTACTAGTCAGACAGAGCGAAGCATCTTAGAGATGTTGTCCGACAGCAGTTCAGCTCCAGCTCGACTAGGGTGCAGGCCGTCCGGACGGAAAAGCCTAGGACGCTCCCAGAAAAGATTCCAGTTATTGGCAAAGAGCAGTTTCTGTTCATTACACCATGTTAATAGCCATTCATTCAGAGCAAAAAGTCTACTGAACCTTTCATTTCCTCGGCGGTAGGTAGGAAGCGGTCCAGAAACGATGATCTGCGTGGCGGGCGAGGTGCGCCCAACCGTCTCGATGAGGCTCCTGAAGTCCCTCTTCAGGATCTCCGACTGGCAGAGCCTGGTGTCGTTCGTCCCCACATGGAGGACGACGGCACCGAGGCTCTCGCCAGTGCTCAGGATACTCTCTGTGCAGAAATATTCTTAACGCGAGCACAAGGAAAGCAAAATGTGCGTACTTTATTACCTGATGTGGAAGCAAGACGGACGTGGCGGACGATGGAGTCATCGATGATAGCCACATCGTGACCCGTCTCGCGGAGAGGGGCGAAGCGGTTCTCCGTGGAGATCTCGAACACAGGAGGAGACGACATCGAGCAAGGCTCTCTGTGCCCCGAGTTCTGTTCGCTTCATCTGCAGAAGACGAATGCGTTCTTCCAGCCGTTCCAGCTCCATGTCCAGCACCTCCATCGATGTCTCTCCTGCACACAAGGACAGAGACACAAGCGACATTGTACAGGGTAACGAGCAAAACCAGTAAGTGAGAAAATAGAAGATTGGAGAAACGTTGCCTGGTCTGTTGAGTCTTGATTTCTGCTGCCACATTCGGATGTTTGGGTCAGAATTTGGCCTCAACAACATGAAAGCATGCATCCACCCTGCCTTGTATCAATGGTTCAGGCTGGTGGTGGTGGTGTAATGGTGTGGAGGATATTTTCTTGGCACATTAGTGCCAATTGAGCATCGTGTCGATGGCACAGTCTACCTAAGTATTGTTGCTGACCATGTCCATTCCTTTATGACCACAGTGTCCCCATCTTCTGATGGCTACTTCCAGCAGGATAACACACCATGTCAAAGCGTGAATCATCTTAGACTGATTTCTTGAACATGACAATGAGTTCACTGTACTCAAATGGCCTCCACAGTCACCAGTTCTCAATCCAATAGAGCACCTTTGGGATGTGGTGGAACGGGAGATTCGCATCATGTATGTGCAGCCGACAAATCTGCAACAACTGTGTGATGCTATCATGTCAATATGGAGCAAAATCTCTGAGGAATATTTCCAGTACCTTGTTGAATCTATACCACGAAGCATTAAGGCAGTTCTGAAGGCAAAAGCAGGTTTAACGCAGTACTAGTAATGTGTACTTAATAAAGTGGCTGGTTTGTGTGTGTGTATATAAATATAAAATGTTGAAATGATTACAGCATGAGTGAGAAGCTGTTGGAAGAGCAGCATCTTATTGGTTGTCTTTGTTGGTACTGCAAAGTAAAACTCCAAACACAGGTTTGTTACTTTTGAGGTCTCTTCCTCAGTCCACTTATCTTTCAGCAGCTGTAAGATACAAGCATGAAGTGCACAGTAGTACTTTATCAGTTTGGCAAAGAATAGTCCAAAGTATACTACTGAAGGAGCAGATTAATAATTTTCTATACTCACTAGACGAAGCGTCTCCCTCTGTTCAATGTCTGGGCAGTCCTGTAAACTGAGCTTTGTGGTGGCCATGTCCTTGGCCCCACTTGTCAAAGAATGTACCATTGCCAGGCTTAAGCCAGCTATAGCAGGACCTTGATTGATTAATGAGTGGCCAATCATTCTTCCAGCCATGACAAAAAGTTCACTCTCAACAAGTACTGCTGACGCAGTAGGCAAAAGGTGGTCAGTTTCCCCCTCAAACAAAGTGGTTTCTGCAAAATTTCCTGTAACAAATGAAAATTAAAAGTTCATACCAACAGTCTTTGGTGCTTGAAACACCCTACACATTTAAATATTCCTCTTTAAAACTTGCAGTTTGTAAGTTATAGTTGTACAAATTAGACTGTAGATTATGTTGCATCTGACTGCTTTATCATTTCTTGATAATTGGTACTTCACATTATCAGTTAAGCTAACTGTATTTGTATATGTAAATGTTTTTTAATATAATAATAATTGTAACATTTATTACAGTATATTAATTTTATTCAAAAAATATATGTATACAATGGATACTATAAGGGCATTTAATATTTTATTTACATTAAATATACTCATCTACTTTACTGGATGCATGGTGCAAAATTTTGTGACAGCAGCATTAAAAATATTATCTTACCACAGTTCAGTTTAAAACCATGCTTTAATTTAGCAATTGCTGCCGACAAGATATGTCTAGTCACACCAATCCCAATTGCAGCATCTCCTAGAAAAATACAATATGTACACACACATTACCAAAACAAACCAACAGACAATGTTTCCATTTTTTTCTGTACCCTTTCAGCTGAAAACAAAAAAAACAAACAAACAAATAATAAATAATGGCTCAAAGTTCATATTTATTATCTCCAGCTGTAAACTTACTCCATTTGTTTGGTCTCAAGACATACACAGTAATACGTTTTTTAAGGCTTGTTTCTAAAAGCAGGCATGTGATCAGCCGAGGACAAAAAAGATGTGTGTGTTTAAATAATAATAGAAATAATAATAATAAAAAAATATATATAAATAATATTCTTTATAAAAATATTTGATATTGGCCACACAATTTAAGTTTAATTTTTTTATTTGATCAGTTTAAATGTTTAGCAGTTTAATAGGTTTATACTTTGTACCTCATTTTCGAGTCAGATCCACACACTGCCACTAACTCGGTTAGTTCTCTTGTGTCCAAAGAATATAATTTTCTCTGTAATTTAGTGACTCTTCATTCCACTCGTTAAATTAACTACTAGTCATTCAACAATTCGAACTTTAAAAATATTTAGTCCAGTTCAATTGAGCAGCGTAATATGCTTTAACATTCCACTCTAAAAAATACACTATGCATTGCTAAAAAGAGTTTCACTTTCCCTCAGGTGTAGTCCCAGTTTTTAATATGTGTAATGAATTATAAAATATATTTTAATAAATTGGTATTACCACTTAAACAATTTCATGACAATTTCACATATTACATATCAGGTGATAGGCTGTAGCACTGAATAAAATGAGGACATAAGCACAAATGACTTGCAGAGGATAATAACAAAAGTGTATCCTGGCTTTATTTATAATGTACATAGAGAGCACGTGGTCATGACATGCAAATGTGAGCGTGGAAAAAGTGTCAGCGGCTTCGTCATATGCGCACAGTATAGGACTACACAATTTCATTAAACCTGAATGACGTCTGGAATAAAGTAGTCAATGCTCCTTCTTGTGCACAATGATGAACAATGAAGGCGCAAACAATCTATCAGGTCTTCTGTTTTTGATGTTGATGAACCTCACTAAGAACCCCTCCCTCCACCCCTACTCAAAAAAAAAAATAAATAAATAAAAAATAATTCACATTTACGCAAATTACAGGGGTCGCCGGAAATCTGTATTTATACAGAAGAATCATATGCCTGTAAAAGTGAATTTAACTATGCAAAAACTCTTACTATGAAGAGTTTGGAGACATTCTATTCTATTGAGAACTACTTTCTGGTCCAGTTTTACTTTTTGTCAAAAGACTGATTAAATGGGACCATCAAAATAAAGTGCTAGCAAAAATACTATTAATTGCCAAACAACAACAGAGCAAGAGTCAGTGATGTCCAATTCGTGAGTGTCTAAACTGCTCATCAGCATGCTTGATATAATACCTTGAATGTGACAGCGGAATGGAGCAGCCCACTGGTTCTTTTCACGGTCTTGTTTGTAGAAAGAAATGAGGGACCCATCTCGTTCCTCATCGGTATCCCCAGCATCTAGTGACAGCAAAAGTGATGGCTGCCTTTTACCTTCTTTCCGCAACTGCTCAAAAAAGACCTGAACAGCCTCCTGAGGGTTTTTTACAGTTTTCCATTCTAAAAAGAGAATAAATATATATACAAAATAAAGACGTAATATAAATATTTAACATTTAAACTATAAATACTTATTTTCTTCAATATCTTTTATGCCTACAACAATGGTAACTCAATGTATGTCAATAAATACAATTCTGTAACATATAATTAACAATTACTAATTATTATTATTAATAAATGTGTACACTTGCAATTTATAAATGCACCTTCAGTTGTTAATTTTGTAGAAAGACATGAGGATGACCCTGATGATGCTGAAGGTCCTGGCTGTTCCATGTCATCTTCCTGCACTGTGTTATTGCAGAATGATCTTACATGAAGAGAGAACATAAGACATTAACCCACCTATTTACCTACTGGTAACCTAGTATTAAATTACTAACTTCTGTAAATGCATGCTTAATTTATTTAATTATTTTGTTATTTTTGCTTTAAATTGAATGACTTTTCCTAGTTTAATAAAGACAACTCTGTAAACCCCAAATTAGCATGGCTGAATTTATATTTAACAAGTCATTCATAGCATAAATTAGCTTACACAAACCTTTTTGTTAAAAAAAAGGGAAGATTAAAATGTTGGAGTACTGGCATTACAACCAGTTAAAGAAGACACGACTTTAGTTATTACAGAAAGGCAGCTATGAACCTTATTACTGAACTAATATATGTATCAATATTGTTTGTGTTATATATTTTAAACAGGGAGTTCAAATTAAACAGGTAGATTGCACAGCACATGTCTGTGATCTCTTCATCAAATTGGCCTGTTTAAAATATATACACAAACAATATTGATACATTTATTAGTTCAGTAATTAGGTTCATAGCTGCCTTTCTCTGTAATAACTAAAGTCAGTCATGACTTCTTTAACTGGTTGTAATGCCAGTTATAGTAAAAAACAAGTCTGTTTATGATACTCTTTCTATAATTATATATATATAATTTTTTTTTCTTTTTCCCAGTGATAAAACATATGCTGGATAAATTGGCGGTTTATTCCACTGTGACAACCCCAGATTAATAAAGGGACTAAGCCGAAAAGAAAATGAATGAATATATATTTATACTAGGGTTGGGCCGATAGACGATTTCATCGTCCATCGCCGATGGCCAATAAACTTCACGATGCTGAGCCGGCATCACGATCCATCGCCCCGCCCCACGTGTATATTGATATATAACTTACTATTTGCATGTCATCTTAATAGCAATAACGGTCTTTTCATGAGCTGTGTTATACTTATAGCTGCCGTTTGCACGGCTGACAGCATGGTGAGGATTAAATACATCGTGAGGATTATACAGCACCTCTCGCGCCTAAAATGTGTAGATTCAGTGGCAAACGCTGTTACCTGCAAACCCCGTCCCACAGACTTTATAGTGAATGCTTAATTATTTTCATAGCGGACTTGACGCCACTGGAAGTCTTTTATCCACTCTTGGAAAAGTGTAAATGGTGAATTAACATTCAGCACATGATCATTAATAAGATGTGCCATTATTAGTAACGTTAGAGTTTCTAAAACTATATCTGTCAGTGTTATTCTCATTCTCTCTTCTTCAGCGCTTCACATTTCCGCGGCTGTTGCTCCTGTCATGTGAAGGCACTGACTGAGTGATTGACAGCTGATATTAACCAATCCATTCGCGTTCAGTTCTAGCGTAGTGGGCCAATAAGAAGAGCACAAAGGCGGGGCAAGCAGTGTTGCCAGATTGGGCGGTTTTGAATCCAAGTTTGCGGGTAAAAAATAACATAGGCGGGTAGTGGATATTTGGGCGGTATTGTAAAGGTACGCCCGCTTGCCCGCGATCTCCCGTAACCCCCCCCCCACTATTCGTGTAATTTGGGACCGTTCAGCCCACTTTTCGTGAAATATAGGACGATCCAACCACCCCTCATACATTTTGGAGCGTTTTTGGGCTGGAAAAAGTCAGCTACATCTGGCAACACTGGGGGCAAGCAGTCCGGGCATTTTTTCACTTCAGCAAGTTCACAATCCCATAACAACAGTTTTAATCTGTTCCTGAGCGCTGCGTTTGGCGTCTTTAGGTGCAAAGATGCATTCTGCATAAATGTCTCCCAAATCTGCGCACGCGGTGAGGATTTTGCAGTGAAAACAGGTCACACATGCACTAGCAAAATGCTTTTAAATATATATTTTAGGTCGCGTAAAATTTCGGGCGCATACGTAGAAACGGTCGAGCCCTAGCATCTTTACTTGTTATTATTTTCTCATAATAATAGTAATAAAATAAGGAAGTTATCATTAAGCACAATACAAATTACAGTGAACTCCAAACGAACTCTCGTCTGGTCTCCGCCACCAGCTGTGGGGAAAAAGCCACTATGACACAGATCACTCCGCTTATTCATGCCAGAGTCCCGCGGAAAAAAAGTGATTGACAGGTGGTAATTTGTGTGTAACTTTATTTATTTATGGTTTGGTTATGGGTAAAACAAAGACCATATGGGTCAGGTAGTGAAAACGATAGGCTGCAATTATTAAATTCGTTATGAATTATTGATATTTAACAACAACCACCCCCACCCCGCCTACGACGACGATACCATCGTCCATCGCCGATGTTCACATCAGACATCGTACGATGCCAAATTGGTCAACATCGCCCAACCCTAATTTATACCTCTCAGCACATAAACTGCCATGATAAGGCAGTACTGACAATGGCAGCTCCTTTTGGCATATAGGGCACATCTGTAATGACCAGAAAATCCAATTAAATCGAATGTTAGTCAGAAAGTAAGTCTTTTTAGGAGGAACATTTAATAAATATGCTTTACCCCAAGGTTGTCTTCAGGAACAACTCTTTTGTCAGTGTTTGTGACCTCCTCCTCCATGTTGGTTTCAACATCATCGTCATGATCCACAATGACAAAATCATTGTGAGTAATCTCCTGTCATTTAGAATGATATTGATTATTACAGCAATAGCATGCATTCCTATAGAAATGTCACTTATTCTCAAGAATAGTTACGGGAAAAAATAGAAAACACAGTGGTGAAAAGCTTAAAGGGTGACGAAACACCAAAACACATGTTTTGAGTTGTTGACAGTCATATGTGTATCCCATGCTGCTATAAACACTATTAGGACACATATATTGCACTAAAAAGCGAAAATTTGTTGTTTTTGCGTAGTTTGAAACGAATTTTTGAAGCTGCATCACGGCGATTAGATACTTGTGTGTATTCCAGTGTGGCGAGTGGACGTCTGTACCAGCGAGTACATCGTGACGTCTCTGAGTGTGCGGCATTAATTCATGAGAAAGACTTGGTTCAAACCAATCAGTGTGCTCTATAGTGAATGAGGCGCAACTTCATTAATATGCATGATAGCTTTGAAGACTGTTTTTACCTATTACAGTGTTCAGATAGCAGAGAGACGCCACGCTGTGTTGCCAAAACAAGTAGAAGAAGAAAAATTGTTTGGAGACACGGGTCGTCAGTGTTGTGTTTATGTGCTGCAACGAAGGTTTTGTTTTCATTTCCCGCTATGAGAGCACAGCTGGACTTACGTGTGGACTACAGTGCATGCGATACGCGACAGAAATGCATTTGTAAGGAACATTTTTACCCGAGAGCTTTTCACATCTGGAAATGGTGAAATCCGGATTTGCCGCTTGTCTCCTTTTAAATAATACACAGCTCTAGTTCATGTTGATTGTCCTGGGGCCTGTTTCAGTAAGGAGGTTCAACCAACTCTGAGTTTAAACTTGAACTCTGAGTTGATTTACCGAGAGATTAAAAACTCAGAGTTTCCGGTTTCAGAATAGCTGATCTGAGTTGGGTCAATCAACTTTGAGAAGACCAACTCAGAGTTAAGCGCGCACACTGTGACTATAAAAAGGCATTATCAGTGGAGCGCAGATATTACGAGTGACCATAGCAACATCTGAAAAAAAAGAGACCAGCATTTCTTTCTCCTGCTGAACTTGATGTGCTCATGCAAAGTTCTAGCAGATATGACCATATATTTAAAACAGCAACACCACTGCATTAGTAGAGACAGTTAGTGTGGGAAAACATAGCTGTTCATGTTAATGCGTAATTTTACATCTAAAGAATTTAAATATTTAAGTATAATAAAAAAGTAATGTAATGGATGACTTTTATAAACTTTTTTACACATGTTCCCACTTTTATACAGGTTGATCAGTTTTAATAGATTTAAAAATGCACTTGTGTGTCTGCCTCTATTATTGATCAAGTGATAGAGGTTGATATGACATTTAGAATGGAAGCAGAACTAAAAAATTGTTTTTAGAACGAATAATAATCCCATTAATCTAGTTACAGTACATGTCGAAGGTCAGTGAATCTAAGCTAATTATTCATTAAAAAAGGACAAGCCATTCTTGTACGTGACTTTGTTCTTTGCGTGACTGAAATGTAGGCAATAGATATGTTTCCATCCAAAAATATTAATTAAATTTATATGCAAAACTGGAATAACGCACAAAAGATGTGTGAATAAAGCAGCGTTTCCATCCGAATCAAAGACAACTAAATTGTCACTTCCTGATTAACTGGCGCAAAATATCAACAGTAAAAACTGAATTTACTGCGGTAGAAGAAGCTGCATCAATCTTTTCTTTATTTAATAGGCTAATGTACTTGCGCCTCAGAAAACAATTGACACACAATGAACGCGTTTGAAGCCATGAGACGCGGAGAACAGACGCTCTTGACACGCTCCAGACACTCTGGAGGTAATTAATAATATACACTAATACTGAAACGGTTGATGCGTTTTAGAATGACCAAAACAACATTTAAGATGTTTTACAATGTGCAAGGTGAGAAATACCACTTCGTCTTTAAAAAAGGGGAGGAGACCAACAGAAACTCAGAGTTTAGAGAATAAAACCTGCTCCTGACCAGGTTAGGTTCACAGAGTAAGTTACCACGGTAACTGATTCGGAGTTAAAGTTACCACTCTTTCAGAGACAGGCTTGACTTACCCTGCTTTCTCGAGTTTAACAAACCTGCCATTTTGAAACGAAAAACCCAGAGTTTCTCTCATTTCAGGGTTAAAATACTCTGAGTTTTCACTTAAAGGTGCTGTATGTAAGTTTTTGACTCTTCTAACGCATAAAAATACAATAATATGTGTGCAGATATTTAAGAAACATCCCAAGTGAACATACTTGTTTAACTGACAAACAATGCTGAAGTCAGATATTCTGCTTTGAAAATGTTTTTTTCCGTGCCGGAACGATGTCTTTGTTTAGGTAACTTTCACATGCACATGCCAGTTTAACCAATTATAATTCAGCACCCCGGGTTGCCTTGTTGGAAAACAGCATATTTCATTCATTCATTCATTCAGAAAGACTCTGAAAGCATGCGTCCATGAGCGAAATGCTACAGTGTAGTGGAAAGTATCAGATGTCAAAATGAGACAGATTCAGTTCCACATGACATTAATTAGCAAATGACATAAATATTAGGAACGTGAGCAGGTCAGTGTTGCCAACTTAGCGACTTTGTCGGTAGATTTAGCGACTTTTCAGACCCCCCTAGCGACAAATTTTCAAAAAAGCGACTAGCGACAAATCTAGCGACTTTTTTGTTTGCTACTGGAGATGTTTATAGACTGTTATTTGTCCATTACCGTCCCTACTCTTCTCAACAAGCTGCGGGTGATGCCCCTCCCCTGCCTCAGAGCACTGACAGGCGACCCAGTTCTCGTAAAGCAGTCTCTCTCCCACCTGCAGCCTGACAGCAGATCACTCTTCTGCGTACCGACGCCAAATGAATTAGCACCGGCAGTGTGAAGGTATTTCCCTTGTACAGTCAAACCGATCTGCTTCTCCTTTATTTTAACAATTTATTTTGACCGTTTATTCTTTTCTTGTTCACAATCAGAGATATGTTAAGTGAGTTTCAGAACTTGTTTATGAACTTGAGTTTATTACGTCTGAGAGATTACTGCAAATTCACTACACATCTATAATGATATACTGTATTCAAACAGCAATAAATTTAGTTAAGTTGACATGCATAACGTTACATAAAGCGTAGTCTAAATATAAATACCCCTTTATTGACCATAGGCTGTTAAATAAACAGAAACGGTAGAACGTGATGACGTCAGTAATATGCAAATTAGCGTATGACGTAATCTAGCGACTTTTAGCGACATTTCGGGCAGAGCTTAGCGCCTTTTCGTTGAAAAAAGTTGGCAACAGTGGAGCAGGTTACATCGCGTGTCCTAACAACACGCTGTGACGAGATTGTTATGAGTGATGAGCCATTTGGCTGTTTGCACCACAAAACACGGCAGAAATTTAAATACAGCCTTTCAGAAGCACAGAATATGCACTCACTCACAAAACGGTAAGGTTTAGAATCTATTTAATACATGTTAACCCTCTTTAACATCATTAAAGGTGAAGTGAACTTTCTGCTTTCAGTATATGGTAATACACGTCATGTAAAATGAATTTAAACTCGCATTGTTAGCATTTAGCACTGAATAAAGCACACGAGGCTTACCTGAGGTGATCTGTCATAGGTTTCTGTTGTTCAGCTGTGAGAAATAGAAGCCGCTTCTAATAAATCAATTCGAGGTGTTGGTTAGAACCAAAACTCCTTTTAATATGGAGAATATTCCCTCAATCGCGTGTCGTTGCTTTTATTTAGAACACAGTTTTAAATCCCTCAAACTGGCAACCCGGCGTACCTTTATTATGATTCAGGACTGCAATACCTAGTTCAACCACTGGGTGTCAAACTTACATACTGCACCTTTAACCTCCTTTCTCCTTTTTGCTCCAACACTAGTCAAACACACCTGAACACACTAATCAGTGTCTTCAAGATCACTAGAAAGCTGCAGGCAGGTGTATTTGATTAGGGTTGGAGCAAAAGTCTGCAGGGACACCGGATCAAGTTTGCCCATCCCTGGTCTATACACACACGGCTTTCTGCTGCTACCTACCGATTGCATCAAAGTTACCGAGAAATGCGGAGGGTTTTTTATTTCTAACATACGTCGTGTGGTATCTAATACAATAATACTGTTCTTAGCGCTTTAAAAATATTTTTTTAACTTCATGAAAACATCAAAGTCAACAAAAAGACTTTAAAATAGCTACACAAATACAGTGCACAAATAGTATACCAATGTTATCATCCATTTGCATAGATGCCGTTGCAATTATAGCTAGTTATTAACCTAAAAGTAACATGCTGTTCCAATGTATCAATGTGAAATACAATTAAAGTAGATCTTATTTATGAACAACTCACATTTGAAGTTTGTTTGCACTCCTCAGCATGTAGTGCCAACATTTATAGTGGCATGGTAGTATTACAGGTGACACAGGGCACCTTTGGCATCTTGGCAAATTCCACTGAATTATATGGAAGAGGCTGCGTATCCATTTCCTCCTGAAGAGGCACCAAAAAAAGAAGATTCTTGCCACTGTTCGAAACAGACCTGGGGCCTGTTTCAGTAAGGAGGTTCAACCAACTCGGAGTTTAAACTTGAACTCTGAGTTGATTTACCGAGAGATTAAAAACTCAGAGTTTTTGGTTTCAGAATAGCTGATCTGGGTTGGATCAATCAACTTTGAGTAGACCAACTCAGAGTTAAGCGCGCACACTGTGACTATAAAAAGGCATTATCAATGGAGCGCAGATATTACGAGTTCTCTAGCTGAATTTGATGTGCTCATGCAAAGTTATAGCAAATATGATCATATATTGAAAAAAGCAACACCACTGCATCAGTGAAACAGAGACAGTTAGCGTGGGAAAACATAGCTGCTCAAGTTAACGCGCAAGTTTACATTTAAAGTATTTAAATAATAAAGTATAATAAAAAAGTAATGTAATGTGTGACGTTTATAAAATTTTTACTTGAAAAAGTGGGGAAGTGGCCATAATTTTGAAGTTATTTCAGATGTAATTGCATTAAATTACATAAAATAGGCTAGCGCATTTCTACAACAAATCTGACAAAACAAGAATGCAGATAACCTTAGCTTAATGTTCAGTGGAAATGTTTCATTTAAGGTTCCCACTTTTACACACGTTGATCAGTTTTAATAGATTTAAGTGCACTTGTGTGTTTGCCTTTTTTATTGTTCGAGTGGTAGAGGATGATATGACATTTATAATGTAAGCAGAACTAAAAAAAAATCGTTTTTAGATGGAGTAATAATCCCATTAATCTAGTTAGTAATGTTACATGTGCCAGTGGAAGGTAAGTGAATTTAAGCTAATTAATTATTAAAAAAGGACAAGCTATTCTCGTACGTGACTTTGTTCTTTGTGTGACTGAAATGTATTAGCTATGTTTCCATCCAAAAATGCGAATGAAATTTATGTGCAAAACTGGAATATCGCATAAAAGATGTGCGAATAAAGCAGCGTTTCCATCCAACGAATCAAAGAGAACAAAATTGTCACTTCCTGATTAACTGTCGCCAAATATCAACAGTAAAAACAGAATTTACTGTTTTTTATTTAATAAATGACTTGTGCCTCAAAAGACAATGCCGACACACAATGAACACGTGGTGGCGTTTTAGATGCGGAGAACAGCTGCAGACTCTCTGGAGGTAATTAATAATATAATAATACTGAAACGGTTAAGGCGTTTTAGAATGACCAAAACAACATTTCAGATGTTTTACAACATGCTCAGCCTGTTGGTTTGTCCAGTCACACACATTTTCATCATCATATGATCTCTTATAACAA
Organism: Danio kyathit; assembly: GCA_903798195.1. Lineage (NCBI taxonomy): Eukaryota > Metazoa > Chordata > Actinopteri > Cypriniformes > Danionidae > Danio > Danio kyathit. The sequence continues at coordinate 8,025,302 of LR812534.1, forward strand.
AGCTTTTTTAATGCGTATACTGGAATTTGTTCAGTAAAAGTGTTTCCATCGTAGTTTATGCACGTCTTTTCTTATCGAATAAAAAGTTTCTCCTACTCAGTTATGCGCATGTTTATTATGCCAATTTTCAAAAGTTATGTGCATCTTGGCGTTTCCATCAACCAATTTTTTATGCGCATATCCAAAATGCACATTAAAATAGGTGTGTGGAAACGTAAATCTAAGGTGAGAAATACAGCTTCGTCTTTAAAAAAGGGCAGGAGACTGACAGAAACTTAGAGTTTAAAGAATAAAACCTGCTCCTGACCAGGTTAGGTTCACAGAGTAAGTTACCACTCTTTCAGAGACAGGCTTGACTTACCCTACTTTCTCGAGTTTGACAAACCTGCCATTTTGAAATGGAAAACCCAGAGTTTCTCTCATTTCAGGGTTAAAATACTCTGAGTTTTCACTTAACCTCCTTTCTGAAACAGGCCCCTGGTCTTCAGCTGCGCTCCGCAGTCTGCTGTATTCTCCAGTCCAGAGCTTCACTGCCCAGTGTCTGCATTTTAATTTATATATTTATTTAGATTACATTTCTTGTTTGTTTACCCTTTTAGTTTATATATATATATATATTGTTTTTTTTAATTAAAATCTAAACTTTATTTTATACTGTTTGCTAATAATTAGATGTGTACTGTATGTATTAAATGTTGTGAAATGTTTAATAAAAAAGTTGGATTATATTAATTTGTTTGGCATTTTTACACTTCATAGTTTACACATGCAGTTGTTAAATTAAAAAGGAAAAATAAATGAACAATATTTAATATTAAGCAATACTGGAAAAGTATTACTGCTTATCCTGTATTCTAGGCAGTATTGATAAACTGCCAGGAAAAAAACATTAATACATGTAGTAAGAACGTCATCTCACGGTTGCTGAATGTCACACGACAACGTTGCTACAGCCTTCTCACGTCTTACATTTCTACGTTGTAACAATATATCTATGGTAACAATGTAGCGAGCACGTAATCGGCAACGTTGCCTTTGAAAAAATACAACGTTGTGCAGACATCGCTACAAGGTAAATGTGTTTGTTGGGGTGGCATTTCATTTTCGTTGTTCAGTAGCCTAGGTCAGTCACAAGTGGGGTTGGGTATCGTTAGAACTTTATCGATTCCAATTTCGATTTCACTTATTGATTTATGCTACTGAATAACTCATGATAACGCCGTTAATGCTCGTGCTATTAAATTTCCGATTTATTGTATTTTATTAACGTCTACCCTACCCCAACCATCACAGAAGCGTAAGAACAATAGTTGTACCGATTATTATTTATTAACTATTAAATTACCCAATAAATTATATTTTTTAACCCCTACCCCCACCCCAACCCTAAACCCTACTTTACACTGTAGGCCCAACGCCCGCGGCCGGCTAGGTCTTTGCAGCTTGTCGACATCTATTTTAATGTGGCCATTTAATTCCTTCCTGCGCTAGGAATGCTACGGTGCTAATATTTAATAGCATAAATCAAATTGGACAAAAGCTATATCCTGTACTTACCAATGTACTCGCTGATGCTGGCTGTTGTCCCGCCATGATGTTAACGTTCCAACTGGTCGATTTCAAAGCATTTCGACTCCTATCAGGGGCGTGGCCAACTTAAATAGTTCAGACAGAGTGCATTGTTAAAATATTACAAACTGTAATACAATTGTACCTGGGCAGTGACAGCTATTTTAACTAGATAAAAAAAGATAATCAGACATTCTACAACTTTTTTTACAGTCTCTACACTGTTATTCTGTAATTGCAGTCTAGTGGTCACTGTCTAAATTGCATTGGCACATATGCACAGCATAGATTCTTTTAATTTAGTTGTTTTCAAAGCGATAATCTAATTTTAGATACCATGGGCATTTCAAAAAATAACAATAAATAAATAAGCAGAAAAGCACAACAACAGTGTTTGCTATTGCAAACAGTTGTCACTGTAATCAGGGATGGACAGTATTTATGATGCATGTATTTCAAATACATATTTTAAATACAAAATAGTATTTTGTAATTTGTATTTTATGGGGTTTATGAAAATGGGTTAATAACTTGTGTCTTGTATTTTTGTACTTTTAAAATACTGTGAAATATTTTTTCAAAAAAATCTACTGCCTCAGATTGGTGCTTTTTTCAGTTATTTGCCTAGGCTTAAGATCAGAACAGAAAAGTAATTAAGAAGGTGATCAATGCTTGGGGTAAGATTAAAAATTATGCACTTATATAGAAAATAACAGGCATGGGTGTATTTGAGAGCAAGTCAACAAATGAAATGGAATACTGCACAATGCTCAGACCTGTAATATGTAATGGCAGGAGAGGGGTCTGGATGCAGACCTGGTGCAGTGCAATCTGAGCTGCATCCAATGCTTTTTAATGTGCTCACCTAACCCCACCCTTAACCCTACCCGTCACAGTGACGTCACTCACTCTATTGAGTGCATTGTGTCTGACATTGCATCGCTGAGTGATGCAATCTCAGCTTGCATCATAAAGGCTGCATCCAGATACTATTGAATGGCGGTCCAGTGTATAATTCAGCATCAGCATCTTTGCTTAAGAAATGAGATTGAATAAAATCTCAGTCCTGAAGTAGAGGATGCCTTCATCACATAATCATTGTCAGTTTCAGTGCTGCAGGTGGAAATGCAGAGGAATTTTAGAAATATAAAAACACCTAAAGACTGACTAAGGGGGTAAAGTGAGACTCTTCCAGTTAAAGAAGAACTGAAAAACTCTTGGGAGAATAAGTAAACTGCACATATAATAGTAGTTTTGCATGGTTTGCTGATGTAGATGCCAAGACAATAAGACAAACAACATACAAATAAGTCCTATTTTGGCGATACTTAAAATACTTTGTTGGCTGTTTCAAGTGCCAGAAGCTGATCTGCAGGTGCTCTTTATAGGTAATAAAGAGAAAAGATGTCTGTCTAAAGATGTCAGTGGCACAATACAGTATATGAGACATAAATATTTAATAATACTTCAGTCAATACAGACTGAGTGGTCCCATTATATGGCAGCAGGATGAAGAGCTTATTTACAAAAACAGATGAATTGAAGTGCATTGAAGAGTACACACGAGTGCCCAAAAAACATGATTTATGTAAAATTACTAAAACTGGAGATTTTAGTAGTTTTCAGTAATCATGTTTTTACATTAAAGTAAAGAAGATTTTGAAGATTGATTGAGGTATTGAAGAAATCAATTGCATAAAATTAGATTTATTTAAAAAAATATGTGAACAAAAAATGTAAATAACCTCTTCATATATCACCCTTTTAAAATAAGACTGTTAAGAGATGTGGCAATTTAACTGGCCACACAATGGATGGAACACAATAAAGAGATATAGTATATTCCAACTCATTATCTGCATTACATGGTTTTTACAGTGATTAAAGAAAACATCTTCAAGACAGTACTTTCTGTATGAAATTTGTACAAAATGTATACTATTCTGAAAGAGAAACAAATTTTGTACAGGAGTAGTTGAATGAGGTGGCAGAGAAGCTGACTTAAACTCGCTCAGAGAAATGCTGTTGCTGTTTACTTTACGAATATTGATCGAATATGCCTATTGATAGAAGGTTAGTGAAGAAACGTTATACTCATGTAAAAGTATTTTGTAGTATTTTCGAAACACAGTATTTTATTTTGATACATTAGTGGCTGCTATAACCACTTTTGTGACTTTGCTGGCTTTTACAGGTCGTTAGGTTATAAACGTGATAAATAACCATGAACGTGGCCTGCTCTGTAATGCTGAGATTGCCATCTAGTGGTCACTGGTTAAATTGCATTAGTACATGCGCGTGAATGGAAAGTTGCGCGCGTGTACTTGGAGAAGCCCCTGTCTGCAGCCTGCAGATCGAGGCGGGGCAGCATCTGGGGCGGGGCTGCACATGCAGTCACGCCCACCAGTAATTTCATTGGCTAGTGGAAACGTAATAGCGTCAATGCCCATACGTCGTGTCAGTAAACAGGAAATGCGTTTACAACTTCTCGAATATTGTTTTTATTGTTAATAAAATACACAAAAGCGGTCATTCCTGCTAAATGTTTTAATGTTAGTTACATATATTATTAAACTATAAATTTAATCGATAAAGAAAACAGCTACAATAATTTCATATTAGTATTTCTCCTGAAAAAAAATTACTTATTAAAAAGGATCCGCAAAAGATTACACTTACAGAAATTAACTAGTTTTAGTATTGCAAAAGTGATAGTGACTTTTTTCTTTTTCTTTTTTGCTACATTGAATTTTTCCCCAGTGATGGGTTGCAGCTGGAAGGGCATCCACTGCGTAAAACATATGCTGGATAAGTTGGCGGTTCATTCCACTGTGGTGACCCCTAATTAATAAAGGGAGTAAGCCGAAAAGAAAATGAATGAATGAATGAATTTTTCTACAATTACTATGATTAATTTATGTTTAGTACTGCCTAATAATTTGTGTGTGTGTGTGTGTGTGTGTGTATTTATGCACATATACACATGACCTACAAGTTAAAGAAAATAATAATAATTTAAGATACAGCAGTTTTTGATTGTCTTTAATAAACAAAAACAAACATTTTCATAGGGGAATTCCCCTCCAGCATTAAAGTGGCAATCTGCTGAGCAGTATCCTGGGAAGTCGATGGTGGAGTAGAATCCTCGCAGGACTCCCTTCCTGCCGTCCCCAACATACCCAGGTGGGGCAGTCTTTAAAAATGTCCCCACATTCAGCGCATTCTGTCAAGGAATATAGCACTCTGTACTCTTTTTTAAAATCCTCAGAAAACCTACTCCAGTTGATGACACCTGAATAAATATTAAGTACATTAAGCAAGACACAAACATAATTCAATGTTTAACTAATACAATACTGTTAAAAGTGTTTGGCATACTCTATATTCTTTATCATGTGTACACACACACACACACACACACACACACACACACACACACACACACACACACACACACACACACACACACACACACACACACACACACACACACACACACACACACACAGAGATGAATATAAAAATATGGAATATGCCAAGCACTTTCCCCAGTAGTCAGTATTTTATAAAGATTTGTTTATAAATAACTTACTGTCCAGCCAGATGTAGTGAGCCTGCTCCCTGAATTTAGCATCACTGACGATTTCTTTGAAGATCCTGCATGTCAGGGAGAGGCGCAGGAAAGCCACATCACCATCCTCTGTGATGACCTTTAAAAGGATTTGCCGCAGGATCTCAGGTGGCATCTGTACAAAATAACCGACAGTATGGCCAAATTGCCGCTTAACATACGCATATTAAAATAAAACTCAAAGAATTAAAGATGTTTGTACTAGGCATACCGTAGTCAGAAAATCGTCAACTGGGGTGGGGTCGATTGCCTCTAAATGAACAATAAAAAAATAAATAAAAAAACATATTCCTGCTAATTGTACCATTAAAAACTACAGTGTAAACCATACCTGCTCTCTGCATTCTCAGTCTTTTCCTACGGCTTTTTCTTTCAGCATCTGACCTAAAAATGTTAAAAAAAAAAAAAAAAAAACTAAGATTAATGTAAAAATTGTTATGCATTTTTTAGAAGAGTAAATTCTTAGATTATGTAAAATTGCAAGGCTAAAGTTCACTGATAAATTTAAAACATTTTACATTCAGGAGACCTAACTTACTTCAAAGGGTAGTTTGTCAGCAAAACTATGCACCACCAGTGTTTAAGCACTTGCATGTCGGACTGGAAAATAAAGAACAGATTAACTAATGCCAAGTAATAGTAACAAAAAAAAACCTTAGGAAACAAAGTTTACCTCATCGAAATCAAAATGCCCATCCATCACAATGTATAGAGCATACTACAACATAAAAGAACAGCACATTAGAGCAGATGTACAGTTGCATACTAAAATTACGTATTTGTTTTGTAATGATTCTAAGTAACAAAACACCATATTCAAACATTAAATACATTTTTCAAGAAACTCGTGTTTTTTTTAATTACCATCAACACAAACACTCCACAGTTATTTGAGCGGTGTTGTTTGGGAATGCCCTGGTAATACAAAAACAAAAAGAACACCACCATTAACAACAACAATTATATAAAAAAGATAAAATGAAGTGAAAACATTAAAGTAGTTAAGGAACAATGCTCATGGGTGATGCTTACTGGAATTTTATCAGCACTGTACTCATCCCATGCATCTGAGCAAACATGCTGTGCTAGTTTTCTGTAAGGAACAATATTAAAAGAAAAATTAAACAGTAGGTAGATACACCTGAAAAAAAAAAGATTTGTACAGATTTTTATTTATTTGTAAACTGATAAAGAAAAATTCTAATCAATGCAAATCACATTACAATATCTATTAAAACAATAAAAACTGCCATACCCTGAATCAGTCCATTGAATGAGACTATCTTTGCCCGGCAAGTTATCAAAACAGGCTCACTCAAAACTCCTTTGCATAGTCTGCATTCAACCTCCTCAGGCACAAGATGTTTTGGAAAAGCATACTTTGATTTTTGCAGGATGTCCTGTGGCAGTTTCACTGGAATTTTCTTATGTTCAAGCATGTATTCCATCATTTTTTTGACTATAGTAGAGCTAGGGGGATATGAATCATGACAGGTGGCATCATCATCTTCATGAACAGTGTTGGGAACTTCTGAACTCTTAAGCCTTTTGAAGAGCTGTGGTATTGTCTGGAAAAGATGCCACTTTGCTGTAGCCTTGTGAATACACGATTGACGAGGCTTGGCACAAGGACAATGCCAGTTATTTTTCTTTTTATCATAAGCCACCATGACCCTTCCCATTCTACTATAATAGGACACTGTTGGTTCAAACACAGAAATGAAACATTTTGTTGATGAACTTCCAACAGTGACATGGAAAGACAAAGGTGTCTCCGCAACATTTGCCTCTTGCTGCAACTTTAACAGTTGGATTTTTCTTGCTTCACCAAACCACTTCTCCTGCACCAGCTGAGAGAGACTGTTTTCTGTCAGTGCAAATTGGATTCTTCAATTTGTTCACAAAAACACAATGACTGTACATGGCAGCACTCAAATGGTAAGATCCCAGTGATGTGTGCATATTCAGCATTTGAAATGCATTGGTCAAGTTCACATGCTGAACGAAAGTTTGGGCCCCATGTATTTTTTATTACATGTATGGGTATTGCTTGACCATGATATGCCTTTTCAACTGCAAAAATGCCAATTTTTCCATCAATGCACTGAGACCTCAAGTGCTTCTCAGGGGTCATTGCATTTACTCTGTCAGTATGTCGTCTTTGAATGTGAGTTCGTAGATTTTTGGCCAGGAGTGTTACATTACATTGGCTGCAAGTGACAGTCTTCTTTGCAGACAATTTTGAGAGTGACTGCAACTGATGGACAGAAGGTGACTGAGGCTGTTTCTGCTTGACAGATGTCACCTGGGCATGTGTCTGCTGGGCAGATGCCTGATGCTGTTCTTGCCTGGCAGACATCACCTGGGGCTGTGTCTGCTGGGCAGATGACTGAGGCTGTACCTGCATGACAGAGGTCACCTGTGGCTGTGTCTGCTGGGTAGATGATGGCTGAGGTTGTGAAGTCTGGGCAGATGATGACTCAGGCTTCGTCTGCAGCACAGCTGACGACTGAGGATGGGTTGATAGGGAATGCTGGCTGGCAATGTGGTTTAGTAAATTTCCCCGAGTTAACACACTCACTGAACAATAGCAGCAGTGAAAGTGGGATTTTTCTCTACATTTTAAACCACATTTTACAATGGTGAAATCTGAAATAGAATAGAAAAATATATATATTTTTAAAATTGCGTACAATAAATCTTACTTGTTTGCATCTCACTCTGGCTTTTGGACAGTTGAATGACAAGCACATTTTATATGATTTGAGCAACAAAGACCCAAGATTATGAAGTATGATCGTTCATGTTAAGTAGAAAATAAAGTTTGTCTGAGCCTTAATATAAAAATAATAATAATTACAAATAAGAATGCAACAATAAAATATACACTTTCCAATATTGGCTAGTTTGACATCAAATTAGACTAAAGTGATGAAAGCAAAACCTTTAAAACTCGCCATGATGTTGTACTGCAGACTGTAAATGATTTTTGATGTGATAATGCACCATTTGTGGCATACTGGTGTATGAGCAGAATGGGCACTTGTTACTGCAGTTTTGTAAATACTGCTCACATTCCTCCTTGCATAACACTGTTTTATGCATATTTGCAAGGGGAAATGGCTCTTAAAAGAGCCGTTGGGTTATGAAGTAAAAAAAAAGGTTTAAACAAAAAATGTAAAAAATAACTAACAGCAAAATAAATCAATCAAAACAAAAAGAGAGAAAGTACTGAAGTAAAAAAAAAAACAGAATGTACTCCACAAGAATTGTAGTGACGAATATACAGTATCAAAGACAGGGATCTGCAAACAGAAGGTAGTACAGATTAGTTGTTTAGGAATGTACGGTGACGCATTGCTGCCACACACATATTTTTTTTTCCCACTCAGCTATGTCGTTATAACGAGATCTTTTCTCCTAAAAACGAGATCTTTTCTTGTTATAACGAGATCTTTTCTCGTTATAACGACATAATTAAGTCGTAATTTCGAAATAATCAAGTCGTTATTTCGACATAATTATGTTAATTTCTATTTGAGCCACATAGCGGAATAAGACAGGTCAATGGGAATTTACCAGGCATATTCTTTCATAGGCACTGATGTGTTCACTTGTTCCTTTAATCATTTTTTGACATTAAATGTAACCCATAAATAGCTGTAGCCTAGCCTAGTTTTTGCAAGACATTAATTTATTTATTTAGCAATTCTGTAATGTATTTATAACATTTGGTTTATATGTTAGTTTTGTTGGTGGTAAGACAGAACATCCCGTTTCTACATCTATTCGCCTCCAAAATTGATTCCGTCTTTCCAACGCTCCATCGCACATGCATGTCAGTGCAAAAAACAATAAAATACAACAAGACTAAAATATGGAAAAACTGACAGATGGTAGAGCACTTTGCCCACTTTATGATTATTAAGGTGGAATTGTTTTAAATTAGAATGCACCTGTGTTGATTGAATAATAATAATAATAATAATAATAACAATAATAATAATAACAATAATAATAATAATAACAATAACAACAATAATAATAATAAGAAGAATAACAATAATAATAACAACAATAATAATAATAATAATAATAATAATCCTGAGTCATCATCTGCTTAATTCAAGTCATCTGCAGACTTAATTATGTCGTTATAACGAGAAAAGATCTCGTTTTTACGAGAAAATATCTCGTTATAACGACATAGCTGGGTGGGGAAAAAAAATATGTGTGTGGCAGCAATGCGTCACCATAGGAATCAAACGTTTTATATTGTACATATTTAGCAGTAACGTTATCAGAGTAATGTATGTAAATTAGAGAACAAGCCATTGAATGGATTTAATTCATAGAAGGAATCCCAAACTTATTTATATATTTTTCATATCTTTGATATCAATAAACTTCATGTGATGGCCTGCTTTTACCAAAACTGAGGTAAAGCTGGTTTTACATTCGCACATTCGTTCAGTTACAACTGATGACACAGTCCTACCACGCTATTTTGAACATTCTGTCTGAAATGGCAAGCATGACTTGAAAACAACACTAGCACTGTTTAATAGACCATAAACAATGTTGTAGGCAACTTTGATAACCGTTGGCTGTTAATATGATTTCCCGATTTAGAATTAGTAAATATTATTTTTCTGAAATTATATTATTAAGGAGAAAGTCAGGAGAAAACCAACTTTACCCCAATACGATCTACCTGGAAAACTAACACAGCAAACATTCGTTTTTTTACAAGGCTTTAAACTTCACATCTTATTTCAACAAAGCACTACACACAACTGCAGAATAAAGGATTTCAATTAAATAAATTACACATAATACGTAGCTCGTAACGTACAGACATGACATATACTCACCATGCGATGAAAACCGGAAATGAAAGCATACGCTACGTCAACTGAAGAGGCGGGGCGACATGTTCAGCCCCGCCCATTATTACTTATGGGCGGGGCTGCACATGCAGCCCCGCCCCATATGCAGCCCCGCCTCAATCTGCAGGCTGCAGATGGGTGTACTTGTGTGGATTTGCAAACCCAACTGCGTGAAATCAGTCTCAAAATTCAAATGAGCGTCACCTGATCCACCCCTATTTTATACAGTCATTGATCCACCCATGCGCAACTTATGATTCACGTACACAAAAGAGAGCATGTGTATTCACAAATACAACTCTGCTTTTGCGAAATGCTGCACATTTATGTAAATCGGACCTTTTCAGACACAAGTGTGGTAACGCAGGATTGTGTAATTCTCAAATTGGTAGGTAGATGTGTACACATTGCATAAGAACGTTGTGGCTTTTTCATGTAAAGTTGTTTGCGTTTGATTCCTGAAAAGCTTAAAAACCGCGAAAAGAAAGTCTCAAAATTCAAACGAAGCAGGCTGTATAAATGTGAACAAAAAGTCAATTCACACACGCGCGTCACCTGATCCGCAAATGCAAAACTTCCTTTTCGTGCACGTAAATTAAGATGTATGAATGTAAAACATAATATTTTTTTTCACGAACATGTTTATGTTTGCGCAAATCTTAAATTCACAGACTCAGGTTGAAAGCCATTCGTTTTTGGATGTACAACTGCATATACAACATGAACAGAGCGCGTGGATGACAGAGCGTGTATTTGCAAAGAGTATTGATACTAAAATCATCCCATAGAGAAGACGTTAATAACATTAACATCCGTCGTAACCATATATGGTTTGCCTAGAACGTGTGTGCTGTATTGTGTGTGCCTGAAACGTGTGTGGTTCTGCGGTTCTGCAGCTGGATATATCTCTGTCTAGTGTTGCCAGATTGGAAATGTGAAAGTATCGTACCAGAACCTCAAAATTATCGTATTTAGTATTATTTGCAAACTCTAAATAGCAAAATCATATTAGCAGCCAATGACTATCAAAGTCCAACATATTTCACAGTCAAATAAACAGTGTTAATGTTGTTTTGAAGTCATACTCGCATGCTAATTTCGATCGAATATTCAAAGTAACATGGTAAACAATGTAGAGACTTCTAAATGAACGAATGTGCGAATATAAAACCAACTTTACCGCTATAAATGATGCCTACATGGAGCGCAACATAGTGCTGGTTGGCTTGAAAGCAGTGCACCCTCCCGAATTTTTAACAGTCCGAGGGTGTGCACGAGCCCATCCAGAGGATCTGTAATGAGTCGATCTCGTGGCTTTATTTTGATGAGATTAACTTTGGAAAAACACGTTTCCATGATGCATTTGAATGGGGGAAAAGCGAGAACACCAAGGGCAAACTCCCCTGTTCGTCTCACCTTCCTTTTCAGCACTACTTTTTAAAACTTGACTGACCTCAACCTGAAAACGACTGACTGAACCACCACGGCCGCGCGCAGCAGGAACGTTAACTCGTGAGAGAGAGAGCTATTCTCCACGTTGATTGGCTGAGAAGATGTAACGTAAGATGAGATAGAAACTAGTCATTGGATAGAAAACGTGTCTAACTCCACCTTCTCCTCACAGACATCAGACACAAGATGCAGCTATCAATAAGTATAGAAGCCCTAAGATTACAATGAAACTCATTTTAAATGCCATATAATTCTGAAATTATCGTACATTGTAGGATTTTTTACATTATTGATCGTACATCGTACAGAGGTCGAAATTATCGTACAAATACGATAATTATCGTACGTCTGGCAACACTGTCTCTGTCCAATCCGCCCGTGGGAGTGAGTTCAAGCCAAACAGTGAGAACAGCGCCTACTAGAGTCACAGAATCCGATGGTCGCAGAATTTGGTGTAACACCTGCACATATTGTGAATTTGTCCTGCAGGATTTTGTAATTCCTACAGGATACCAGTAGGTATCCTGCAGAAAAAAATGAAAATCCTGCAGGATTCCTGTAGGTTATTTTTGTAAGGGTTAACTTACCTGAAGTAGCTCCGGGGGTGAATAATACAGGTGGCTTTCTCTTCATCTCCTTCTCCATGTTCCCATTTACTGTCATGTTGAGGTGGCGCTACTCGATTCTCTTTTACGGGTTTTTGAAGAGCCGTCAGCCGTATTTGTGTCCCTCTGTTTATCCTGAATGTGGACCGACTGCGCAAATGCCGTCAACGTGATTTCGTTAAGTGCGTTGTTTTGGGTTGGATGTTAAAAGGTGCCGCGCTTTTCAAAACTTAATGTATTCAGTAGATAGATCCAGGGGCGCCGCTAAGGGGGGAAAGTTAGGACGATTCTAAGGGCCCATGCACTCTAGGGGCGCCCAGAGGTCTGCTTTATAATTAATAAAAGTGCTATAATGTAATATAAATTATGAATGTATCTCTAAATTACAAGTAAAACAATTTATTAAAAATAAAAATACGGCTTATATCTGCCTCTCGTGTCTGTCACTGTCAAATTGCACCCCCACCTCCTTTCACTATATGGTTCAGTCCGTCAGTAGCGGGAAGAGAGTTGACGCTTTGTTAAATGCGTCAGTGCGATCGTCAGGTAAACTGTCAAAGCAGCGGTGTCCTCGAGATTAACAAAGACTAAATCCGGTCATCAAAAACGAAAAGAGAGGTTTCAAAAATCAGAGAGAGAGAAAAAGGGACGGCATTTGCTAATACAGTTTTTTGAAAAGAAAGGTAACGGTATGTTTATTCACAGAGCACGGAGCTTTCTTGTAAAAGCTTAATTTACTTTGCTAATGATGAGCTCTATATGTCTACCTCATACATAGATGCAGATTCGCCCTCACCCGCTCTTCCCTACGAAGTTCCCCAAACTCATCTCACAGTTAAAGAAGCAGGTAACAAGGATATCACTGAGATCCTGCGTTTAAAAATAGCATATGCATTGCAGTCTGCGTTTAAGTATAAATTTCACTATGATATTAACTTAATTGTTGACGTGGCCACTATTAAATTACTGCTATTTTTGCACAATGTTGATTATGTAGAATGATAATAGGTATAACAGCAAAGCAAACATAAAACTAAGACAAATATTTAAGCTGTGGTTTTAAAGGCAGGCAGGGTGACAATTTATCAAGCTAGGTTTCCTTGAAAAATAATGATCCAGTAGGGAAATGTTAAAGTTTCAGTGAATATTTGATTACTGTTCCTTTTTTTGTACTACATTTACATTTGAACAATAAATTGTCTGCTAGCTACAGCCATGGTCGTTCTCTTACTAAAAACTGATAATAGTGGATAATAGTGAAAATCAATAATAAAATGCATAGGTCAGTATAACTACATTGCAGACAAAGAGTTTGGATAGCTAGCTTGGTAGTAGGGGGCCCATCCTCATATTTTTTCATGGGGCCCAAAATTGCTAGCGGCGCCCCTGGATAGATCTATCTAATTGGATGAGAAAACCAAAACATTTACAACACTAAAAGACCAAACATCCCATCTTGGTGTCAAATTAAAATGTACACAAGATATTTTAAACATATAAAGCATATTATTATTGCATAAAAATACATATATTTGGGGTCAAACTGTGATCATTAATAGTCTTTTAATATGTCATCAAATGATTCTTTAGTATATCAACTATTATAACACTGAATTATGCTTTATTGGGTGTCTTCCATTAAAATATTAGGATAAACTGGACATATTTAATGCACAAAAAGCATTTTAGTATTTTTTTAGCAACTAAAAACTGTGATTTAAAATCCAAAATACATCCCAAATAAATAAAACATATTAATTATAGTCCAGGCAAAGGAAAATATGAAATATGAAGTAATTCAAACCATAATTGAATGAGTATTTTATGTAATAATTCTCATTTTAAATTACAAATCTTTTACATAAAATCCGCTTTTGTGCTAGAAAAAAACAAAAAACAAAATAATTTTCATCATAAAATATGAACCCGTATGCAAATAATTAAAAACACAAAAATATTATACCCAGGTCAAATTTAATTAAAGATGAACAACAGTGTTTTCCGAACTCGTGGGTGTTTTGTGTGTACTGAAAAAAGTTTGACATTAACAACTTGCACTTAAATCAAACACTTTCTCTCAGTAAATGGTCCATTAAGTTCTGCACAATACACTTTTTTTTTTCTTGCATATGGAAGGATAATAACGACAAGCCCGACTCAATCCAGTTCCAAAGACGGAAAATTTACTTCAAGTTCACCGTTTAATCCTTTAAGAACTGAGCGCAAGGCTAAAACTAAATTCAACAGATCACTAAAATAAATAAAAGTCCAAAGACTATGATAAAGCACTGAGGAATAGAGGGGTTTTTACAAACGTCTGGCATATGAATAGAGTTTAGAGTCAAAAGCGAAAGCCTGATCAATGATTTTCAGTGCAAAACAACCCTAAAGGTAGAAAAGACATCAGAAAACTGAGGAGGTTTTAACTCTGGCATCAGTAGCAAAACTCTGAATCACCAACAGCTCTGCAGTTTGATAGATTGAGCAGAAATGCATGAGGTTATGTGCTTCTCAATAAACCTGCCCACAGTACATGTAAAATTAGAGACATTCTGCAATGCTTAATGTTAGGAGTATGGCTTAAAAGAAATGAAGACCAAATTTGGTGTACATGTTGTTAAAATAGGTGTGTTTTTTTACATACAGGTAAGCAGATCAACCTAAACTGCATGCTAAACATACACATGGCTTCCACACAATCCCTTCCTGTCATCCGATTACATTAACCTAATGTTTTTTTTTACTATTTTAAGTTGATTGAACATAAAACAATTAAGATATGCCACAAAAAACCCTTAAGAATTGTGTTGTTTCAGCTTATTTTCAATAATTAGTAAAATAAGCAGCACAAAAATATATTTTAAATGTATATGGAACATTTACCACCACAGAAAAGTGTTCAAATAAAAATCTAACGTGGTTTAATGCAGTAAACAGGTGATATTAGACTATTTAACCTTAATACATCACCTTTTAAATGCATTAATACACCTTATTTATTATTTTATACATTCATTTAAATGGGAAAGTGTGCAACTTATGGTTTATCAGCATGTCTGTAGATATAACATATTTTAACAAACTATACATCAACTTTGGCCTTTATAAACCACTTTTTAAAGCCACATCAAGCAACAGCTTACTGTATATGAGAGGAAAATCCATACAATTTACCACATCGCTTTCATATTCTGGATCAATCTGTTCATTTCAGAGATGCTCTTTTGCAGACCTTGGTTGTAACGAGTGCTTATTTGAGTTACTGTTGCCTTTCTATCAGCTGGAACCAGTCTGGCCATTCTCCTCTGACCTCTGGCATCAACAAGGCATTTGTGCCCAGAACTGCCGCTCACTGGATATTTCCTCTCGTTCAGACCATTCTCTGTAAACCTTAGAACACTTGAACACTTAACACACCCCACACAAACTCTTCCCTACCCCACACTGCACACCATCAAGATGTAGCATGCACTGCACTTTAACAAATCCATACTTAAAACAATACTGCCTACGTATCGCTGTCAACATTGCCAATTTTACATTGTCTTGTTTTTTGTGAGTATGTTGTTGTATATTGCACTGTCTGTATTTTGCATTGTCTGTATTTCGCACTGTCGTTGTATTTACACTGTCTGTATTTTGCACTGTCTGGAGCCAGCACCTAAGCTTTTCACTCATCATAGCACACGTGCTGCTGATGATGTGACAATAAAAGTGATTGATTTGATTTGATTTGAAATTGGCTGTGTGAAAATCCCAGTAGATCAGCAGTTTCTGTAACACTCAGACCAGCCCGTCTGGCACCAACAACCATGCCAAATCTCTTAAATCCCCTTTCTTCCCCATTCTGATGCTCTGTTTGAACTGCAGCAGATCGTCTTGACCATGTCTACATGCCTAAATGAGTTGCTGCCATGTGATTGGCTGATTAGAAATTTGAGTTAACAAGCAGTTGGACAGGTGTACCTAATAAAAAGGCCGGTGAACGTGTTTATACAGTACATATACAATCAAGCCTGAAATTATTCATCACATATTCATTTTTTTCCCACAATGACACCCCTCTTGTACATCATACTATCATCTATTAGGAGAATCCTGTGTCATTTCCAGTAAAAAGTTTTTTTAATTTGCCAGGGGTATACTGTATAGACTGCTCTGGTCAATATTATTTGCCTCAACAGTTTTGAGCTTTTTATCCATTCAATCTAAATAACTTTTCCCTTTAATATAATGTCTCTTTAAAAAAACAAAAACAAAATAGAAACAAAAATAATTCCTTTAGTTTCCTTAAAATTATACGTGCATATAAAGTGGTCGTCCACGCCACCTAAGCACAACCTAAAGCATGCGGCCCTCATCATGTTTAAATGGCAACATTACGACATCGTTGTGACAACCTTTAGCAACAACGTAGAATCCTCAACCTTTTTGCAAGGTTGATACAACGTTGTAGGAAGGTCGCTACATTGAGGCAACGTTGTGTGCTTGTTGGGAGTCAATACATGCACTGAAAAAATAGGCTATAGGCCAACTTAAAACTTAAATAGGCTTTTAATAACGGATATAAATAAAAGATAAATAACTTTTTTTGTGAAAGCAAGAGAGAATCTTGCAGGAGTGCTGTCAAATGACCAATGATTGTGTATTACCGCAACACCTTTTATTCCACAACATTTGAGATAGTTTCAGCTCTTAGTTCTTTCATTTTTGTTTTTGTTTTTTACAAATAGTTTTATTTAACTTGTTTGTTAATTAAATGCCGTTTTGTCATTTAGCCTATTACTTTTATGCAACAAAGTTGCAAATTAATTTGCTGTGAGATGTGGCTGTGTTGTGCCCTCACGTGCAGCGCGCGCGTCAGCTGCTGCTGAGAGAAAGTGAGCGAGCGCAAGAGAGTTGGTCAAGTGATGTTGATGCAAACACCTGAAGCTGTCAAATTATTTGTGGTTCATTTATTATTAATGATGACGATTGATATGATAAATTTGATGTATTTCATCAACTTTACTTACCGTGTACGCTGGAAAATCCTCCGCTGCTCATCCGTTTAGGTTGCTAGTTGAACACTGCAGAATAAACTTCAGCGCTTACGTCACACGCAGCAGTGATGGTAAAATACAGAAGTGTTTATTATTTATTTATTCGTTCATTTAAAAGTTTAACTTTATTTGTTTTTTAGTCATTTTTATTGTTTTACATTATTTCATTCTCAAAAGTCACCCAATAGTATTCTTATTCAATTCAACTCAAGTTTATCTGAATATCGCTTTTTACAATAATTATTGTTTCAAAGCAGCTTCACAATTTATAATGAAACTTTTTAATATATATTTCACATTTAAAACTTACAGTACTCATCCTATAAGCAAACAATATAAAATAAAGTTTAGATTATATTGAATAATTAACTATATATAATTAAAATAAAAGGGTAGACTAAATTAAAATGTGAATTGAGAATGTAAACAAACAAGAGAAGTAAACAAGAAAGGTGTGTTTTTACAATAATTATTCATTCAAAGCAGCTTTACAAAAGGTGCACATTAACCAACTCAGTACACTCCATCTATATTGTAGCTAGCGTTAGCTAATTCATTGTTTAGCAAGTTAGCAGAAAACAGACATTATCAAAATAAGTAGGACTAAGTACGACCACTATGCTGACATTTACATTAAAGAGTATTGCGTATTGCACTGTGATGTAAAACTCGCTAAATTAATCATCTGTAATATTGTATTTTGATGACAGATCGATAAGTAGATGGATGTATTTTTTTAAAGCGCTGGTCTCCGCCATGTTGTAACTCCGTTGCTGTGGCAACCGTGGAACGAATTCGGAATCGGAACAGCGCTGACTGTAATCGAGCGAGACCGTCATTAGTGTGGAAATCGGTGGATATACATGGACGCAGAGTTTCACTGGAGTGAAGACATGTATAAAGTTTATCGACGCGATTTGAACACCGAGTGTACGAAAACAATCATCATGACTACTAAAAGAAAAGCTGAGACAAAGGCCTCGCTGGAAGTCAAACATCTACACGATCCAGCAGATGGCGTAAGCGGGCAGGCTGAGGGCGGCATTGACACCTCTGCTGCAGCCGCCCAGAAGATCAGCCCAAACGGTGAGTGTCGAAAAGAGCATTTTAAACACATTACTGTCACACATAAATACAAACACGGGCTCTCTGAGCTGTATGAACTTCACTACAGGGCGTTTACATGTGTAGTTGATATATTTAAACACATATATAGACTGTAGCTAATTCTAATGGATGAAAAAATATGTGTAAACGTCAATTATTTACTATATTTTGAAATATCTTTTACTAATCATGTGTATTTTTATATCTGTGAAACACAATCTTGAACTTGTTTGTCATATGTGTGATATTAGCCTACCATATAGCAGATTTTGATGTTTGTACAGGAATATGAATGAAGGCTCAAAAGTGGCACAGTGATAATACTAGAGTTATTTTAAAGTATATCATCGCTAACAAGATACAGTATTTCCAGTATTAGTATACAGCATTTCCATTAACAGGCCTAAGTGTGTGAAATCATTTGGTTTATTTGTGTTGCTTAAGACAGATTCAGTTCAAATATGGCCAATTAAAGATGTAAATAACTACATGTCTGTAATGATCTTGCCCTTGTGAGGTTTAAACTATCTTGCTAGGCCCAAACTAATACTGTACCCTTCCTTTAAAATTACAGACAGTTTCATTATAAACATTCAAACAAACGTAACTGCAGCTTTTAATTTTTATCAAACTACATTCAGTCACTTTTGAAGCTTTTTTGGTGAAACACTGTTATTAACAGGTGCTTATTAATATGTACATATACTTATTTCAGACATGTTTTTAACAACTTGTTCCTTTGTTTTTGTCTGTTAGTAGGAAAGACTAAAGGGAAGAAGAGCAACTGTGTCTTGTCTTTCTTTAAAAAGACATGGAAGGCTGTGAAGGCAAAGTTTCGAAAGAGCAGAGAAACTGGGGACTCATCACAGCCGGATCCAGAAATATTTAATGTCCCTGATCCCAGAGATCCTGAACGCATTTCCCGCCTGCAGGATCACCTGGATAAATGTGCTCTGGAATGGACACCGGTCACTGAGGTCTGGCCCAACGTCTTCATAGGAAATGTGTAAGTCTGCAGCACACATCACATCTGAAGCGCTCCTGAAATGAGAAACAAATGTTGTGCAGAGCATGATTTAATAAATAATAACAATGATTTTAAAAATTAGAGCAAATTTAAATGTCATAGCGACTTTAATACCAATTAAACAGTAATTAATAGTGATAACCAGGGCCACGCAGAATTTGTAAAAAATCTGCGGATTTATGTGGAATATTATCAGGAGTATCATTACTAACAACTAATAAAAAAAGAATACCTTTTTAACTTTTATTTAATGTTTCCAATGCAAATCCAATTAGATCCAGTTATTTGGTAAACAAAGCAAGTCTATCATATAATATATCTACTAAAAGACAGAAAATATTACTTTACAAACTGTATTGTAAATAAATCATGTGAAAAATGTGTTATTACTATTGTTATATCATAAAATATTAGTGAAATCAGTTTAAAAAAATGAACAAATATAAATTTACACCAGTAAATACGTAGTAAATATGTAGACTCAATGATGGGCTGGAAATCTGTGGATTTCTGCGCGCGCAGATTCTGTGTGGGCCTAGTAATAACATACTGCAGCCTTATGGAGACAAATCAAAAACAGCGCAGTTGTAGACTGTATTGGGCAATCTGAGCTTTAGAGAAGAACCCCATCATCTTTTTGTGCAAATTCTATTGTTTTCGCCCACAAAAAAAAAATCCAATATTAGTTTTGATCAAAACATGCACTCGTTTTCCATATTAATTGAAATGTATGTAAATGGCACATATAGGGCCTGCGTTTCCTTTACAAATATTATTGAGAACATTACATATTTATTCTAAAACATAAAGTCACTTACAAAAGCTAACACCTATTCTAATATCATATGTAAATCATATAAATAAATAAATAAATAAATATTGAGGCTATTTATTAAGAAAGGAAATTTAATATTTCTTATTTATTAGCAAGTGAAAAAAATCATACTTTAATAATAATATTAATAATGATGATGATGATTAAAAATAATAATAAGTAGGATATTGTTTATTTATTCATTTATTTATTTTTTAAAGTCTACTTTTACATTTTGACACATGCAAACCACTGCAGAAATGTTTTAACCATCAGGCCCATGTCATATACAGTACAGATACTTAATAAATAACCTACTGTAAATCAAAAGCATTAATGTATGCTTTGTTTTTAGCTTTGGAGACGTAACATAAATTCCGCTCGGATGTGTTCAGAATAACATCAATGATTTCAAAGTGCACTGCGAAGGGAGCGCAATTGTAAACATGAAGATCGCTAAAACTGAACTGTAAAAATACTTTGAAAGCAAATTACAGCTAAGAGAGATGACTTTAATGCTTTTTTATTATTGAACTTCTAACTACAGCTCCACAGGTGTAGTTGCAAGTGCACAAGTTTGCGAATGTTAGTTGGAACGACAGATTTGGGAAACACCAAATCAACGAAGTATGTTTGTAACGACAGAACTTGCAACCTTAGTTGGCTAACGATGGTTTTCGGAAACGCACCCCTAGACTATTGTACAGTAAGAGTGTTTTAATGAAGACTAATCAAAGCTGTTGTGTTCTGGTGCAGGCAGACGGCCAGAGACCCAGCAAGACTGGAGGAGATGAACATCACACACCTCCTGAACGCTGCACCAGAGCTGGACGATGAAACATCCAAAAATGTGTGGGAAAAGGTTTACAAAGACCTGAACATCACTTCGCACAGACTGTCTGCAGCCGATGATGGATGGTTTGATGTCAGCAAACACTTTTTCCCAGCGGCAGACTTCATCCAAACAGCCCTGAGCAAACCACAGAGTAAGAGTTCACTTACACACACACAAACTGTATCAACATTGTGGTAGACAGTGCCAAATTGTCTCAATGAGGAGTTTGTTTTGAGCGAATGCCGGTTTGTTTTTTGGGAATTGTGGCAGTTTCGGAGCCAGGAAGTCATAAGTGAGGGGGCATTTTAATTTCACTCATTAAAGTCTTGTAAATACTATATTTACAGTAGAACAATGGAGGAGTTTTAAAAAACTGTTTTCTATTTGTTGTACCCGACCACTTACAGTAAACTGCATTATCACTTCTCAACAAAACAACAACTAATTCTGTAGGATTTATTAGCTTTTTGAAAAACTGGGGATATAGAGCAGCGTCATGGCATGAATATGAATACCATAAGGGTACATATTATTAACTAAAAAGTACAAAAGTCTTCCTCTTAAAATTTGTAGGTACTAATATATACTTTTGAGGTACCAATATGGACTCTTTAAGTACAAATGTGTACCTTTTGAAAAGGTACCACCCCAGTGACAGCTCTCGTACCTTTATTTCTGAGAGCGTAGGATTGCCAATGACATGTATAGGGAATGTCAACAATGCATTCTCAATGCTAAACCTAAACCTAGCTCTAAACCAAACCCTTTATTGGTTGAAGAACCATATATGCTAATTTCACTGGCATTGCTTAACATACTATTTGTTTCTTTAAGTCATACAAGTTTATTAAAAAACCCCAATGACACTCCAGATGAGTATTTCAGAGAGTGCCTTATAGAAGCTGCACTTACTGAAACATTTCTGCATTTTTACAACTCTAGTTAAATCATTTAGTGTCATTAGAAATGCCTGGTTTTACTATTCTTATGGGGACAGTATTTCTCAATCTCTCCATCTATCCTACAGTGCTAAATGTGCTAGCGATAAGTTTGTGTTGATGATCTTTATCTCTTTATTCCTGCAGATAAGGTGTTGGTGTGCTGCCTGCAGGGCGTCTGCCGCTCCGCCACACTTTTCCTGGCATATTTAATGATACACCACAACAAAACACCAGAGGACTCCATTGACCTGGTGACACAGAAGAGATTGATCAGGCCAAACAGAGACTTCTTGAGGAAATTAACAATCCTCGCAGAGCTGCGACACTTAATTGAATGTGACGCACCGAAGAACCGAAGCAACCCTGCTGCCGATCAACCCGATCCTGAAGTGGAGTCCGTTGATTCAGAGGATCTGTATGCTTGTGAGCCGGACGGTCCTGAACCAGTCAAAAAGCAGATTTCACATTTACACCTCCCTGAATTCTTTTCCAAACTGGACGAGCCTGCTTTAGAGCCTGATCCAGAACCGCTGTGTGTCCCAGGTCCAAGCGGTTATGAACCCAAAGCTAAGGCCGATGATTCAGGGGAACAGCGTGTCTCTGACCCGAGTGGTCCTAAACCAGAACCTCAAACTGCAGAGAAGATTTCTCTATTGCATTTACATTTCACTAATAATATTTCCAACATGGAGGAGCAACAAATAAAAGACAGGAAGCCCTGGACCCCCCTCACTAGGGTCTTGGACAAGCTCTACATTGGAAGCCAGTAAGTCTGCAACACATTCATGATGCATAATACAAAACCATGTGATGCTTTAATAGGGTAATGGAGAAAGTGTTGAGTAAGTTACTTCAAGAGAGTGATTACTTCAAAAGCTCTCCCTGCTCCACATTGTCTATTTGACATTCTTGCCTTTGTTGCCAGAAATAAAAATATATTGTTGATTAGTGACAAATGAATGAATTCAGTTTAATATGTTTTAAGAGGTTACTTAAGAGGTTTCCTTTAAGTCTGTGTATATTTCTGCATTGTAAGTCCTTTTGGAAGACTAATTAAAGTTGTTTGTGATCTTGTGCAGGAAAATAGCAATGAATAAAGGTCAACTGAAGAGGAGAAGAATTACACACGTCCTGAACACTTTACCCGATACGTCAAAACAAAACGTATTGAACAAGAAACGGGCCAAGCTGTACAAAACAATGAACATCTCCTACCACAGAGTGTTTTCAAGCGACGATGACCCATTTGAGTTGAGCAGCCATGTCCTCCCAGTGGCGGAGCTCATCCACAAGATTCTGAGCAACAAAAAAAGTAAGAACTGACACACACACACAAACATGTTGGTATTGGTGGTTCACTCAAAAACTGGATAATTGTTGTCTAATAAGATAAATAATAATAATAATAATAATAAAGGTAAGATAATAAAGCGTTACTAACTGACAGGAGACACGTCTAGACTGTGCTACTGCAGAATTGATGGATTTGTGCCGAATGGTAGCATCATTGACCCATAACAATCTATAACTGTCAATATGTTTGTATGCTTTTTATGCAGTATATTATTATTATATTATATACGCTCACCGGTCACTTTATTAGTCACACCTTACTAGTACCCCTTTTGCCTTCTGAACGGCCTTAATTCTTTGTGGCATGGAGTCAACAAGGTACTGGAAATATTCCTTAGAGATTTTGGTCCATATTGACATGATAGCATCACAGAGTTGCTGCAGATTTGTCGGCTGCACATCCATGATGCAAATCTCTCATTCCACCACATCCCAAAGGTGCTCTATTGGATTGGGACTGGTGATTGTGGGGGCCATTTGAGTACAATGAATTTATTGTCATGTTCAAGAAAGCAGTCTGAGATGATTCGTGCTTTATGACATGGCGCGTTATCCTGCTGGAAGTAGCCATCAGAAGATGAGTACACTGTGGTCATATTGGGATAGACATGGTCAGCAACAATGTTCAGGTGGGCTGTGGGGTTGACACGATGCTCAATTGGTACCAATAGGCCCAAAGTGTGCTAAGAAAATACCCCCACACCATACACCACCTAAAGCAGCCTGAACCGTTAATATAAGGCAGGATGGATCCATGCTTTCATGTTGTTGACGCCAAATTCTGACCCTACCGTTGGTGTGAACTGCAGCAGATTGTCTTGACCATGTCTACATGCCTAAATCCATTGAGATACTGCCATGCGATTGACTGATGAAAAAATTGCATTAAGAGCAGTTGGACAGGTGTACCTAATAAAGTGGCCCTACCCCTAAACCCAACTCTTACAGGAAACCTGTGGCAAAATTTGACTATCAAAACACCCTGTTAGGTACGACTATGAAGCATTTTGAATTACAATGACACAATGCATGTCCTTGTAAAGTACCGTAATAAGAGAACAACTAAGTCATACCCATGTCACTATACAAAAACTATCCTTTTAAACCACCAAAACTAGCACACACACACTCACACACAATGCATTAATATTATGTTCTAGTGTGTTCAATTGTTTTGTGTGTCTTTTTTTTTGATAATTCCTCAGATCAGCTGCTGGTGCACTGCAAAGAGGGTTTGGACCGCTCCTGCTTTTTCGTGGTGGCATATCTGATGATATACCATGGAAAAACAATGATGGATGCCATTGACTACGTGAAAGACTATAAACGCATCAGGATGAGCAGGGACTTCCTGACGCAGCTAGTCGTGTTCGCTAGTCACCACAAACAGCAGCAACAGCCGGGTTTGACTGCAGAGCACTCAACTTTCAACATAAAGCACCCTCAAATCGTTTCCCGAATGCAGCATCGTTTCCTCAAGCATTCACTGTACTGGACTCCTGTCACTGAGGTCTGGCCCAGTGTCTTCATAGCTGACGAGTAAGTCTACAACACATACATACAACACCAAAGCAAACAGTCAAATAATGATGCAGGGTTTCATAATGGCTTAATTCCCACAGTCATGGAGTTTTTAAAAGATCTATTCCAGACATTGAAAGTCAGGGTAAATGTTTTTTAAGTCATGTTTTTATCATGTTGTTGTGGTTAGGGTATTTGTCCCTGCCATTTTATTCCAGTTGTCAACCAGCAATCAAATTCAGGCTGGTAAAATACCGTCTGAGGCTTGTTTTTGTTTGCTCGGTGCTCGATCAGTTGCTGCGTCCCAATTCACATACTTATACTACACCCTAAAAGTATGTACTTCTTTGTGAAGGAAGAGTATGCAAGCTTTGGGACACACTACTTAATCGTTAATAGATCGTTATGTTGTTTAGTTACGAGCCTGTCAATCATCCACATTTCTTTCATATTTAATTTCCTACCTTTTTGGAGAAGCAGCAGCGGGATAATCTACCATTCGTGAATCTTTCATGCAGAGAAATCTCCTCAGGTGTTTGGATAATTGTGCATTCAGACGTCTAAACATATCTTGATATGAGTTCAGATTGTTGTTGCAGATGAAATATTACACTGAAATCGTGATTTAAATATTTTCCAGTGGGCTAGATATTAATTAATAGTCATTCAAACAACTTTACCGAAGCCCCTTTGTAGTTCATTTACACTTTTCACCTGCGTTTGTAGTTCTAATTAAATTCACGGCCAAAGCGTGATGTACTGTGGGCATTATCAGCGGTTAGAGTGTGGACGCTTCTACACTTAAATTGTAAAATATTCAGTACTGTGAAAAATTCACTGTTACTCCTACTGTTGCTGATACAAGTAAAAAAAAATAATCCACGGGTCATGTGTGTTCCGAACTGTGGCGCTGTGATCCGTATGAATCATGGATCAACTGTGATCCATTACACCCCTAATGTCCATGTTAGTTTTGTTAAATATTGGTAATATTAGGATAACACTTTTGTTTTAATCAGAAAATAAGATTAAAGAAGATTGATAATCTGCCTCATTCGCATATTTTAGCCTTGCTTATATTTTTTAAAAATTGCATACTTTTAATGTTGTGGATATTTTAACTTGTGGTATCGAAAATTGTATCGAATATGGATATTTTTAACTTGTGGTATCGAAAATTGTATCGAATATTCATATTTTTAACATGTGGTATCGAAAATTAAATAGAATATCAATATTTTTACTTGCGGTACCTAAAATTGTATCGAATATTGATATTTTTAACTTGTGGTATCGAAAATCGTATCGAATATCGGATGTTTTTCAAGGTTTCGTATCGAAGTCTGAAATTCCAGTATCGTGACCACACTACTTCAAACTATTTGACTACAGATTTGAGGATAGATGGAGTAAAAAAAGCACAAAATGCTGAAAACTATTAGTTTATGGATATTTTTTACAACGTGGCCAAGATTTTCAAGAAAAATCTGCATTAATTAAAATTAACAAGCTCCTCTAAATTTTGTGGCAAATTTTGTGTTAAATTTAGCATTTGTAGAATCACAAAATTCCAGAGCGACTGCTCAGCTGTGTGTTTTTCATTGTAAATTCAGCTTTTCAGTCAGTGAAAGTGAAGAGTGAAGAGAAATTGATGATGTTGTGTTCTTGTGCAGAAAAACGGCAAGGAACAAAGCCAAACTTAAGGAGATGAACATTACGCACATCGTGAATGTGATACCGTTCTGCTCAGCAGAAAAGAAATGGAAAGACTACTACCAGAAGAAGAACATCACCTATTACGATGTGTATTCAGGAGTCCATGACTGCTCAAATATTGCACAGCTCTTTTCACCAGCAGCAGAATTCATCCACAAGGCCCTGAGGGACACAAAGAGTAAGAGTTGACACACACATGCAATATTTATCTACAGTTGAAGGCAGAATTATTAGCCCTCCCGAGTTATTAGCCCCCCTCTATATTCTGTGGACAGTTTCTGTTTAACAGAAAGAAGATTTTTTCAGCACATTTCTGAACATAATAGTTATAATCACTGAATAATTGTGACATCAACTGTATTTGTACTTGAGTGAGCTTGTTTTGACTGTCTTTTATTTTTTTGCATTTCCTCAGGTAAGGTGTTGGTGTACTGCAGCGAGGGCATAGACCAGTCCGTCGTGCTTCTTATGGCATATCTAATGATCCACCAGGACATGAAGCTGGAAGACGCATTAGAATTTGTGTTAGAGAGGAGAAGCATGTGGATAAGCAGGGACTACTTGAACCAGCTGGTGATGTTAAATCTAGACCTCGCAAAGCTTCGCAAATTGGAAAAGTGTAGACCCTGCTGCAAAGCCTGCTTCGAAGCTATCATGCGTCTTAATCAAATGTAACATGCAGTATGTAAATATGTAAATATGGTGTTGACATGTCTGTTTGTCTTCTGTTCATGTGCACTGTAAGAAAAATAAAAAAGAATTGCTTCAGTTGTGTTTCTGACCATTTTTTCAGCTGGCAAAAGATCAACCAGAAGATTATGGAGATTTAATTATTGCATAATTACAGATATAGAGTATACTTACTCGTGAGTAAAATAGCTTACTCAGCATTTATATATAGATGACCCTGGCCTTGATCTCATACCGTTTAAAAGAGTGCTCTCAGTCTTCTGTCTGAGCTGCAGAAAGCTTAAGTTAGTTGCCCTTTGAATGCAGAATAAACTTCAGCGCTTACGTCACACGCAGCAGTGATGGTAAAAATACAGAAGAGCAATTCCATGCAAATGTCAACCTTGCCATGAAAAAATTAGGTTTTCACCAAAATAGAGAAACAGTTTCTACCTTTTTTGTGTAATCAAGTATTTTACAGCACTTTAAAAATGCTCAAAAATGTATCTGTCAGTGTTTTCAAACTATTTGATTTACCAAAGTCACCCAAGTGGCAATTTCACATCTGTCAAGTCCATAATGGAGAGATGTCACATCCATAATGAAGCCTTTTCCTCATAAATGCAAAAAAGTCAAATAAAATAAAATCAATCATGTTTGTTCTATAGAGAGCCAACTCTTATCATTGTTTCTTTTGGGTTGTGCAGTTTAATTCATAGAATTTCTACAAAGTATGTTGTAGACTGAAAACTCACAAACTTTTTTGTCACATCCATAACGCATGTTTATTTCCCTCATTTAAAATATAAAAAATGTTTACAGATTGATGTTTTTCTGGTCCCTTAACTCCGTGGTCATTTGTTTTGGAAAATATAAACAGGTTTCAATATAATGTTAACTTATACTTTCTATGTGAATTTATGTTTTGAGTTTTTACTGCAAATGTCACATCCATAACGCTGGAATTGCTCAGAAGCCTTTATTATTTTTATTATTTATTTGTTTATTTATTTATTGGTTCGTTTAAAAGTTTTACTTAAAATAAAATAAAGTTTAGATTATATTAAATAATTAACTATATATAATTAAGGTAAAAGGGTAGACTAAATGAAAATGTCAATTGAGAAGGTAAACAAACAAGAGGAGTAAACAAGAAAGGATTAAAATAAAGATAAATAAATAAATAAAATGTGTTTTTTTTGCGACGCAGTGGCGCAGTAGGTAGTGCTGTCGCCTCACAGCAAGAAGTTCGCTGGTTCGAGCCTCGGCTGGGTCAGTTGGCGTTTCTGTGTGGAGTTTGCATGTTCTCCCTGCGTTCGAGTGGGTTTCCTCCGGGTGCTCCGGTTTCCCCCACAGTCCAAAGATATGCGGTACAGGTGAATTGGGTAGGCTAAATTGTCCACAATTTATGAGTGTGAATGAGTGTGTATGGATGTTTCCCAGAGATGGGTTGCAGCTGGAAGGGCATCGCTGCATAAAACATGTGCTGGATAAGTTGGCGGTTCATTCTGCTGTGGCGGCCCCGGATTAATAAAGGGACTAAGCTGAAAAGAAAATGAATGAATGAAATCTGTGTTTTTACAATAATTATTGTTTCAAAGCAGCTTTACAAAAGGTGCACAGTATTGCATTTCAATCAAACTAAGTTAAGGTTACAATCAAATAGAAGTTATTATATACACATCATTAACCTGCAGTTTAATAGCATATAGGTGATGTCTATGTATGTGTACATGTTTAATGAAGTGTACTTGTGTATTAAGTCTATGTGTTGTCCTCGAAGTCCTCGATGGTTGGCATCTTCTCTTCACTGGTCTTGGATCCCATCAGCTCCGCTGCACAGTCTCTAGAGGCCTCTGATTAAGGAAGGATTAGGCACAGTGATAGAACCACATAGAGAATGTACTCGTTTTAACTGTCACTGAGTCTCTGACAGAGACAGAAACATCAAGTAATGTCTATATTAAAAAAAAATACTTTTAATTTATTATTATCATTCAGATCGTGAAATATGTGAATTAGCCTGTTTAAAAATATATATTTATATGTCATTTAATAAGAAAAGTGGCAGTTTATTTATTTAATACATGGAAACAAAAAATGCACATGAATATAGAAAGTGGTTTTTACTACAGTAAACAGGTGGGTTGAGCCTATTTGGCTTATTCAGAACTCCAATGGTTATGCCTGGCTATGTAATACAGTGGAATACTAGTATACAACCCATATTAAACAAACATTTTTAAGTGTATTACTATTAAATTACTACTTATAAATGTAATATTAGGCTATATATATATATATATATATATACACATTTTTTAGCTTCTAAAGAGCTAAGCCCCCCTAAAGTGAAAATCCTAAAAGCGCCCCTGGTTTGCCCCCTTACTGATTTTTTTATTTTTGCATCTTGTCACATTTAATGTTTCACATCATCAAACAAATTCACATATTTGTCAAAGATAACACAAGTAAACACATCGTGCAGGTTTGAAATGAAGGTTTTTATTATTAGGGGAAAACACAATCCAAAACCACATGTGTGAAAAGTGTTTGCCCCTAAACAGAATAACTGAATGGGCAACTCTTAGCTCAGTCAAGCATTTTCAAGCAAGATATATTTATAATTTAGACTATATTTTATTCTCAACACATTACTAAAGAGCAGTAATTGTGGAGCAGACTTAGTGGCCTACAGATAATACACTCGCTCGCAACATGAAGCTCTTCTCCACTTCAGTTGAAATGATGCTTGTTTAACAAGACATCTACTCACATTTTAGTCTGTTATTATTAACCTGAGCAGAGGGTTTGAGCTGTTATGGACATGATGTAATCATCAACCAGGGTTAATAACACAACATCAATTAGAGCAATCTGAAACACAATTTATGAGTCAGGTAAAAGTGTATTAGGACAATTATTCAGTCCATTCACATACAGTCAGTACGACATCACATTATCAAAGAGAATTCTCAGAGGGAAAATCGTAACAATAAAAAGATGCATAATAGATCATAAAAGCTCCACACTACAGGGTTCATCTGGCTATTTTAACTTAGCATGTCTGTGGATTTCTTTTGGTTTGTTTTGGTATTGTAGCAAAATTCCACAAAGCTAAAGTTCATAGCCAGATAGCAAGCCGACATTGAATTCGATTACTGATGTCCATGTAAACGTAGTCATTGAATCAATGTCGAATATTGGTTATAAGCGTCAGTATCAGTCGTCGATCAAATTTCGACATTGAATCAATGTTCTTTATTTGGTCGGTACGTCGGAAGGTTATTACATCGAGAATAAAACACTAGGTGCGTTCGACTTCATGCATTATGGACTTTTTGTGAGCTTCTTGTGGGTTCCTGGTCACATGGGAGTAGTAGGCAATGAAGAGGCAGATAAACTAGCAAAGCAAGCATTACAACATACTCAAATAGAAGCTAAAATAACAATAAGTAAGTCAGAGGTGAAAAGCATGATTGCAAAGGAAATGTGTAGGAAATGGCAGAGGGAGTGGGATAATGGAGATAAAGGAAGACATATGCATTGTATTCAAGGATGTGTGGGTAGTATTAGAAATAAGTTTGGTAATAGAAAGAATGATGTGGTGATAACTAGGTTGCGTGTTGGTCATTGTTTGCTAAATCAGTATAGGTACAGAATAGGAAAGCATGAGACCGGCTGCTGTGATAAATGTGGGAAAACAGAAACAATAGATCATGTAATTACAGAATGTGTTGCATATGAAAAACAGAGATGCCAATTAGTACAAGTCTTAAAATTATACGGGATAAATAATCTGTCACTTCAGACCTTATTAGGAAATGGTTCTAATCAAGTTAAAATAATACTGCAATTAATTAATTACTTAAAAGAAACAAAACTGATTAATAGAATTTAAGAATGGTTAAGCAAAATAAAGGAATTGTACATGTATTCAGGTATTAAAATTTATTTTATTATTAAATCTTTTTTTTCTTTCTTTCCTCTTCCCTCTATCTCCTCTTCTCCTTCCTGTCATCTCTTCCCTCTGGTTATCTCATCCCCTCCATTCTTATCATATGTCTTTTGATCTCATGCTTTTACTACATTATGCGCTCCACACTCCTATCCAGTAGGTGGCGGGAATGCACCATGTAAGTTGGTCTTCCAACCGCCATCAACCCTACATGAAGAAACTTGATTGGAGGACTCGTCGGAGTCGGTTCTTCTGCGCGAGTCAGCGTGACGTGCACGTGCTCATCATTTGAATCAACTAACGAACAGAAGGCAGCAACAGACGGAACGGTAATATGAAGGTAAGTACGTTATATTCGACGTTTCACGTGTTTTATTTGTCATTTTCCCAAGAATTTATGTAAAAATGTAACTTTTTAGATGCGTAAATTAACACTTTACCACTTCCTATACGTTTTTTAGTAAGCCTACATGTCGCCCTGTACGTGCCCGGGCCATTGACTGCAGCTAATTTATAAAGGTAACGTTAACGTACATGAAAAGCTGTTTTGGTTATTTAATTGGCGATTTCAACACGATTAACTTCACTTTATGACTTTAATGCTTCCTAACCTGTGTAAAAATATAAGATGATCTGTCAAATCGATTTAGAATGAGCATAAAAAACATATGCAAGTTAATATGTGCTCCAGCTAACGTATAGGCTAAGCTACTTATGAGAAACAGTTCGCAAATAACATTACGTATCCTCGAGCTAACTAACGTTAAACGAGATTTTTTAACACGTTATTACGCTAGCGAAGTGAATCGCTGTCAGTTTACTGTTTTGTTGCTCTATTTTTTTTTCCACATTTAGTGATGAACTCCTCGCCAGAGACGCTCCACAGCATTGAATGGGAAAAGCTTTGCCATTTTGTAAGTTGCCCACTCAATTTGTTGCCAGTCAAATTACGTTAGTTCTTTGTGGTTTCGTTTGTTCTGTGCCTGATTTCCTTTGTTCACAAACCATGCTTGTCTGTGTTTTTTTCTGATTGTTGTGCATTTTTTTTTTTTTTCCGGTTTATTAAAATTGATTTTGTCTACATGCTTCTCTCTTGATTGAGGTTACTGCAGTTTACTTGTACAAGTATCTAAACAAATGTTTGTAAACGCATTGATTTTTAAAAATATTTTATATTATTAAGCTTTTTTAGAATTTCAAAAGAAAATGAAATCCAAGATCATTTAATTTCTCACAAAATACCATGTTAGCTTAATATTCTGTGTGAGGAGTCAAAAATTGTGGCAATTTTATGGTACCGATACTGCAGGCCCAGTTGCGCTTCTGCATCTTGATTTGTGTGACGAGCTGCTGCGTGTGTGTGTTCATGACAGCGAGCTCTGCGCTGTACCTCTGCTGATGAAGCTAACAGAACAACATCGTCTGAGAATAACAAAGCTGAAATCCTGTGGTCCCGGAACCGGACCCCCTCCAGCCCAATGCTGCGCTTTGAAATTCTGTCCATAAAAATTATGAACAGAATTGGTGACAAGGGGCAGCCCTGCCGGAGCCCAACATGCACTGGAAACAAGTCTGACTTATTGCCAGCAATGCGAACCAGACTCCTACTCCATTCATACAGGGACGAGACGGCCCTTAACAAAGTACCTCTGACCCCATACTCCCAGAGCACCCTCCACAGAATGCCACGAGGGACACGGTCGAATGCCTTCTCCAAGTCCACAAAACACATGTGGACTGGTTGGGCATACTCCCATGAACCCTCGAGCACCCTGGTGAGGGTATAGAGCTGGTCCAGTGTACCACAACCTGGACGAAACCACATTGTTTCCCTGGATCCTAG
Organism: Danio kyathit; assembly: GCA_903798195.1. Taxonomy (NCBI): domain Eukaryota; kingdom Metazoa; phylum Chordata; class Actinopteri; order Cypriniformes; family Danionidae; genus Danio; species Danio kyathit. Next base: position 8,058,274 of record LR812534.1, read on the forward strand.
GTTCAACCATCGGCCAGATCCTCCTCTCCAGTACCCTGGCATAGACTTTCCCAGGAAGGCTGAGGAGTGTGATTTTCCCCCCCATAGTTGGAGCACACCCTCCAGTCCCCCTTTTTAAAAATGGGAACCACCACCCTAGTTGCCCAGTCCAGGGGTACTGTCCCCAACCTCCATGCAATATTGTAGAGACGTGTCAGTGCGTGTCAGAGATGTGTGAATGCCTGTGTATGGGTGGTTCCCAGTACTGGGTTGCAGCTGAAAGGCCATCCGCTGTGTAAAACATATGCTGGAATAGTTGGTGGCTCATTTTGCTGTGGTGACCCCTGATTCATGAAGGGACTAAGCCGAAAAGAAAATGAATGAATAAATTATTTAATGGCTGCTTTTTTGTGAGTTTTTTGTTAGTAAACTCTTTACGTCACCTGAATTGTCCTAATTGATTGACTGATAGTGCTATGTTTTCTGTTTTACAGGACATCATGGCAGATATCTGCTCAAACCTTATAAAGAAAATCGCCATGTTCAGAAGGAGAAGAAAGATGGAGAACATTTCGGAGATGATGCTTTACATTCAGTTCAATCTGAAACAGGCGACAAGACAATATTAGAGTACTGTGAGTTTCTTTAAAACACATTCAAAGTTAGTGTGAACTGAAAGTTGTCACATTTAATGTTTCACATCATCAAACAAATTCACATATTTGTCAAAGATAACATAAGCAATGTTGCCAGATTGGGCGGTTTCCCGCCCTATTGGGCGGTTTTGAATCAAAATTTGTGGGTAAAAAATATCATAGGCGGGTAGTGGATATTTGGGCGGTATTGTAAAGGTACGCCCGCCTCCCGCGATCTCCCGTTACCCCCCAATTTTCGTCAATTTTGGGACCGTTCCCCCTACTTTTCGTGTAATATAGGACGATCCAACCACCCCTCATATGTTTTGGAGCGCCCCATATATCTATGGGAGCGCCCAACCCCCCACTTTTCGTGAAATTTGGGACAGTCCCCCCCCACACACTTTTTGTAAAATCGAGGTTGTTGAGCGGGTGTTTTCGCATGTTGGCGGGTTTTTGGCCTGGAAAAAGTCAGCTACATCTGGCAACACTGAACACAAGTAAACACATCATGCAGGTTTGAAATGAAGGTTTTTATTATTAGGGGAAAACACAATCCAAAACCACATGTGTGAAAAGTGTTTGCCCCTAAACAGAATAACTGAATGGGCAACTCTTAGCTCAGTCAAGCATTTTCAAGCAAGATATATTTATAATTTAGACTATATTTTATTCTCAACACATTACTAAAGAGCAGTAATTGTGGAGCAGACCTAGCGGCCTACAGACAATTCACTCGCTCACAACATGAAGCTCTTCTCCCTTCAGTTGAAATGATGCTTGTTTAACAAGACATCTACTCACATTTTAGTCTGTTATTATTAACCTGAGCAGAGGGTTTGAGCTGTTATGGACATGATGTAATCATCTACCAGGGTTAATAACACAACATCAATTAGAGCAATCTGAAACACAATTTATGAGTCAGGTAAAAGTGTATTAGGACAATTATTCAGTCCATTCACATACAGTCAGTACAACATCACATTATCAAAGAGAATTCTCAGAGGGAAAATCGTAACAATAAAAAGATGCATAATAGATCATAAAAGCTCCACACTACAGGGTTCATCTTGCTATTTTAACTTAGCATGTCTGTGGATTTCTTTTGGTTTGTTTTGGTATTGTAGCAAAATTCCACAAAGCTAAAGTTCATAGCCAGATAGCAAGCCGACATTGAATTCGATTACTGATGTCCATGTAAACGTAGTCATTGAATCAATGTCGAATATTGGTTATAAGCGTCAGTATCAGTCGTCGATCAAATTTCGACATTGAATCAATGTTCTTTATTTGGTCGGTACGTCGGAGGGTTATTACATCGAGAATAAAACACTAGGTGCGTTCGACTTCATGCATTATGGACTTTTTGTGAGCTTCTTGTGGGTTCCTGGTCACATGGGAGTAGTAGGCAATGAAGAGCAGAGATGTATAAAGTACTAGAGGTCCAGACTTAAGTTAAAGTACAAGTGCTCTATCAAAAAAGTGACTTGAGTAGAAGTTGAAGTGCTCTTTAAGCACAATACTTAAGTGGAAGTACTAAAGTATTCAACATTTTTTGTACTTAAGTATTGCAAGTAGTTTATTTAAAAATTTACTACTCAAGTACTGAAAGTAAAAGTAAAGGTTATGCGTTATGTAGTTATTTTTAAAAAAGCAGTCAAAAGACATATTGTTTTGTTTATTTTAAATATCTTTTTTGGGGCACAGGATTAAGCAGAACAAAAAGAACCATGGTTTACGACTTATAAATAAATAAATAAATATATATATGATGGGTCAAAAACACCATTCAGCGCGACAGCCTTTATGATAGACAGTTAACGTTATGTGAACATTGCAGCATGATATGAATCGCGGGCAGCTAATGGTAGTTAACTTATCTAGCTCTTATGGATAGCTCAAACTGCTGTTTTGTGTATTATATTATCTTTAACTTGACATGTTTCTTCAAATCCGACGGTAGAGTATGCACTTCATTCTATATGAACTGTCTTTCACTCCCACAAATGCAAACATTGGCTCTAAATAGGGTCACGGGTGGTCTTTTTCCTCATCGCCACGAACAGTTGAAAGTGAAGTTGAAGGGGGAATTTCAGGGTTTTCCATGTCTAAAACAAACTAAAGTGCTCTCAATGCAGGCAGGCAGCACTTTCTTCTTCGATCGTCTGATCAATGAATGATTGATTCGTAACATTTTTATAATTGTAACGAGTAACTATGCAACTCATAAAAAATCTACTGGAGTAAAAGTATTAAGCTCATCGAAAATATGTACTGAAGTAGAAGTAGGAGAAAAAAACAATACTCCAGTAGAGTACAGATACAACCTTTAGTACTTAAGTACAGTAGTGAAGTAGTTCTACTTCGTTACTATACATCTCTGATGAAGAGGCAGATAAACTAGCAAAGCAAGCATTACAACATACTCAAATAGAAGTTAAAATAACAATAAGTAAATCAGAGGTGAAAAGCATGATTGCAAAGGAAATGTGTAGGAAATGGCAGAGGGAGTGGGATAATGGAGATAAAGGAAGACATATGCATTGTATTCAAGGATGTGTGGGTAGTATTAGAAATAAGTTTGGTAATAGAAAGAATGATGTGGTGATAACTAGGTTGTGTGTTGGTCATTGTTTGCTAAATCAGTATAGGTACAGAATAGGAAAGCATGAGACCGGCTGCTGTGATAAATGTGGGAAAACAGAAACAATAGAACATGTAATAGGCTATATGCACGGCGGCGCGTGACGCATTTCCGGTAAAATGTAAGACCCCTGGACAACTTCCGCCCATCGTACAGTACTGTGCTACAACAGGAGCGCTACTGACCAAAACAACCAACGTTTTGGAGAGCGGTCTTAATGTTTTATGCCATTATAGCCCACTTATATATGTATATGTCAGCTACATAAATATGACATTTAAACGTTTGAAAGTGTCATTTTAAAGACGTGAGAACAGTACTTCTACCTACCACTGCCGTGTTCAGCAACGTACAGCGTCAGAAATTGTACTCTTACCTCAGTTTCCACACGTTTCCAAAAGACAAAGTCAAGCAGAAGAGGTGGGTTGTTAATACTCGACGTAACAATTTTACAGTAACAGAAAAAACTAGCAACCTGATCGTGGCTCGAGTGCCAAACGAATGCAGACATTTAAAGAAAGGAGGTTTTATGGCAAATAAGTTTGTTTTCATTGCCTTTAAAGTAAAAAAAACTGAACATTAATATACATAAACATTTCTTAAGCTACTTTCTAATTGCAATTTTTTCATTCAGAATAAAGACCTTTATTCACTGTACATATAAAATATTATTTACTGTATATAATTAGAAATTAAATTGTCAAAAAATGTAACATTTTGAAAAAATGTTTTATTCAGATGAACAGAAACAATAACATTGAATCAGTTGTTTTCTCAGCACGGTGCCTCTTCTGTAACTTGTGCATAGAGAGGTATTTGGGCAGATATGCATTTAAAAATAATTGGCATGGATTTTCTGATTGATGTCCACTCCAGGATGAAGTAACACATATACTTGTCTAGCTCTGAATCTCATAATGTTACCTAGAAAACAGAAACAAGAATATTAATGGGTTTTAAAGAGTCATTAAAGGCAGTTCACCCAAAACTAAAAAATCTATTTACTCATCCTTCACTTGTTCCAAACCTGTTTAAGTTTCTTTCTGCTGTTTAACACAAAAGAAGATATTTTGAAGAATGCTGGAAACTTGCAACCACTGATATTCATAGTAGTTCTTTTTCTTACTATGGAAGTCGATGGTATCAGGTTTTCTGCTTTCTTCAAAATATCTTCTTTTGTGTTCAACATGAGACGAACACCTATAAAGGTTTAATACCACTTGAGGGGGAGTAAATATTAATATTGGATGAACTATCCCCTTAAGCAACACATTTAGAACCTTATCCGTCTATATTTGGAACAGGTAAAGACATGAACAGTTTGAGGTTGAACAAAAGCAGTTTGAAGGGGCCAGCTAAGTGAAATGTGTTCTGCATCTGCACCAATATCATAAGGTTAAACTACACTGCAAATTATTATTTTAAATAATTTAAAAGTAACTCCAATTCGTCACACTTTAAAATAAGGTTTCATTAGTTAATGTATTTGCTCACATGTACTAATAATAAACAATACTTGTACAGCACTTAATCATAGTTAAACTAATTTACTAATGAATTAAAATCCAAACGCATGCTTGTTAACATTAGCTAATACATTGTGAGTTAACAAGCACAATGAATAAGCATTTGTTCATTAACATAAACTAATAAATATTGCAATAGACATATTGTTGATGTTAAATTACCTAATACCACCTTATTGTTTTGGGTCACCCTCCCATTTAACTACAATGTTATAGACTAAATAGAAAGCATGTCATCTACTCTGTTACACTGCATCTGTACTGCCCACTGTTTCAGCAATAACACAGTGCTATTTGTCTGTCATGGATGGAACTGCATTGTATTATTTTATTCCTCATATATTTTGCTCAATAATCATGCTTAAAAGCTAAGATATCGTCTGTGTTTCTGTGATTATCCATGAACGGGACAGAACTTCACATTTATGCTATCCTACTCTCAGCTGCTGAGGAGACTCCGATTTCTTCATAGATCGGTAGTAATGAGCTCTCACTAAGATCTCATTCTTGCCCTGTTTTTACCTGACACCTTGGGACAGAATTACGTACACATGATATTTTTTACTAACGTGATAAAGCTGCAGATGGGCGGACCGTAAGAATAGTAATAGCGTTAGCTTACAGGCTAGCTGAACTTACCTTCATAATCGCACAGATACGAAGACTTGAAACCTTTCTCAAGTTTGCTCTGCAGTGTTGTAGTCCACATCCGAACAATCATTTGCACATCGTTGACCGTAATTCCCGCAAACAGCGAGTAAATTTTGACGACTCTGCCATAATAGTGTTTACCTCCGCTTAAAATAACCCGGAGCGGAAGTTGGACGGCAGCCTTGGACAAACGCGGAAGTAATGCGTGCATATAGCCTATTACAGAATGTGTTTCATATGAAAAACAGAGATGCCAATTAGTACAAGTCTTAAAATTATACGGGATAAATAATCTGTCACTTCAGACCTTATTAGGAAATGGTTCTAATCAAGTTAAAATAATACTGCAATTAATTAATTACTTAAAAGAAACAAAACTGATTAATAGAATTTAAGAATGGTTAAGCAAAATAAAGGAATTGTACATGTATTCAGGTATTAAAATTTATTTTATTATTAAATCTTTTTTTTTCTTTCTTTCCTCTTCCCTCTATCTCCTCTTCTCCTTCCTGTCATCTCTTCCCTCTGGTTATCTCATCCCCTCCATTCTTATCATATGTCTTTTGATCTCATGCTTTTACTACATTATGCGCTCCACACTCCTATCCAGTAGGTGGCGGGAATGCACCATGTAAGTTGGTCTGCCAACCGCCATCAACCCTACAAGAAGAAGAAGAAACTTGATTGGAGGACTCGTCGGAGTCGGTTCTTCTGCGCGAGTCAGCGTGACGTGCACGTGCTCATCATTTGAATCAACTAACGAACAGAAGGCAGCAACAGACGGAACAGTAATATGAAGGTAAGTACGTTATATTCGACGTTTCACATGTTTTATTTGTCATTTTCCCAAGAATTTGTGTTAATGTAACTTTTTAGATGCGTAAATTAACACTTTACCACTTCCTATACATTTTTTAGTAAGCCTACATGTCGCCCTGTACGTGCCCAGGCCATTGACAGCAGCTAATCTATAAAGGTAACGTTAACGTACATGAAAAGCTGTTTTGGTTATTTAATTGGCGATTTCAACACGATTAACTTCACTTTATGACTTCGATGCTTCCTAACCTGTGTAAAAATATAAGATGATCTGTCAAATCGATTTAGAATGAGCATAAAAAACATATGCAAGTTAATATGTGCTCCAGCTAACGTATAGGCTAAGCTACTTATGAGAAACTGTTCGCAAATAACATTACGTATCCTCGAGCTAACTAACGTTAAACGAGATTTTTTAACACGTTATTACGCTAGCGAAGTGAATCGCTGTCAGTTTACTGTTTTGTTGCTCTATTTTTTTCCACATTTAGTCATGAACTCCTCGCCAGAGACGCTCCACAGCATTGAATGGGAAAAGCTTTGCCATTTTGTAAGTTGCCCACTCAATTTGTTGCCAGTCAAATTACGTTAGTTCTTTGTGGTTTCGTTTGTTCTGTTCCTGATTTCCTTTGTTCACAAACCATGCTTGTCTGTGTTTTTGTCTGATTGTTGTGCTTTGTTCTGGTGTGCATTTTTTAATTTTCCTGTTTATTAAAATTTATTTTGTCTACATGCTTCTCTCTTGATTGAGGTTACTGCAGTTTACTTGTACAAGTATCTAAACAAATGTTTGTAAACGCATTGATTTTTAAAAATATTTTATATTATTAAGCTTTTTTAGAATTTCAAAAGAAAATGAAATCCAAGATCATTTAATTTCTCACAAAATACCATGTTAGCTTAATATTCTGTGTGAGGAGTCAAAAATTGTGGCAATTTTATGGTACCGATACTGTGGGTTGAACTTAAAATGTACCTTGGAATTGTACTTTGTAATAGTTGATACTGTACCTGGTGAGATTTCCCTCTGGAATCTCCAGTTAAAGACATCAAGATCTTTAACCTGTGTCAGCTTGGACAGACGTCTATTCCAGTTCTGCCTACTAATTGTTCCAGACTTTGGTGACGGGGAGGCCCAGTTGTGCTTCTGCATCTTGATTTGTGTGACGAGCTGCTGCGTGTGTGTGTTCATGACAGCGAGCTCTGCGCTGTACCTCTGCGGATGAAGCCAACAGAACAACATCGTCTGAGAATAACAAAGCTGAAATCCTGTGGTCCCTGAACCGGACCCCCTTCAGCCCAAGGCTGCGCTTTGAAATTCTGTCCATAAAAATTATGAACAGAATTGGTGACAAGGGGCAGCCCTGCCGGAGCCCAACATGCACTGGAAACAAGTCTGACTTATTGCCAGCAATGCGAACCAGACTCCTACTCCATTCATACTGGGACAAGACAGCCCTTAACAAAGTACCTCTGACCCCATACTCCCAGAGCACCCTCCACAGAATGCCACGAGGGACACGGTCGAATGCCTTCTCCAAGTCGACAAAACACATGTGGACTGGTTGGGCATACTCCCATGAACCCTCGAGCACCCTGGTGAGGGTATAGAGCTGGTCCAGTGTACCACAACCTGGACGAAACCACATTGTTTCCCTGGATCCTAGGTTCAACTATCGGCCAGATCCTCCTCTCCAGTACCCTGGCATATACCCCCTATAGTTGGAGCACACCCTCCAGTCCCCCTTCTTGAAAATGGGAACCACCACCCTAATTGCCCAGTGCAGGGGTACTGTCCCCGACCTCCATGCGATATTGTAGAGACGTGTCAGTGCGTGTCAGAGATGTGTGAATGCCTGTGTATGGGTGGTTCCCAGTACTGGGTTGCAGCTGGAAGGCCATCCACTGTGTAAAACATATGCTGGAATAGTTAGTGGCTCATTTTGCTGTGGCGACCCCTGATTAATAAAGGGTCGAAAAGAAAATGAATGAATAAATTATTTAGTGGCTGCTTTTTTTGTGAGTTTTTTGTTAGTAAACTCTTTACGTCACCTGAATTTGTAACGAACCAGACAGAATACCAGAGGTGTGGGCAAAATAAGGCCAATTTATTAGGTACAAAAGTCAAACAAAGGCAGGCTGCCGCACCCTGGATCTTGGCGAGTGCGCAGCGCTGGTCTGGCTTACAATGGCTCAGGAATAGCTCAAAGGGAGTCCGCCGAGCTGGTTGGTGTGAAGGCTGGGGAGGAGAGCAAGTGAAAGTGGAGTGCCGGTAAGAGTGAGGACATTTAACATATACACGCCAGACTGGACAAAACTAACTACAGAGAGGGAGAGTGTAATATAAGAGAGATCCACAGAGAACGTTACGTGCTACAAAGGTAATAATCCGACACTGAAACAGAGAACACAGAGGTAGAAATAGAGCTGCTAATCAGCTACGAGTGAAGACCGGTGCCAATACAATTATTGCAAATAGAGAGGAACATCAGCTGAGAGGGGAAAACAACACAGAACATGAGGGAATTAATGAGATCAGACCTGGCTCATGACAGTACCCCCCCCCCCAAAGAAGAGGAACTGTGAGAGCGGGAGAAGTCCTCGATGAGCGAGCGGTCCAGAATGACCCGGGCTGGTACCCAGCTTCTCTCATCTGGGTCATATCCCTCCCAGTCGACTAGGTATTGGAGACCCCGGCCACAGGGGCGTACAGCTAAGATCTTCTTGACCTTAAAAATGGAATCATCGACTAGAGCGGGAATAGAGGGGGTGGGAGGGGAGGGTGAGCGAATAACAGGCTTAATACAAGAGACATGGAATACAGGATGGACGCGTCGAAGGTTATGGGTTAATTTTAGTTGAACTGCCAAGGGGTTAATGATCTTAGTGATCTGAAAAGGTCTGATAAATTTAGGTGCCAACTTGCGAGACTGAGACTGGAGTGGAAGGTGACGAGTGGAGAGCCATACCCTTTGACCGAATATATATCTCGGGGCTTTACTACGGCGTCGATCAGCAGTTAGGCGGGTTCGTTCGCGTGTTTTAGTGAGAGCCTTACGCACGGTTCTCCAAGTACGTTGACAACGTTTAATAAATGCTTCGACAGACGGTACGGCAGACTTAACATCTTGAGTAGAGAACAAGGGAGGTTGATAACCTAAACACGCATGGAACAGGGAGAGACCGGTGGAAGATTTTGGTAAAGAATTATATGCATATTCGGGCCACCCTAGTTGTTCGCACCATGAAGACGGATTACGCGCAGTGAGAGTACGGAGGAGCCGTCCTAGAATCTGGTTGACTCGTTCTGCCTGCCCGTTAGTCTGTGGGTGAAACCCCGATGATAAGCTTGCAGTACAGCCTAAGTGACGGCAGAATTCTTTCCAAAATTCAGAGGCGAATTGTGGACCTCGATCTGAGACGATATCTGTAGGTAACCCATGGATCTTAAACACATGGTCAAAGACTAGAGAGGTCTCCTTGGCGGAAGGCAGTTTTGGAGCGGGAATGAAACGAGCAGATTTGGAAAAACGATCGACTACCGTTAATATGACAGTGTTACCCGATGATGGTGGAAGACCTGTAACAAAGTCCATAGCGATATGCGACCAAGGGCGCAAGGGAATGGGGAGTGGTCGAAGTAGACCCGCGGGAGGAATATTATTAGATTTAGATTGTGCACAGAGCGAACAAGACTTGACGAAGCGTTGGATGTAACGGCGCATGGAAGGCCACCAGAAGCATTGGCTCGCGGTGGCATAACTACCCTTAATACCCGGGTGAGCGGATATCTTGGAAGTATGACACCAGCGAAGAACCTCTTGGTGGACGCCGCGCGGGTCAAAGAGCGTCTCCTCTGGACAACCGCTAGGGATACTGACACCGGTCAGATGCCTCTTAACAGCTTGTTCGATGCCTCATGTAATCGTTCCTAAAACGCATTTCTTAGGCAGTATAGTCTCGGGGGACTCGGGGGTTGCTGTCCGAGGTGCTGAACTGGCGAGATAACGCATCTGGCTTAATATTCTTAGTTCCTGGCCGATAAAAAATGGTGAAATCAAAGCGTGTGAAAAATAGAGCCCAACGGGCTTGGCGTGCATTTAATCTCTTAGCTGTGTGGAGAGATTACGGTGATCAGTCCAGACTAGAAAAGGAAAGGGCTATCTTTCGAGCCAGTGGCGCCATTCACCGAGGGCCAAACGAATAGCTAACAATTCGCGATTTCCCACGTCATAATTCTGTTCGGCGGGGGATAGACAGTGGGAAAAATAGGCACAAGGGTGGATCTTGCCGTCACTGGAGGATCGTTGCGATAATACGGCTCCGACTCCCGTGTTAGAAGCGTCTACCTCCACAATTAACTGTTTAGTGGGGTCCGGTGTGATTAGGATAGGGGCCGTGGCGAATAGACCCTTTAATTGATCAAAAGCACCCTGTGCTTCGTTGGACCATACGAACTGTAACTTTGTGGATGTAAGCGTGGTAAGGGGAGCGGCAACTTTACTGAAATTACGTATGAAACGGCAGTAGAAATTTGCAAAACCAAGAAAGCGCTGTAAAGCTGTGCGAGAATCAGGTACGGGCCAATTTAAGACCGCGTCTACCTTTGTCGGGTCCATACTGATGCCCTCGGACGATATTACCGAACCGAGAAAAGTTATGGAACTAGAAAACACACTTCTCGGCCTTAACAAATAGTCGGTTCTTCAGTAAGCGCTGCAGGACACGACGAACTTGCTGAACGTGGATCTGAGGGGAGGGGGAGAAGATTAGTATGTCGTCAAGATATACAAAGACAAAAATGTTGAGCATGTCTCTAAGAACGTCATTAACAAGGGCCTGAAATACGGAAGGAGCGTTTACTAACCCGAAGGGAAGAATGCGATATTCTAAGTGGGCAACAGGGGTATTAAAGGCCGTCTTCCACTCGCTTCCAGCCTTAATCCGGACAAGATGATAAGCGTTGCGAAGATCGAGCTTAGTAAATATCTTGGCACCCTGTAGGATTTCAAAGGCATTAGACATAAGCGGTAAAGGATAACGATTCTTTATGGTTATGCTATTAAGCCCGCGATAATCTATACAGGGGCGAAGACTGCCATCCTTCTTCTTTACGAAGAAGAAGCCTGCCCCCGCCGGAGAGGTGGAGGGAACTATAGTAACGGCTGCTAAAAACTCTGAGAGATATTTCTCAAGGGCTTCGCGCATGGAACAGATAAAGAATAAAGTTTACCACGAGGGGGCGTACTGCCGGGTATAAGGTCGATACTGCAATCATAAGGGCGGTGAGGAGGGAGAGAAGCCGCCCGGGACCGGCTGAACACCGCTCGCAGATCGTGGTACTCCTCCGGAACTCCAGATAGATCACTGGGTTCCTCCTGAAACACAGATACAGAAGACACAGCAAGTACAGCAGAGACAAGACATTCAACATGACACGAAAGACTCCAAGAAATTACATTTCCCTTAGCCCAGTCTATCTGAGGGTTGTGTTTAACCAGCCAGGTATGACCGAGTACCATTGGGTTAAGGGGCGACTTGAATAAATAAAAGGAAATAGTCTCATGATGATTGCCAGAGAGGGTTAAATTCACAGGTATAGAGATGCGGCAAATGGAGGCCAAAAGCTGTCCATCAAGGGCAAATACGTTAATGGGTTCTGTTAAATCCTTCAGTGGAATCTTGTGTTGGATAGCCCATGCTTCATCCAAAAGGTTGACTTCCGCTCCGGAATCAATAAGGGCTAGGCAGTCCGCTGAGACCCCTGGGCAGTGAATGTGAGCAGAAAGGTGGGCTCGGGAACTTGTGGTAGAGGACAGGGTTGTCGAGCTCGCCAGTACTCCTCAATCTACTGACGAGCTTGATCTTTTACCGGACAGAGCCTGGCATAATGTCCAAAAGCGCCGCAGTACATACACCTCCGCTCCATCAGGGGGCGCTGGTATTCCGCATTGGAGAGATGCAGCTTCCCGTGCTGCATGGGCTCCGTCTCCGAAGGAGCGGTTACTGAGGGATAACTTGGAGAGTGTTGTGGCCGTCGTTCGAAAGTCTAGTTGCGAGACCGGCGATGCATATCCAGGTGCTTGTCAACACGGATGGCCAGCTCAGTAAGTTGATCGAAGTGCTGTGGATGATCTCGAGTGAAGAGCTCCTCCTTTACCTCTGTGTTGAGACCGTCGATAAATCGGGTGACGAGGGCTGGCTCATTCCATTGGCTGGTCGCCGCTAGTGTGCGAAATTTGATAGCGTAGTCAACCACTGACTTGTTGGATTGACGGAGACCTGCCAGCTGACAGGAGGCTTCTCGGCCATACACCGATCGGTCGAAAACCTTTACAATCTCCTGCTTGAAGAACGAGTATCGAGAGCAGCAATCCGAGTTGGGCTCCCAGACCGCGGCGCCCCACTCCCTCGCCCGGCCAGTAAGGCAGCAGAGAACAAAAGCGACCTTAGAACGATCCTCCGCATAAGTAGCTGGCTGGAGAGAAAAGACCACATCGCACTGTGTCAGGAAAGCTCTGAACTGGGTCGGATGACCAGAATAGCAAGGAGTGTTATTGACTCGTGGTTCATGCTGAGGAAGACTGCAATAGCTGGCCTGAATTCTAGGCCTCAGACGCTGCAGCTGGGTAGAGAGCTCCGTCACCTGTGCTGCCAGACTCTTCACGGTATTTCTGGTGTCCATCAACTCTTTATGATGTCGGCCAAGCTTGATTCCCTGCATCTTGACCGCGGAGAGAAGCGGGGACTCACCCGTGGGTTCCATGGTCGGACTATTCTGTAACGAACCAGACAGAATACCAGAGGTGCGGTTTTATTAGGTACAAGTCAAACAAAGGCAGGCTGCCGCACGCTGGATCTTGGCGAGTGCGCAGCGCTGGTCTGGCTTACAATGGCTCGGGAATAGCTCAAAGGGAGTCCGCCGAGCTGGTTGGTGTGAAGGCTGGGGAGGAGAGCAAGTGAAAGTGGAGTGCCGGTAAGAGTGAGGACATTTAACATATACACGCCAGACTGGACAAAACTAACTACAGAGAGGGAGAGTGTAACATAAGAGAGAGATCCACAGAGAACGTTACGTGCTACAAAGGTAATAATCCGACACTGAAACAGAAAACACAGAGGTAGAAATAGAGCTGCTAATCAGCTGCGAGTGAAGACAGGTGCCAAAGCAATTATTGCAAATAGAGAGGAACATCAGCTGAGAGGGGAAAACAACACAGAGCATGAGGGAATTAATGAGATCAGACCTGGCTCATGACAGAATTGTCCTAATTGATTGACTGATAGTGCTATGTTTTCTGTTTTACAGGACATCATGGCAGATATCTGCTCAAACCTTATAAAGAAAATTGCCATGTTCAAGTCATGGGATGTAAACTTCAGCAGAGCCGTGCTAGAGGCTGAGTTCTTCTCTCCCGGTGATGTCATTATTGAAAAGGACACAGCGGCTGATCATATGATCTTCATCGACAGCGGTCACGTCCTGGTGGAGGTCCACCAGCAGCAGAAGGAGAAGAAAGATGGAGAACATTTCGGAGGTGATGCTTTACATTCAGTTCAATCTGAAACAGGCGACAAGACAATATTAGAGTACTGTGGGTTTTTTTTTTTCTTTTCTTTTAAAATGACCCATTATGCTTTGCTTGTATGCGCAAGGAAAATGCTAAGAACTTCCGGTCGGCAGCTGATGCGTATAAACAGTCACATTTGGACAGTTTTAAAATGATAGTTTTAATCTATTTTATTTGCTTTCAACGTCTTTGAACTGTTGTCGATTAGCACCACCTCCTGGACTGATCATTTAAAAATGGGATGGAAAACAACTGCTGTGAGGCAGTTTAACGACATCTTGTGCCGTTTAAATGAAGCCTCGTCTTTGTCAACATTTTCTCTTTCTTTCAAATATATAACCAACCCAAACAAATGCAATTCCCCAAAATGTTTGACACACACACACACACACACACACACACACACACACACACACACACAGCTTATACTGTCCCACTTACATAAACATAAACGACTCCCGATTAGAATGCACATTGCAAATCAGCCAGCAGAGTATCAGTAACGGACTTTTATTGGTCATTTTTGAAAATTGCATGACTTGCATACCTGTTAGGTTTCATGCCAGTAATCTGGTTTGCTCTATAATGCAGTGAAATATCGCGCGCCCGCGTGCGTGCGCGCATTAAAGAGCCGCTGAGCTAACAGCTGACAGGCCGGGAACACAGACAGACACGTGAACTAGGAGAACGTTTTTCTCTCACGCTTGAACCACAACTGACAGATTATAGCGGCTGTAACACACACCTTTCAAAGTTGTGTCACAAAAACACTCCGTAATCCACTCAAAACGCTATTAAACCCCATTTTTGGAACGCAAATTACCTATTGTAAACGCTGTAAGCGGAAGTTCTAAATATTTTACCGGATGACGCTGGTCGCTATGGCGGCCTCCATTCAGCAGCCAAGAAAAAGGTCTATACTTCCGGGTTTTTTCCCACTGCAGTCTCGCTTTCGAGTTTTAAAATGGCAGCCGCGTGAAATAAGCATATTGTTTGTCAGTTTGTCATCCTCTGAGAGAATGGGTAATGGTTGCCTAGCAACAACAGACGCCACTGGATAATTTTAAACATGCTTTTACAGGGACGTGCAGAGACCTTTTAAGGGGCAGGGGCTCAAATGGAAAAAAGGGCACTTTTTATTAAATAATAGTAATAATTGTACTTTAATAAATAAAATATATTATAATGAGATTATTAAGGAGATTTCACCCTAAATTCACCATATACTCACCCTTAAAAGGATAGTTAATTCAAAACTGAAAATTCTGTTACTATTTACTCACCTTTTACTTGTTGCAAACCCACATAGATATATACACTAGATATCGCATAGGGACCCTGAGCATGCGTCAATAGCGCCGCCACATTGGTACAGTGCTCCTAGGACAAACGTCATTCAACCGCACTAGTCAAGACAGTGTGACAATGTGAAGATGCTGGACTTTAGCGCTGTGTACGGGTGTAGTAACGAGCAAACAAAGAAAACAAAGCACAAAGTCATCACATTTCATAGGTAAGATTTAGTTTTTTATGTTTTTGTATGTTATAAACTTTTGTGCTTAACAAGTGATGTTATTGATGATAATACAGACACTTACTGCAGTGACCATAAGGCAAAGTAGCATCAACTCGCACTAAATTCTAAGCTTATGCTAGTTTTGTTGAATAAAATAAGCAAACAATGTTATAAAATATGACAAGAAGACGCTGCGGTGCTAGAAACTTGTGTTATTGTTAGCTAAGTGAACGAGTCGTTCATAACAGAGATTCATTCACAAACGAATCGCTCCCTCCATCAGAATGAGAAGTGAAAGCAGGTGAGGGGGTGTGTTTCAGGACACGGATTAGATCAAATTAAACAGGGAAGGAGGATAATACATTACCATGCACACAAACACTCGCTCTTTGTCAGGAATGCTCATGCGGTCACATACACCAATGTAGAAAAGTGATGTAAAATTATAATATTTCGTAATTTAAAAAAAAATATTTGCATACTGACCACCGGGGAAAACTCCCGATCATAGATATATGTGTATATGTGCATTTCTCTGGCTTTGGATGGCCACAGTCCTCCACTTCACCTTGGTCCTGCATTCATTTCAAAGGAGCGCTACCCTGTACTAAAATGGCGGCTCTATTGACGCGTTCCTTCTAATAGACAACAGTAGGGTAGGCGACATCTAGTGTATATATCTATGGCAAACCCATTTGACTTTTTATTTCTTCTGTTGAACACACAAAGTAATATTTTGAAAAAAAGCAGGAAACCTGTAACCATTGACTTTGTTTTTCCTACTCTGGAAGTCAGTGATTTCAAGTTTATAGCTTTCTTTAAAATATCTTTTTTTTTTTTTTAAATCTTATATTCGTTAGTGTTCAACAAAATAAAAAAACAAAGAAATGGAACAACTTGAGGGTGAGTACATTTAAATGTTTGGGTGAACTATCCCTTTTCAATATATTATTTTTGTTGGAGTTTTTTTTTTTCTTCTGTTGAACAAAATAAAATATTTTGAAGAATGTAGGACACGCTGATAGCCACTGACTTCCATAGCTAGCCTATATGTACATGTTTTATACCTTCAATTGACATTATATATTCTGTGTGACTGCAAAAACAAGAGGGCAATATTTTCACTATCCAGCTGTCGTTTCTCCATTACATTAGCCTGTATGCCTATGATATTGCCCTGGCTAAACTTTAGCTAACTTGTTACATGGTTGTTAATCAGGAGGATGTTAGCAAGACAAAATAGCCTATTTGCTTTTGAACTTTTGGATAAATAGCTGACGTTAAATTTGAGCCTCAGGTAGTCTTTTGTTAACTGTTACTCACCTCCACACAATGAAGATGAATGACGGATGAATTTACATCGGCGGTTCTGTCGTTCATATCGCGCTGCCGTAACAGAGGTCAGCTAGTAATATATATTTTACACACGCTCCGTCTGCAGTGTGTGTATGGGTCAGACTGTAAAGCTATGGCCCAGATGCAGTCCGTGTGCAGTGCGGATGCAGGAGTTGGCATAGGCGCTGATGGCCGTTACTCCACTGTTGACACTTTACTTTCGAGGAGAGAGTAACAATGTAAATAGAGTCTTTGTTAGAGCATTCGCCTCGCATGTGGCTTTTCTTTCCAAATCGCCGGTTCGAGGCTCGCTTGGAGCAGCTAGACTGAAACCAAGACATACTTTAAAATTTCGTTTTTTTATTGTTTGACAGGGAAAGCGGTCCTTAAATAGAACACGCATTAACATACATATATTATTAGTAGTATTTAAAAAAGAATTATTATCCCCAGGCAGAAAAGGGCACTTTCTCTCCAGGAGAAAAAAGGGCAGGGGCTCAAGCACCCAAAGCCCCCACCTCTGCACGTGCCTGTGCTTTTAGATGCAATATGTGAACAGAAAGAAACTAAATGCAGAGAGTAAATGATGACAGAATATTCATTTTTGGGGTGAACTATTCAAAGTCCACATAAACCAAAATCTGCGACCATTTATTTTCTGTATTGTGATGCAGTTCGTAGACAAACGGAAATTTAATTGAGAAAAAGTGGGCGTGGCTTGTTTTTCTTTACCGCGAGCTGATTGGATGTAGTAAAGTAGGCGTTTCATTCAGAAAGATGGGGAAAAGGGTTTGGGGAGAGTTATTACAGCCTAACAGACTCCTCCACCTCGTCACTTCTGTCAAAACTAACAGCTGGAGGGGAGTGGTTAAGTATATTAGCCACACCCACTACCTCAGACAGACCTAATCCAAGAATTGAACTGAAAACAAACAGGAAGTACATTTGCAGATTTCAATTAAAGATTACAAGAGCAAATTATTATTTATTCTTAATGACATGCACAGATGAACTATTCAGCACAAAACTAGCAATGTGAGCTAACTAAATCAATATGGGTAGTTTTGATTTCATGTGTACTTTAATGATCTTTTTCTCCAAAAAAAAGTGTCAAATGTATTGGTGACGTACGTGCTGAAAACTCCAGGAATGGCCAGGACATTTACTTCAAAGCTCTGAAGGATGCGTGCATGTATTTTTCCCCAATCGAGCTGGGCTGTAAAATGCAACACAAAAAAGAAAGGAGCGTTAAATATCAAATCAATACAAGCATGTCCGGGCTACTGTATTAAAAACAAATGAGACAAACCGTGAGGTTGCTCTTCACGATCCAGCAGTCGGGTGGAAATCCTTCTATAGCAGCAACAAAGTACTAAATGCAGGAGTCCCAATGCCTGATCACAGCCATCAGAAAGAGCACAAGCAGCAGTCTGAGAAACTTTTTCACATCTTCCAGGCGAATATCAGACACCTAGAGTGACACAATATATTCAATATTATAGCGACCGCAATAATCAAACCCTTGGGATCAAATATGGTCGGAACCAAAGTTCACAGGTCTGTGTTCTCTGGACTTCTCTCAAGCCGTGAGACTTCTACATTCTGATTGCTTGCCGCCGAACCGCGTCACAGCTCATTACCATAAAGTTGACTTGATTTTAACTCTCCTCGACGCCCACACCGGCGAAGAGGCGCCGCGCTGCTCCTCGCCGCTTATCGCCACCGATTTCCATTAAAAAATTAATGACTTCCGGCTACTTAGACACTCTCGCCGATTTCGGTGTGAACCTACAGTTAGTCTCTTATTTATCAGGGGTCACCACAGCGGAATGAACCGCCAACTATTTCAGCATATGTTTTACACAGCGGATGCCGTTCCAGCTGTAACCCAGTACTGGGAAACATCCATACACACTTATTCACACACACACACACACTCGTACACTACGGCCAATTTAGTTAATCAATTCCTCTATAGCGCATGTCTTTGGACTGTGGGGGAAACCAGAGCACCCGGAGGAAACCCACGCCAACACTGGCAGAACATGCAAACTCCACACAGAAACACTAACTGGCCCAGCTGGGACTCAAACCAGTGACCTTCTTGCTGTGAGACGACAGTGCTTAACACTGAGCCACCCTTATCCAGGATTATTAGGTTAAATAAAATATTAAATAATTTTTTTTTGTTCAAATAAAGCAGGGGTGCCCAAACTCGGTTCTGGAGGGCCGGTATATTTTAGTTCCAACCCCAATCAAACACACCTACAGCAGCTAATCAAGCTCTTTCTAGGTATACAAAACCTTCCCGGAAGGTATGTGTGAGGAAGTTGGAACTAAACTATACAGGACACCGGCCTCCAGGACCGAGTTTGGACACCCCTGAAATAAAGCAAGTAATAATAATAATTCCTTACATTTATATAGCGCTCTTCTAGACACTCGAAGCGCTTCACAGAGATTTTGGGGGAATCTCCTCATCCACCATCAGCGTGCAACATCCACCTGGATGACGCGACGGCAGCCATATTGCGCCAGACCGCACACCACACCCAGGTACTTAAGTAAAAGTAAAGAAGTACCGCCTGAAAAATGTACAAAAGTAAAAAAGTAAAAAGTACTTCAACCACAGTCCAAAGACATGCGGTATAGGCGAATAATAATTCAACTACATTTGCAGTAGTTTATAAGTGTGTGAATGTGAGTGTGTATGGGTGTTTCCCAGTACTGGGATGCAGCTGGAAGGGTATCCGCTGCATTAAACAAATGCTGGAATAATTGGCGGTTCATTCTGCTGTGGCGACCCCTGATAATTCAGGGACGAAGCTGAAGGATAACAAGTGAGATACTGTAGGTAGGTAATCATCCTGACACAAACTCACAGTGTTCAGCATGTAGTTTTGCCACTGTTAGATCATAAATAACAGCTGCCATTCATGTTGATTTTGTCTTTTGCTAAAATAAATACTTATCAGATATGACTGTACACAATTTTTTTTGCATTAGGCTAAAGCTTCTTATTCTCTTCAGAGAGCAGCTCTCATATATAACCTGCTATTTCAGTGTTTTTTTTTTTTTTTTCAGGTATTGTGGTTATTTTATTTAATGGATAAACATTAATTCTGTTACAGTTTTTCTCTGTCACTTTGGTCCATTTCTCAGATCAGAATTGAAATTCTCTAAACCCACTGTTCAATCTTCAGATCATCATTGTGTCACTTGTGCACATCAGAAAGCAGTTTCTCTTTATGAACAAGTTGCAAATGCTTTTGTTCATCCATGCAAATGATTATGTGCAATTCTCTGATGTTTCCTATATTATCAGTTGCTCATGTCATGTTGATCAACATGTATTATTTTATCTCTGTTGAATAGACTCACCCCCACAACATTTAATCGTTCAAATGCCTGAACAAGTTGTCTTAATATTTAGTCAGAATGCATTTTTTACATTTCTCCCAGGTGAATCTGGACTTTTTCTAATAAAGGGCTAAAAGGAGGTTGCCCTGTTCACATTTTTACTTTTGTTTTTTCTTTGTGCCATGCGGTGCTCTCTTTTCCTTTCTGTATCAGAATTGTATCAGAACATAAATAAAATCCACCTTCGCTTCTCTGTGGCGCATGCTTTGGATGCTCGAATGTGGTCATTCTGATGATCTCTGTGGCTGACTTATCAATTTTCATGACTGCATCTGCACAAATAGAAAAAATATTATTAGTAATATGCAAAGGAATTGAGTTTGAGACCAATAATTGAAATGTTGTTTTAAAAATTCAATCACCTGACTACATTTTTAAGGCTTATTTATGAATTAGCATACAGTTAGCAGCAGATATGATATCAATACAAAGACACATAGTCTATGCTGCCTTTCATATTAATTATAATGTATTAAACAGTCAGAAATATTCTGATAAAATACACATCTACAAAGACTCCTGCATGTTATACAATTTTACCATCAAAATCTCTAGCATGTTGCTTAAATTTAATGTTTGAGTCAGTGATGTAGTGTTCACACATAAATAATCTGTCTCTTCGACTTTATTAATCCACCTTTACTTAAAACCTTAATAAAACTACACAATGCACCATTATAGCATGTACAATTTTATGTCAGACGAAAATACAGTCACGTTGTGCTTTGAACCCAAAGAAACAGATCAAACTAGCATTACACGTTACATTTAGAAGTCTCTATATTTTTACCATGTTACTTTGAATATTCGATCGGTATTCGCAAGGAAGTATGACTTTAAAACAACATTAACACTACCTAATGAACTGTAAACAATGTTGTACTTTGATAGTCATTGGCTGCTA
The DNA here is from genome assembly GCA_903798195.1 of Danio kyathit. Taxonomy (NCBI): domain Eukaryota; kingdom Metazoa; phylum Chordata; class Actinopteri; order Cypriniformes; family Danionidae; genus Danio; species Danio kyathit. The sequence goes on from LR812534.1 coordinate 8,079,277, forward strand.
ATATGATTTCTATATTTAGAATTTGCAAAGAATACTTTTCTGAAATTATATTATTAAGGAGAACGTCTGAATATCCGAATATAAAACCAACTTTACCTCTATTATCTGGAGACAGTCCTGTTGTTAATCACTTACAGATGCTAATTCTACTTAGCCACAGCACATTTAGGTACTTTAATACAACAACTAACACTATAAAAGAACAATAAAATAACTTTGCGGACCAAACTTACCTTCAACTGACTAGAAAATAGAAACCGATAGATGATGTACAGAGCGCTGAATGCTTGCGAATTCAAATCAGAGTGGCGTTTCCTGATTGGGTCATGATGACGCGATGCATCAGCCAATCAGATTGGCGCTTACTGGTTAGGTTCCTCCGCTGCAATGTTAAGTTCTAAAGTTGGAATAAGTGTTTATTTGCCTTTATAACATGTCGGAGACAATTAAAACAGACACAAATAAAATAAACAAGTTAGAGAAAAAACATTAAAATATAAAACATGTACTCAATAAATAAATAATTAAATAACAAATAATGTTTCATCAGAAATAGCCGTATTAACACTCATATTGATATCAATGTTGATATTTGTCATAAATAAATAAACATTCATTAATAATGTCAATTTTCTACATGTGTCTTAGACGTGCAAAATGTGACCTACCAGGCCCGTAGCCAGCCTGGTGAAAGGGGTGGTTCTTTTTTTCTCAAAAAGTGGACCTTTTTGCAGTTAGACGCCTCGGTTTCTATTTAACTATGAGATTTAAATACTGCATTTTAGTGACATTTTAAGCAGTACTTTTTTTTTTTTGCTTGATTAGCTAGTCAGATGTCATCATAACCACACTTTATGATGCACTAAAAATATTTCCTAAAAATTTGCAATAAATAAAATTTTAACATTTTTAAAATGCAAATTTATTACATCATATATCATTAGGAAAAAATAGGAATCTGTTAAAGTTTTAAAGTAAAAAACTGAAGCCTACTGTAATTTATTAGACAAAAAACTAACTGGCCAGCACATTCAACTGTCTTAAGTCACAATTTGGCCATTTCAATAAAAAAATTATAATTAAAACTACTAATAATAATATAAATAATATAATAATAAAACAATAATAATGAATTCTTCAGATTTTTTCTAGCCTCTTTGGAAAAAAAAAAGTACATTTGAAAATTCCTGGATATCAACAATAGGCAAAATATATTCAAATTAATTTTATATGGTTCGCTTCTGGTGCTTCACACCTTTTTATTGCTCATTTTGTTTTTCAGGAATGAGGTCCAAGATTTAGAATAAAAGTTACCTGCAATGTTTTCTCTGTTTAAAAACAACACAGTAGTGAAAGAAGACTTCTCTAACATCAGATTATAGTCAACAGCAGACAGAGGATTCCGTTTGATCTTAAAGCCTTTTTCGATGGATTATTTTCATTATTTATGATGGCATAACAGTCAAAATAGGACAAATGAGCTCATGTATGGGACAAATGCTGGACCTGAGGGGTGGGTCTTCCGAACCCCCCCTGGCTACAGGCCTGAAAAGTTAGAAGACATGTTTTATGCTTATAGTAAACATGTTTTTAATAGAGTTTTGGCTGTAAAAGCACACAGGTGTTTCAGGCGCAGGTCAGATTTTCTCCAGGTCATAATTTATTTTATTTACATTAATTTTGTCAAAAAAATTATTAGACCTGTCCAGTTTCATCTGGAATGCATCCCAAATAGGGTTACCACTTTTAATACAAAAAAATAAGGGACGCATACTGCAGCGGGGGCCACATCCCCAATCACAGGCCCAATAGCATGCCAGTGGTGGTAAATTGCAACTTAAAATGTTTTCAGGAAAGTATGAACACTTGGACATTAAAATAAACTGTCTTTTATTGAAATCTGTGTAAACAGATCAGATGCAGTCAGTCTTTCTCTTTTACAACTCTGCAGCACTGTTATAGCTGATGTTATGTTTAATAGTGTGGTACACCTGTGTTAACTCTGCTGCTGTAACCTAGAGGAGAAAATACTAATCAACCTCATTTTAAAGGCTGGTATTGATAACAGATTTGTGGCTAAAATATTTGTCATTATTTGTAGTAACACATATCCAAACATGGAAACAGCACATACATAAACTAGCTACAAACATTAGCCTGTAAAGATTTCAAATAGCCTATTTCTAATTTAAAAATATGGAAAGTTGCAGTTAACTAGTTTATTTTCTTTACATGGGCATTATGTTGTTTATTAATGTAATAAATGTAATGTTTCATTTTATTATTTTCACAGACTGTTCTTTATTTCATATAGTAAACAGTAAATTACAAAAAAAAAAGATTTCCACATACTGGGTCACTGTCATTACCATGTCTGCTTCGGGAGAGACTTGGGGTACGAAGTACTGTCTGTGTCTGACTGCATTGATTTTTGTGAGCTCTGTCGTTGCGGGAATGCTGCTCTCCGGAGGCATGTTGTCGCACGTCCCGCATGATGGCAGATGCTTCGCCAGGTAACCCCCGCGTCTTAAAGTTTCAGACTCAGAGTTTAAACGCAAGCGGCTGCAAAAGTACCGCAGAGAGTGGGAGTAAACAAAAACCTGGCTGCAGAGTGGTAGACATTGTTATCAAGCCAACTTCACGATTTGTCGGAGAGCGTTCTCTGGCTCAGCTCTTTTGACAGACTCTGCTTAAAAGACACGCCCTCCTCACAGGACAAAGACCAATCAAACTGACGATGGCAAGCATCAAGTATTACCCAATCAAAAGAGGAAAGAGGTATCTGCATAAAATGCGTGTGGACTGATTTGCATGAAAAGCTACTTTAAAAAAAATGATGAAAAATACGGGACAAAACCCGTCCCGTATTGGTTCAAAACGGGACGCGCAATTTCATTCTCAAATACGGGACGATTCCGTATTTTAAAGGACAGTGGCGTAGTAGCGGACGGGCCCGCAGGGCACGCACCGGTGGGGGGCCCCGCGTGAAAAGGGCCCCCCGCGGGATATTTTTGTGTCAAAACGTCACGGAGAAGTGATATCAGCCATTGGCGGCAAACTGCAAAGAAATGACTGGGGCCTCTAGGTGTCGCGCGCACTCGCTCTCACGCGCGCTCTCTCTGTAACGGCGCTGTGCGCATTAGTTCCCCGCATTCAGAAGTTAACCTCCAACTTGACACAGGTAATAAAAAGATTCAACTTCAGTCATGTTCATGTTGTGAAAAACTATCAAAATGTCCACTGTTGATTATATTAGACTTCTGTTTTCAATAGCGATTTTAAACCTTTTAATAGAGGAAGTCCTCGGCTCTGCAATGCATATTATTAATCAGAAGCTGAGTGTACATAGTTTTACAATAGGAAATGCAGTCTTGAATTTACAAACAGTCAGCAAGTACCGGAGAACAGATGCAACACATTGATCAAATTTAGTTTTCAGTCACGTTGAAAGTAATATTCTTCTCGTTTAGTTTTGCCTTCATTCATTTTAGATGTCAGTACTGACATACGAGTCTTCAACACATGATTTTTTACAACACGTTTTTTAACATAATAGTTTAACTAATTTCTAATAACTACCTTTTTTATCTTTCCCATGGTGACAGTGCATAATATTTTACTAGTTATTTTGCAAGATAGTTGTATTCAGATTAAAGTGTTATTTAAAGACTTAACTAGGTTATGTTAACTAGGACAGCTAGAATAATTAGTCAAGTTATAGTATAACTGGTTTGTTGTGTAGACAATCAAAAATATACAGTAAATATTTCTTAAGGAGGCTAATAATACTGACCTTAAAATTGTATTTTTAAAAATAATAAACTGCTTTTATTTAAGAAATAAACTATAAGAAAAAGACTTATTATTTATTATTATTACTTTTTTTACAGGAAATACTGTGAAAATGTCCTTGGTTTGTTAAAGATCACTTGGAAAACATTATTTTAAGTTAATGGGAGGGCAAAAAAATTGACTTCAAAGTTTACAGGTGTAAAAATGAGCCTTGATGTACTTGAATGTTAGAAATGTGTTATCCACTACAATACAAAGTTACTTGTCAAATAAATTAACGAGGAACATTATTTTGAGTATGAGCTGCATGGTGGCGCAGTGGGTAGCACATTCGCCTCACAGCAAGAAGGTTGCTGGTGTGAGCCCTGGCTGGGTCAGTTGGCATTTCTGTGTGGAGCTTGCATGTTCTCCCTGTTGGCGGTTCATTCCGCTGTGGCAACCCCGGATTAATAAAAGGGACTAAGCCGAAAAGGAAATGAATGATTATTTTGAGTTTAAGTTGTGTAATTATCTGGTTTATGAAGACTGCAGTCATGCATAAATGACGTTTGTGATCGTTCCAACCCCCCCCCAACCCCCCCGCGCACTTCACCAGGGGGCCCCGTCAATAATTCTTGCAGGGGGGCCCCCGCATTTTGCGCTACGCCACTGGGCCACTGGGTGGCATCCAGGATCATCTGTAAATATCAGTATTAAAGTCATGCCACTAAACACAAGGTTTTTGTTTAAAAGGATTCGATTTCTTGCATAATTTACCTGGGGAGTCAATTCAACTTCACTCTCTCTAGGGAACAGCAAGGGTAGCACATCTGGTCTGTGGCAAAAAAGTGGCCAAACCCCAGTTTCCTTCAACCCCTTTTTTAATTGCTTCATTTGGGCATTAACTCGACCAAGGACCTGCAAATTAAAACAATTTGCAGCAATCATGAAATACATAAAAAAAAAATTTGTATACAATTTAAATGCTTGTTTAATTAGTTGTCTAAATCGCTACAATAAACTAAATGTATTTTTTAAAAAACGTTTGTATTTGTGAAGTTAAAAAAACAGGGATTGCACACACAAATATTTTTTCAATTGTCAACAGAACAAACCATCGTTATACAATGACTTGCCTAATTACCCTAACCTGCCTAGTTAACCTAATTAAGCCTTTAAATGTCACTTTAAGATGTATAGAAGTGTCTAATAAATATCTAGTCAAATATTATTTACTGTCATCATGGCAAAGATAAAATAAATCAGTTATTAGAGATGAGTTATTAAAACTATGCATACGTATATGTATGTGTGTGTGTGTGTGTGTGTCATCCCCAGAAACACACACACACACACACACACACACACACACACACACACACACACATATATATATATATATATATATATATATATATATATATATATATATATATATATATATATATATATATATATACACGTATGTATATATATATATATATATATATATATATATATATATATATATATATATACACGTATGTATATGTGTGTGCATCCTCAGCGGCCACTTTATTAGGTACACCTCTCCAACTGCTCATTAACGCAAATTTCTAATCAGCCAATCACGTGGCAGCAACTCAATGCAATTAGGCATGTAGACATGGTCAAGATGATCTGCTGCAGTTCAAAGTGAGCATCAGGATGAGGAAGAAAGGTGATTTAAGTTACTTTGAACGTGGCATGGTTGTTGCTGCCAGGAAGAACAGGAAATTGAGGCTACAATTCGCAGAGGCTCACCAACACTGCACAACAATTCAATTCAATTCAATTCATCTTTATTTGTATAGCGCTTATACAATGTAGATTGTGTCAAAGCAGCTTCACATGGAAGATTATAGTGAATTGAAACAGTGTCAGTTCAATTTTCAGAGATTAAGTTCAGTTCAGTTCAGTTTAGCTCAGTTCAGAGTGGGTTAATAATCACTACTGAGAGTCTAAACACTGAAGAGTAAATCCATCGATGCGCAGCTCTACAGATCCCGAACCATGCAAGCCAGTGGCGACAGCGGCGAGGAAAAAACTTCACCGATTGGCGAAAGTGAAGATTTAAAAAAAAACCTCGAGAGAAACCTGGCTCAGTTGGGCACGACCATTTCTCCTGTGGCCAAACGTCTTGTGCAGAGCTGCAGTCTAGGCGCGGCAAGGTGGACCTCGGCGAAGACTCGTCTGTCCTTGGAGCATCACAGGAATCAGTCTCATGCTCTCACTCCATGATGACCACCACAGCGGTTGCTCAGGATACGGCCTGGTCCAGAAAACCTTAGGATCATCTCGTCACTGGTCTCGGATCGCGTCAGTGGCACTGCATAGTCTGAGGGCCTCGGGAAGAGTATCCCCAGGTGGAAATACAGAATAAAGAGGATAATTAGCGTAGCTGCTGTTCATAGTGTATATAAACAAGGAGCAAAATGCTGTGTGGGGCACATCATGCGTCATACCGCTATGTGCTGCACTGATTGTACGCTATGCTAAAAAGATAGGTCTTTAATCTAGTTTTGAAGAGTGAGAGTGTGTCTGAGCCTCGGACATTATCAGGAAGGCTATTCCAGAGTTTAGGGGCCATAAATGAGAAGGCTCGACCTCCTTTACTTGATTTTGCTATTCTAGGTACTACTAGAAGCCCTGAGTTTTGAGATCGTAAAGAGCGGGTTGGTTTGTAGCGAGACAGGAGGTTGGTTAGATAAACAGGAGCTAGATTATTTAAAGCTTTATTTGTAAGGAGTAATATTTTAAATTCAATACGAAACTTAACAGGCAGCCAGTGTAAGGAGGATAAAATTGGGGTGATATGATCATATTTTCTAGACCTGGTAAGAACTCTGGCAGCTGCGTTTTGTACTAGCTGAAGTTTGTTAATAGAGGATGCTGGGCAGCCAGCAAACAGAGCATTACAGTAGTCCAGCCTAGAAGTCATGAAAGCATGGACTAGCTTTTCTGTGTCTGATATAGATAGCATACTTCGCAATTTAGCAATATTTCTCAGATGAAAGAAGGCAGTTTTTGTAACATGGGATATATGATTTTCAAAAGTTAAATTGCTGTCTAATATGACACCCAGATCTTTTATAGTAGAGCTAACGCTAACTTTGTATCCCTCTAATAGCAGGTCGAGTTGCGAGATCTGCTGTGTAGAGGATTTAGGCCCGATAAGTAATAATTCTGTTTTGTCTGAGTTTAAGAGAAGAAAATTGTTGGTCATCCAGTCTTTAACATCTTTAATACACTCAGTTAGCTTAGACAGTTCAGACATCTCATTAGGTTTAGTTGAAATGTATAATTGAGTATCGTCTGCATAGCAGTGAAAGCTGATCCCGTGTTTTCTAATAATGTCTCCCAGGGGAAGCATGTATATTGTAAACAGCAAAGGGCCTAAAACTGATCCTTGAGGGACCCCGTACTTTACTGGCCTGACTTGTGAAAGCTGTCCATTAATATTCACAAACTGGTAACGATCAGCTAAGTATGACCTAAACCATTGAACGGCCTGACCTTGGACACCTGTAGAATTTAAGCGGTTTATGAGAATATTGTGGTCAATGGTGTCAAATGCGGCGCTAAGATCGAGTAAAACTAATAGTGAGATGCACCCTTGGTCAGCAGCTAAGAGTAAATCGTCGGTTATTTTTACTAATGCGGTTTCTGTACTGTGATGAGGCCTGAAACCTGACTGAAACACTTCAAAAATATTGTTTGTCTGCAGAAAGGAGCATAATTGGGTAGAAACAACTTTTTCTAGTATTTTAGACATAAACGGAAGATTTGAAATAGGCCTATAATTAGCTAAGTTGCTCAGGTCTAGTTGTGGTTTCTTAATAATAGGTTTAATAACAGCTAGCTTGTAAGGATTTGGAACATGGCCTAAAGATAAAGAAGAGTTGATAACATTAAGGAGAGGTTCTCCTATAACAGGTAGCAATTCTTTCAGTAATTTTGTTGGAATTGGATCTGACATACATGTAGCTGATTTAGAGCTATTTATAACTTTATCTAGCTCTTCCTGTTCTATGGTTTTGAAGCGTTGTAGGTTATTTTGATTCAGTGAAAAATTTACTGGATCTGGAGTATGAGGCGGTGCAGAAAGTTTAACATCTTCTATTTTATCACTGAAAAAATTCATGAAGTCATCACTACTAATTTGCGGTGGGACATTTTGTTCCAAAGATGATTGATTATTTGTTAATTTAGCAATGGTGCTAAATAAAAATCTAGGATTGTTCTGATTATTTTCAATCAGTTTGCGGAGGTGCTCGGCCCTGGCAGATTTAAGAGCCCTCCTATAACTGGACATACTGTCTTTGTACGCAATTCTAAAAACCTCTAAATTAGTTTTTTTCCATTTACGTTCCAGAGCACGGGTTGCTGTTTTGAGAGCGCGAGTATGACTATTGTACCATGGTGTAGTTTTATTCTCTCTAGCCTTTTTTAATTTGATGGGTGCCACTGTATTAAGTGTGCTAGTAAAGATGGCATCCATATTGCTGGTTACTACATCAAGGTCATTTGCGTTTGCGGGTGTATTTGGAAATAAAGAAAGATCAGGTAAGTTATTTATGAATTCATCCTTGGTGGACGGAACGATAGTCCTACCAGGGTGGTATATTGATGCAGATCTGCTAATTTCAGGTAAACGCAGCTTATATAGTAAGAGGTAGTGGTCTGTAATATCATCACTTTGTGGTATAATGTCTACATCAAAGACCTCAATTCCATAAGACAATATTAGATCTAATGTATGCTTTAAGCGATGGGTTGGACCGACAGCATTTTGTTTTATCCCAAGTGAGTGTAAAAGATCCATAAAGGCGAGCCCTAGTGTATCATTGGAGTCATCTACGTGAATGTTGAAGTCTCCTACAATTAGTATTTTATCAGTTTTAACTAGCAAGTCAGAAATAAAATCAGAAAACTCTTTTAGAAAATTGACATAGGGTCCTGGGGGTCTATATATGGTGATTATAGCGAGAGATAACATAGATTTTTGCATAATATCCGGTAGCATAACATTAAGAGCTAATAACTCAAAGGAGTTAAACACAAGTCCCTTTCTCTGATTAACATTAAGAATATCACTAAAGATTGATGCAACTCCACCACCACGGCCAGTATGACGAGCCTCATGCTTATATGTGAATCCTGGAGGAGTTGCTTCATTTAAGCTAATGTAGTCATTTTGTTTCAGCCAGGTTTCAGTGAGACAGAGTGCATTTAGATTGTCATCTGTTATTATTTCATTAATAATAAGTGTTTTCGGTGCTAGTGACCTGATGTTTAGGAGACCAAGCTTAACGAAGTTTGTATTATCACTTTTTTATTGGATTTTCAGCTTTTATTCTTAATAGATTTTTTCTAGAGCACACAGTACGTTTAATTGTTGATCTAATAGCACGAGGAACAGACACAGTCTCTATGGGGTAAGCTAGACATGTGTTACTGTAATTTAAGTGGGTCGAACAAGAGTCTATATGGATAAAATGTGAATTTTGTGAATTTTTACTTACTAGTCAGACAGAACGAAGCATCTTAGAGATGTTGTCCGACAGCAGTTCAGCTCCAGCTCGACTAGGGTGCAGGCCGTCCGGACGGAAAAGCCTAGGGCGCTCCCAGAAAAGATTCCAGTTATTGGCAAAGAGCAGTTTCTGTTCATTACACCATGTTAATAGCCATTCATTCAGAGCAAAAAGTCTACTGAACCTTTCATTTCCTCTGCGGTAGGTAGGAAGCGGTCCAGAAACGATGATCTGCGTGGCGGGCGAGGTGCGCCCAACCGTCTCGATGAGGCTCCTGAAGTCCCTCTTCAGGATCTCCGACTGGCAGAGCCTGGTGTCGTTCGTCCCCACATGGAGGACGACGGCACCGAGGCTCTCGCCAGTGCTCAGGATACTCTCTGTGCAGAAATATTCTTAACGCGAGCACAAGGAAAGCAAAATGTGCGTACTTTATTACCTGATGTGGAAGCAAGACGGACGTGGCGGACGATGGAGTCATCGATGATAGCCACATCGTGACCCGTCTCGCGGAGAGGGGCGAAGCGGTTCTCCGTGGAGATCTCGAACACAGGAGGAGACGACATCGAGCAAGGCTCTCTGTGCCCTGAGTTCTGTTCGCTTCATCTGCAGAAGACGAATGCGTTCTTCCAGCCGTTCCAGCTCCATGTCCAGCACCTCCATCGATGTCTCTCCTGCACACAAGGACAGAGACACAAGCGACATCGTACAGGGTAACGAGCAAAACCAGTAAGTGAGAAAATAGAAGATTGGAGAAACGTTGCCTGGTCTGTTGAGTCTTGATTTCTGCTGCCACATTCGGATGTTTGGGTCAGAATTTGGCCTCAACAACATGAAAGCATGCATCCACCCTGCCTTGTATCAATGGTTCAGGCTGGTGGTGGTGGTGTAATGGTGTGGAGGATATTTTCTTGGCACATTAGTGCCAATTGAGCATCGTGTCGATGGCACAGTCTACCTAAGTATTGTTGCTGACCATGTCCATTCCTTTATGACCAGTGTCCCCATCTTCTGATGGCTACTTCCAGCAGGATAACACACCATGTCAAAGCGTGAATCATCTCAGACTGATTTCTTGAACATGACAATGAGTTCACTGTACTCAAATGGCCTCCACAGTCACCAGTTCTCAATCCAATAGAGCACCTTTGGGATGTGGTGGAACGGGAGATTCGCATCATGTATGTGCAGCCGACAAATCTGCAACAACTGTGTGATGCTATCATGTCAACATGGACCAACATCTCTGAGGAATATTTCCAGTACCTTGTTGAATCTCTGCCACGAAGCATTAAGGCAGTTCTGAAGGCAAAAGCAGGTTTAACCCAGTACTAGTAATGTGTACTTAATAAAGTGGCTGGTTTGTGTGTGTGTATATAAATATAAAAAGTTAAAATGATTACAGCATGAGTGAGAAGCTGTTGGAAGAGCAGCATCTTATTGGTTGTCTTTGTTGGTACTGCAAAGTAAAACTCCAAACACAGGTTTGTTACTTTTGAGGTCTCTTCCTCAGTCCACTTATCTTTCAGCAGCTGTAAGATACAAGCATGAAGTGCACAGTAGTACTTTATCAGTTTGGCAAAGAATAGTCCAAAGTATACTACTGAAGGAGCAGATTAATAATTTTCTATACTCACTAGACGAAGCGTCTCCCTCTGTTCAATGTCTGGGCAGTCCTGTAAACTGAGCTTTGTGGTGGCCATGTCCTTGGCCCCACTTGTCAAAGAATGTACCATTGCCAGGCTTAAGCCAGCTATAGCAGGACCTTGATTGATTAATGAGTGGCCAATCATTCTTCCAGCCATGACAAAAAGTTCACTCTCAACAAGTACTGCTGACGCAGTAGGCAAAAGGTGGTCAGTTTCCCCCTCAAACAAAGTGGTTTCTGCAAAATTTCCTGTAACAAATGAAAATTAAAAGTTCATACCAACAGTCTTTGGTGCTTGAAAACACCCTACACATTTAAATATTCCTCTTTAAAACTTGCAGTTTGTAAGTTATAGTTGTACAAATTAGACTGTAGATTATGTTGCATCTGACTGCTTTATCATTTCTTGATAATTGGTACTTCACATTATCAGTTAAGCTAACTGTATTTGTATATGTAAATGTTTTTTTAATATAATAATAATTGTAACATTTATTACAGTATATTAATTTTATTCAAAAAATATATGTATACAATGGATACTATAAGGGCATTTAATATTTTATTTACATTAAATATACTCATCTACTTTACTGGATGCATGGTGCAAAATTTTGTGACAGCAGCATTAAAAATATTATCTTACCACAGTTCAGTTTAAAACCATGCTTTAATTTAGCAATTGCTGCTGACAAGATATGTCTAGTCACACCAATCCCAATTGCAGCATCTCCTAGAAAAATACAATATGTACACACACATTACCAAAACAAACCAACAGACAATGTGTCAGGGTTTGTGGTGGGGAAAAGGAGCGAGGACTCAAATGCAGGGTTAGGATATTTATTTATAATAAAATGAAACAAAAAGGCAAAATAAACAACCCCGAGGGGGAAAACACTGACAAGACAAATAAACAAACCAAACTAGACTGGGCCGGCTGGCAAGGATCAAGACAGGGACACATCAGGACAAGGCGATGTACGATGATGACGAACTGGCACAGGACAGCAGACATGAGGGGATTTTAAGCAGAAGAAAATTAATACACAAACAGGTGAACATGATAAACTAATAATGGGTTAACAAGAAGGGTGGGGCTAGACAATAGACTGGCGAACACATGACACAGACACACAAGCACGCGGCGCATGTAAACATGAGTCACGTGCTAAACACAACACCAACAGAAGACTGAACGCGAGACACGAGCACACGATAGATGTAAACATCTTACCGTGCACTCACACATAAGCACCGCGCATGCTTCATCTCAGCGCCAACCGAAACCGAAACCAAAACCAACCAGACTGAGACGCTGAGAATGAAACAGCGCGATGCCGACAGAACAAAACAAGCACGAGCGCGCGCGTCACAAGTGCGCACGCAGGCCGAACACGCTCGCATCAAGCGGGAGCGCGCACAGCCCGCACGCACTCATGACAGCACGCACCCAGAGACACACACACACAATGACAGTAAACTAGTGCCCGACCCGAGAAAACTTGAGCCGAGCACAACAGGGCATGGACAAGACAGAGCTAGTGTCCGGACTCTGCCACCAAACAAGAATTTACAAGACCAAAGTGGCAGAACCCTGACACAATGTTTCCATTTTTTTCTGTACCCTTTCAGCTGAAAACAAAAAAACAAACAAACAAATAATAAATAATGGCTCAAAGGTCATATTTATTATCTCCAGCTGTAAACTTACTCCATTTGTTTGGTCTCAAGACATACACAGTAATAAGTTTTTTACGGCTTGTTTCTAAAAGCAGGCATGTGATCAGCCGAGGACAAAAAAGATGTGTGTGTGTTTAAATAATAAATAATAATAGAAATAATAATAATAAAATATATATATAAATAATATTCTTTATAAAAATATTTGATATTGGCCACACAATTTAAGTTTAATTTTTTTTATTTGATCAGTTTAAATGTTTCGCAGTTTAATAGGTTTATACTTTGTACCTCATTTTCGAGTCAGATCCACGCACCGCCACTAACTCGGTTAGTTCTCTTGTGTCCAAAGAATATAATTTTCTCTGTAATTTAGTGACTCTTTATTCCACTCGTTAAATTAACTACTAGTCATTCAACAATTCAAACTTTAAAAATATTTAGTCCAGTTCAATTGAGCAGCGTAATATGCTTTAACATTCCACTCTAAAAAATACACTATGCATTGCTAAAAAGAGTTTCACTTTCCCTCCGGTGTAGTCCCAGTTTTTAATATGTGTAATGAATTATAAAATATATTTTAATAAATTGGTATTACCACTTAAACAATTTCATGACAATTTCAGATATTACATATCAGGTGATAGGCTGTAGCACTGAATAAAATGAGGACATAAGCACAAATGACTTGCAGAGGATAATAACAAAAGTGTATCCTGGCTTTATTTATAATGTACATAGAGAGCACGTGGTCATGACATGCAAATGTGAAGTGTCAGCGGCTTCGTCATATGCGCACAGTATAGGACTACACAATTTCATTAAACCTGAATGACGTCTGGAATAAAGTAGTCAATGCTCCTTCTTGTGCACAATGATGAACAATGAAGGCGCAAACAATCAATCAGGTCTTCTGTTTTTGATGTTGATGAACCTCACTAAGAACCCCTCCCTCCACCCCTACTCAAAAAAAATAAATAAATAAATAAATAAAAAATAATTCACATTTACGCAAATTACAGGGGTCGCCGGAAATCTGTATTTATACAGAAGAATCATATGCCTGTAAAAGTGAATTTAACTATGCAAAAACTCTTACTATGAAGAGCTTGGAGACATTCTACTCTATTGAGAACTACTTTCTGGTCCAGTTTTACTTTTTGTCAAAAGACTGATTAAATGGGACCATCAAAATAAAGTGCTAGCAAAAATACTATTAATTGCCAAACAACAACAGAGCAAGAGTCAGTGATGTCCAATTCGTGAGTGTCTAAACTGCTCATCAGCATGCTTGATATAATACCTTGAATGTGACAGCGGAATGGAGCAGCCCACTGGTTCTTTTCACGGTCTTGTTTGTAGAAAGAAATGAGGGACCCATCTCGTTCCTCATCGGTATCCCCAGCATCTAGTGACAGCAAAAGTGATGGCTGCCTTTTACCTTCTTTCCGCAACTGCTCAAAAAAGACCTGAACAGCCTCCTGAGGGTTTTTTACAGTTTTCCATTCTAAAAAGAGAATAAATATATATACAAAATAAAGACGTAATATAAATATTTAACATTTAAACTATAAATACTTATTTTCTTCAATATCTTTTATGCCTACAACAATGGTAACTCAATGTATGTCAATAAATACAATTCTGTAACATATAATTAACAATTACTAATTATTATTATTAATAAATGTGTACACTTGCAATTTATAAATGCACCTTCAGTTGTTAATTTTGTAGAAAGACATGAGGATGACCCTGATGATGCTGAAGGTCCTGGCTGTTCCATGTCATCTTCCTGCACTGTGTTATTGCAGAATGATCTTACATGAAGAGAGAACATAAGACATTAACCCACCTATTTACCTACTGGTAACCTAGTATTAAATTACTAACTTCTGTAAATGCATGCTTAATTTATTTAATTATTTTGTTATTTTTGCTTTAAATTGAATGACTTTTCCGAGTTTAATAAAGACAACTCTGTAAACCCCAAATTAGCATGGCTGAATTTATAATTAAGAAGTCATTCATAGCATAAATTAGCTTACACAAACCTTTTTGTTAAAAAAAAGGGAAGATTAAAATGTTGGAGTACTGGCATTACAACCAGTTAAAGAAGACACGACTTTAGTTATTACAGAAAGGCAGCTATGAACCTAATTACTGAACTAATATATGTATCAATATTGTTTGTGTTATATATTTTAAACAGGGAGTTCAAATTAAACAGGTAGATTGCACAGCACATGTCTGTGATCTCTTCATCAAATTGGCCTGTTTAAAATATATACACAAACAATATTGATACATTTATTAGTTCAGTAATTAGGTTCATAGCTGTAGTGCCAACATTTGTAGTGGCATGGTAGTATTACAGGTGACACAGGGCACCTTTGGCATCTTGGCAAATTCCACTGAATTATATGGAAGAGGCTGCGTATCCATTTCCTCCTGAAGAGGCACCAAAAAAAGAAGATTCTTGCCACTGTTCGAAACAGACCTGATCTGCCGACCAGAGTAGCCCTCTGTGTCCATAGGGATTAAGGACATTTTTCTCTAACCATTTCCTCCTAGATTAGAATTTGAAAGTAGGTGGTGAAATGAAAAGCTTTTCACTAGCAGACAATCTAATCAGGGGCCTGTTTCAGTAAGGAGGTTCAATCAACTCGGAGTTTAAACTTGAACTCTGAGTTGATTTACCAAGAGATTAAAAAAGTTTTCGGTTTCAGAATAGCTGATTTGAGTTGGATCAATCAACTTTGAGTAGACCAACTCAGAGTTAAGCGCGCACACCGTGACTATAAAAAGGCATTATCAATGGAGTACAGATACTACGAGTTCTCCAGCTGAACTTGATGTGCTCATGCAAAGTTATAGCAAATATGAGCATATATTTAAAAAAGCAACACCACTGCATCAGTGAAACAGAGACAGTTAGCGTGGGAAAACATAGCTGCTCAAGTTAACGCGCAAGTTTACATTTAAAGTATTTAAATAATTAGGTATAATAAAAAAGTAATGTAATGTGTTACGTTTATTGGGAATAATTTTAAAGTTATTTCAGATGTAATTGCATTAAATTACATAAAATAGGCTAGTGCATTTCTACAACAAATTTGACAAAACAAGAATGCAGATAACCTTAGCTTAATGTTCAGTGGAAATGTTTAATTTAAGGTTCCCACTTTTGCACACATTGATCAGTTTTAATAGATTTAAGTGCACTTGTGTATCTGCCTGTTTTATAGTTCGAGTGGTAGAGGATGATATGACATTTATAATGTAAGCAGAACTAAAAAAAAAAGTTTTTATAAGGAGTAATAATCCCATTAATCTAGTTAGTAGGTCAGTGAATTTAAGCTTATTAATTATTAAAAAAGGACAAGCTATTCTCGTACGTGACTTTGTTCTTTGTGTGGCTGAAATGTATTAGCTACACTGTAAAAAATAAAAAGTTGAGTTAACTTTACATTTTAAAGCAACCGGCTGCAAATAAATTTTGAGTTTAATAAGCTTCAGTGGTTGAAGTTGTGCCAAATAAATTTTAAGTTGACCGAAAAGGCTGGTTTAAGTCAAGTATACTTTACGGAATAATTTGGCACAACTTCAACCACTGAAGCTTAATAAACTCAAAATTTATTTGCAGCCGGTTGCTTTAAAATTTTAAGTTAACTCAACTTTTTATTTTTTGAACATATGGAGAAATAAAAATTTAAAGTCTCCTCAACTGAATATTTTACTTTCATTGAACAAACAGTTCCAAACATGCAGTTAAATCATTTTTATGAGTAAATTTAACTCTGAGCTCAAAAATATTTCCAAAAAATTTGTTCAGTAAAAGTGTTTCCATTTTAGTTTACGCGCATCTTTTCTTATCGAATAAAAAGTTTCTCCTACTCAGTTATGCGCATGTTTATTATGCCTATTTTCAAAACTTATTAGAATCTTAGTGTTTCCATCAACCAATTTTTTATGCGCATATCCAAAATGCACATTAAAATAGGTGTGTGGAAGCGCAAGTCTAAGGTGAGAAATACCGCTTCGGCTTCGTCTTTAAAAAAGGGTAGCAGACCGACAGAAACTCTGAGTTTAGAGATTAAAACCTGCTCCTGACCAGGTTAGGTTCACAGAGTAAGTTACCACGGTAACTGACTCTGAGTTAAAGTTACCACCCTTTCAGAAACAGGCTTGACTTACTCTGCTTTCTCGAGTTTGACAAACCTGCCATTTTGAAACGGAAAACCCAGAGTTTCTCTCATTTCAGGGTTAAAATACTCTGAGTTTTCACTTAACCTCCTTTCTGAAACAGGCCCCTGGAGTAAAGGTAGTGGGGCTGTGCAATATGGACAAAATAATAATATTGCGATTTTTCAAACGCGCTACATACACACATTCTAAATGTATTCAGCGCACAAGAAGTGCATAACAAAACATCTCACAATGAAATAACAATATTAAGTTTAATAAATGAAACTGTAGTAAAAATGTCTTTAAAACAGACAACATAAAATAAATTAAGGTAAACTGACCTCAACTCTAGTTAAAAACATACTGTACACAGTAGTACTAACTGCTTGATAAAGAAAACTGTAATAAATTGTCTTAAAAACATATAACATGAAAAAATCAAATTAACTAACCTCAATTTCAGTCATAACAATACATAAAAACTAATGCAAATCAAAACCACCTATTTGGCTCGTGAGCTCTGATTGGTTAACATCTTTCTCCCGATCAGCTTAGCTGTAATTGAACGGTGTGCTGCGCCAGCTCTGATTGGTTAACATATTAAAATCATGCGCACAAGAACATATTCTGAATAAAACTCTAAATAAATTGATAGATAAAATTGCAGCCTTAAGCGATTTGGAAATTGCATGTGCTTAAATCGCAATTTTTTTTGCAATTTGGATTAATTGCACAGCCCTAAAAGGTATTTTAAAAAGCAGTATTTCTTACCAGCTGCTTTGTAGAACATCCACCTTCCTTGAAGTGGACAAAGTTTGGGAAACTCTTGCTCCATAATTGAGACAATCTGTTAATAATTGACCAAAAGTTTAAAAATGCGGTATTTTGCATGCACAACAGGTAATACTTTACAGCAACTGAATGACTTGCATCTGCATGCTTGTAGTCTTCAGGTATTGACATTGCTTTTTTCCCTAGTCCTGCCTGAGCCAGTTCCAGTTCCACTGAAGCCTTTGGTGTTACAGTTGTTGGTGCAGGCAAGACGCAAACTGTGAGGTCTGTGTATTTCACTGGTGTGGTCCGGGGAAACCGACCTTTGCCTCTTTTTGCATCACCTTTACAATTAAACATACTTGGAAACGGTCTAAAAAAAGCCAAATACAGCATTGAAACCGGTTGTCCTTGTAATCAGTTTTGAAATGTGCAAAAAATGCTTTAAGCAATTTGTTATTATTCTACCTCTTTAAAGCCTGATTCACTCTGACAGAAGTGTCAGGTGTGGTGTCAGAACCCTGGACTGTGGCAGAGGGAGTAGCGGTACTGAGAGATACATTTCTGACAGGTGTATTGTGACCAGATGACAACTCCCTAGAGATGACTGTTACAAGAGCCTGAGCCATACTCTGTACTGAGTTCTACAATAAAAACATATACGTTATTCAAAATATATGTAAATATACACACACAGTTATGAAGCTGAAAGTGTACAATTAAATAAAGTTTTTGCATGAACATTTATTTGTATTGTAATTATTATTATTATTATTATCATTATTATTATTAATACTATTATTACACTGAGAAAAGCCCTACTTTCTTGTTCTAGCGAATCGGTTTAAACTACTTTAAAAGTTTCATGGTGGGCCTCGAGTGCGGATAAGGCCAAAAAAAATGGCATGGCATGTCCCAACAAACACACAACGTTGCCCCAACGTAGCGACCTTCCTACAACGTTGTACTAACTTTGCAAAGAGGTTGAGGATTCTACGTTCTTGCTGAAGGTTGTCACAACGATGTCATAATGTTGCCATTTAAACATCATGAAGGAGTGCTTTAGGTTGTGCTTAGGTGGCGTGGACGACCACTGTACAACATTTACTCATCACAGCTGAATCCGTTTAAATATCAACAGATCGTCGTCTTATTCATCAACAACCGAGGTGACATGAGTATTGCTTTATTTATTCATTCTAAATAAGATATGTAAATTACACAAAAAAATAAGAAGCCATAATTAAAGTAATACGAGCGAGTAACATTTCAGCTTTCCATCCACAGACAGAGACAACATTAAAATCATTGTAACATCTCTCGATAAAACATTTCCTGATAATTTATCTACCTTGTCTTTAGTCAAATGGACAATGTTTTTGAAGTAGCGTGTTGAGCTGAGGAAAAGTAAATCGAAGCGAAGTTAAAAAATAAATGAACAAATATCTGCATTCAGTTTAGCATTTACATATTCCCACAACATTAACATTGATGTAAATTATTTGATTATTTATCTGCCTACATTATTAATCATTTATATATTTATTCATGCAGGAATTTGTGTATTTATTTGCGCATTTATTTATTTCATAACTTATTTATTTATTTGCGTATTTATTCATTTATGTATTTTATTTATTTGTGTATTTATTTATCTATTTATTTACACATTTATTTATTTATTTGCGTATTTATTTATTTATTTGCGTATTTATTTATTGTTTGTGCAGGTTACGTCGTCCATAGGTGAGATCAGTCAACTACTTCAAGGAGGTAGGTCATCACGATCCCAGCTGACCCACTTTTTACAAAACACACGAACTGACATTTAAATACAAAACACCTCTGTACAGTTTGTGTCCCGTTAAAGGGACAGTTCACTCAAAAATGAAAATGTTCTCACAAATTATTTACGCTCAAGTGATTCCAAACCTTTAAGTTTCTTTATTCTGTTGAACACTAGAGACAGTCTTTTTAAGAAATAATCTGTAATCATGTAACCATTTGCTCTTATAGTAGGAAAAACACTATGGAAGTCAATAGTTACAGTTTTCTTTATTATTTTCTTTATTGTTCAACAGAAAAAATCTAAATAAGTTTGGGACAGGTAAAGGATGAGGCTAAATGCCAGAATTGTCAGCTTTGGGTAAACTATCCCTGTATGTTAAAGTATGTAAGTTGATGTTAATATTGATATTAATAAAAAGATCTGCTAGTCTAAATTGCTGTTTTTATTGGTCTTTGTATGTTTGAATTTAAATCCACTTTTTTTTCTTTACTCAACAGGCTTTTCACATTGAGGTAATCTCCTATTGATAATTTCTGGATTTTAATTATGTGTAAGTTGCATTAAAGTCTTTTGTTTAAACCACTCGCTGTTGTTTTCAAATTACTCATCTAACTTGTCTTGCAGAATGTTTTCAGTTGTTGAATTCACCTTAGATCACAGTTATGTTACCTAAAACACAGTATGTCTATAATGTGGAAAATAGATCATGCTTATAATTGATTACTTTATTATTTTGTACAGCTGTTGTTGAAATGACACTAAGTTTAACATTCTATTTTACAGCGAGCAATGCCACAACTACAGGACGGTTCAATGGACCTCTTCTACTTTCTCTTCTCATAATTTTAAGTAAGTATTTGGAGACTAACTATGACTTCTGTTAACTCAAACCTGCTTATCTGTATCTCTATATATTCATTTAATTGTATGTAAATTTGGTATATAATATATTTTTAAAGCATAAAAATAAAGTAGTCTACATAATTATTCACTGGAGATTTTATATGTAATTAAATTACATTAAATGTCTGAAGCTTCAATATAAACTTGCTAGTCAGTAGTAATTTCCTGTGTAGTCCTGTTGTGTCAAGCTCTCATCTGACCTCTCTTGTTCACTGCCTACTTTGACTTGTGTCTGCTGTGGATCCATCTCTGAAACTGGTTTATCTGTTGGATTTGTTTCTTCCTCTGACTGCTTTCTCCGTACCAACAACTACACCTGGGGCCTGTTTCAGTAAGGAGGTTCAACCAACTCGGAGTTTAAACTTGAACTCTGAGTTGATTTACCGAGAGATTAAAAACTCAGAGTTTTTGGTTTCAGAATAGCTGATCTGGGTTGGATCAATCAACTTTGAGTAGACCAACTCAGAGTTAAGCGCGCACACCGTGACTATAAAAAGGCATTATCAGTGGAGCGCAGATATTACGAGTTCTCCAGCTGAATTTGATGTGCTCATGCAAAGTTATAGCAAATATGACCATATATTGAAAAAAGCAACACCACTGCATCAGTGAAACAGAGACAGTTAGCGTGGGAAAACATAGCTGCTCAAGTTAACGCGCAAGTTTACATTTAAAGTATTTAAATAATAAAGTATAATAAAAAAGTAATGTGACGTTTATAAAATTTTTACTTGAAAAAGTGGGGAAGTGGCCATAGTTTTGAAGTTATTTCAGATGTAATTGCATTAAATTACATAAAATAGGCTAGCGCATTTCTACAACAAATCTGACAAAACAAGAATGCAGATAACCTTAGCTTAATGTTCAGTGGAAATGTTTAATTTAAGGTTCCCACTTTTACACACGTTGATCAGTTTTAATAGATTTAAGTGCACTTGTGTGTCTGCCTTTTTTATAGTTCGAGTGGTAGAGGATGATATGACATTTAGAATGTAAGCAGAACTAAAAAAAAGTTTTTAGAAGGAGTAATAATCCCATTAATCTAGTTAGTAATGTTACATGTGCCAGTGGAAGGTAAGTGAATTTAAGCTAATTAATTATTAAAAAAGGACAAGCTATTCTCGTACGTGACTTTGTTCTTTGTGTGACTGAAATGTATTAGCTATGTTTCCATCCAAAAATGCGAATGAAATTTATGTGCAAAACTGGAATATCGCATAAAAGATGTGCGAATAAAGCAGCGTTTCCATCCAACGAATCAAAGAGAACAAAATTGTCACTTCCTGATTAACTGTCGCCAAATATCAACAGTAAAAACAGAATTTACTGTTTTTTATTTAATAAATGACTTGTGCCTCAAAAGACAATGCCGACACACAATGAACACGTGGTGGCGTTTTAGATGCGGAGAACAGCTGCAGACTCTCTGGAGGTAATTAATAATATAATAATACTGAAACGGTTAAGGCGTTTTAGAATGACCAAAACAACATTTCAGATGTTTTACAACGTGCTCAGCCTGCTGGTTTGTCCAGTCACACACATTTTCATCATCATATGATCTCTTATAACAAACCTTGTTTAATGCGTATACTGGAATTTGTTCAGTAAAAGTGTTTCCATCGTAGTTTATGCACGTCTTTTCTTATCGAATAAAAAGTTTCTCCGACTCAGTTATGCGCATGTTTATTATGCCTATTTTCAAAAGTTATGTGCATCTTGGCGTTTCCATCAATTGATTTTTTATGCGCATATCCAAAATGCACATTAAAATAGGTGTGTGGAAACGTAAATCTAAGGTGAGAAATACAGCTTCGTCTTTAAAAAAGGGCAGGAGACTGACAGAAACTTAGAGTTTAGAGAATAAAACCTGCTCCTGACCAGGTTAGGTTCACAGAGTAAGTTACCACTCTTTCAGAGACAGGCTTGACTT
This sequence comes from Danio kyathit, assembly GCA_903798195.1. NCBI lineage: Eukaryota > Metazoa > Chordata > Actinopteri > Cypriniformes > Danionidae > Danio > Danio kyathit. The sequence goes on from LR812534.1 coordinate 8,101,512, forward strand.
ACCCTACTTTCTCGAGTTTGACAAACCTGCCATTTTGAAATGGAAAACCCAGAGTTTCTCTCATTTCAGGGTTAAAATACTCTGAGTTTTCACTTAACCTCCTTTCTGAAACAGGCCCCTGGTCTTCAGCTGCGCTCCGCAGTCTGCTGTATTCTCCAGTCCAGAGCTTCACTGCCCAGTGTCTGCATTTTAATTTATATATTTATTTAGATTTACATTTCTTGTTTGTTTACCCTTTTAGTTTATATATATATATATATATATTGTTTTTTTTTTATTGAAATCCAAACTTTATTTTATACTGTTTGCTAATAATTAGATGTGTACTGTATGCATTAAATGTTGTGAAATGTTTAATAAAAAAGTTGGATTATATTAATTTGTGTGGCATTTTTACACTTCATAGTTTACACATGCAGTTGTTAAATTAAAAAGGAAAAATAACTGAACAATATTTAATATTAAGCAATACTGGAAAGGTATTACTGCTTATCCTGTATTCTAGGCAGTATTGATAAACTGCCAGGAAAAAAACATTAATACATGTAGTAAGAACGTCGTCTCACGGTTGCTGAATGTCACACGACAACGTTGCTACAGCCTTCTCACGTCTTACATTTCTACGTTGTAACAATATATCTATGGTAACAATGTAGCGAGCACGTAATCGGCAACGTTGCCTTTGTAAAAATACAACGTTGTGCAGACATCGCTACAACGTAAATGTGTTTGTTGGGGTGGCATTTCATTTTCGTTGTTCAGTAGCCTAGGTCAGTCACAAGTAGGGTTGGGTATCGTTAGAACTTTATCGATTCCAATTTCGATTTCACTTATTGATTTATGCTACTGAATAACTCATGATAACGCCGTTAATGCTCGTGCTATTAAATTTCCGATTTATTGTATTTTATTAACGTCTACCATACCCCAACCATCACAGAAGCGTAAGAACAATAGTTGTACCGATTATTATTTATTAACTATTAAATTACCCAATAAATTATATTTTTTAACCCCCACCCCAACCCCAACCCTAAACCCTACTTTACACTGTAGGCACAACGCCCGCGGTCGGCTAGGTCTTTGCAGCTTGTCGACATCTATTTTAATGTGGCCATTTAATTCCTTACTGCGCTAGGAATGCTACGGTGCTAATATTTAATAGCATAAATCAAATTGGACAAAAGCTATATCCTGTACTTACCAATGTACTCGCTGATGCTGGCTGTTGTCCCGCCATGATGTTAACGTTCCAACTGGTCGATTTCAAAGCATTTCGACTCCCATCAGGGGCGTGGCCAACTTAAATAGTTCAGACAGAGTGCATTGTTAAAATATTACAAACTGTAATACAATTGTACCTTGGCAGTGACAGCTATTTTAACTAGATAAAAAAAGATAAGCAGACATTCTACAACTTTTTTTACAGTCTCTACACTGTTATTCTGTAATTGCAGTCTAGTGGTCACTGTCTAAATTGCATTGGCACATATGCACAGCATAGATTCTTTTAATTTAGTTATTTTCAAAGCGATAATATAATTTTAGATACCATGGGCATTTCAAAAAATAACAATAAATAAATAAGCAGAAAAGTATGGAGTCAGAGAAATCTCAAAAGAAATTCACGCAAAAGACACGATGTACACATGCGTAGCCAAATTCACGTGCATAAAACTAAATTCACGTGCGTAAAATATTTATTTATATTCAGAAAAACAATTCACGTGCTCAAAATAAAAATACATATTCATAAAATACGTTTCACAAATGCAAAACCCCATTTGCAAGTGTATAAGAGTGTACAAAAACTTTTGAATGTTTAAAACTTGTGAGTTCATCCTGAATGAGAATGTGCAAATCCTCTTTCACGTACGACTCCCCCTGGATAAGTGTGTGTGTATTTTTGAGACTGTCCTGCCAGAAGCAAGCAACTCGTAACCTTTCAGCCAATCACATGAGACCTGTATTCAATATCACCCACTCTGCGCTCCTTTTGCGCAGACGGTTTCTCTTCAGCACGGCGAACGGAAAAAGAGATGCACAGGCTTCAGAGTCATATTAGAACAATCATAAAAAAATAAAATCAAATTGTTTTCTGCCAACTCTACCAGAATATTGTTCTACATGTCCTAATGTACCACTGTGCTCACTTTTCATATCATATACTGTTTTTATATTTTAGTTATAGCACGCCAAAATCATGGAAAATACAGTGTTTTTTTTACTATACGGTCATATTAGAACAATAATCTGGTGGAGTTGGCAGAAAACAATTTGATTTTATTTTTTTATGAGTTTTCTAATATGACTCTTCAGTAAAAACACTGTGTTTTTCATGATTTTAGCGTGCTATTCAAATATGAAACAGTAATATGATATGAAAAGTAAGCACAGTGGTAACAATTGTACAACAACATTTTAAAAAAATATTTAGCAACATTCCACAGGAAAATATTTACCGAAAAACACAAATAAACCAATAAAACAATCATAGTAGTACAGTAACACCTAAATAGTAGGTTGTAAATATGAAAACGAATGTGAATAGTTATGACAGCCGGGTAATGACTTTTAAATGCTATTAATTTGGTTGTTAAAGTCGCAAATAAAACACAATTACAGCAAAACAAAGGAAAAATAGCATAGCCTACATGCAAAGTCATGATTTTTATATATCCAAACATGAATAAAAGTGACCATTTATGACTATCTCTCATTTGAATTCATACGCGAATAAAAGTGAAACAAGATTAAACTGCAGCGCATTAAACACACGCGTCTTTAATCTACCGCGCAACACCGAGTAGACGCGCACTGCAATTTGAAGCACAGATAGCGTGACCCTCTCTCGGAACCGCAGATGGCGTGACTGCAGTTAAAAACACCTTCTAACTGAATTTATTAAAACTGACGCGACTCTCCTCAGCTCTTCTCTTCGGTGATGCGACTGTATTGGAGGGAAGGTTATCAGAGCAGTGATCAGCCCGATTTAAAATCATGAACAGCATCAAACATGTTTGAAATGATCCGAGAGGCTCCGATTTGTGTTGAAAAAGATCCCGAAAAGTATTAATATTATATTTATATTCTACATATTACTAAAGCACAACAACTGCCAGTTTACTTTCATTAGATATAATGTAAATTAAGTTTTTAGTCAATGATAGTCAGGGGATTTAATAGTTCTGGGTTGAATCCTGCGCATCTTTTTCTCCGCTCGAGTGGGTGATATTGAATACAGGTCTCATCTGATTGGCTGAAAGGTTACGAGTTGCTTGCTTCTGGCAGGACAGTCTCAAAAATACACACACACTTATCCAGGGGGAGTCGTACGTGAAAGAGGATTTGCACATTCTCATTCAGGATGAACTCGCAAGTTTTAAACATTCAAAAGTTTTTGTACACTCTTATACACTTGCAAATGGGGTTTTGCATTTGTTAAATGTATTTTATGAATATGTATTTTTATTTTGAGCACGTGAATTGTTTTTGTGAATATAAATAAATATTTTACGCACGTGAATTTAGTTTTATGCACGTGAATTTGGCTACGCATGTGTACATCGTGTCTTTTGCGTGAATTTCTTTTGAGATTTCTCTGACTCCATAGAAAAGCACAACAACAGTGTTTGCTATTGCAAACAGTTGTCACTGTAATCAGGGATGGACAGTATTTATGATGCATGTATTTCAAATACATATTTTAAATACAAAATAGTATTTTGTAATTTGTATTTTATGGGGTTTATGAAAATGGTTTAATAACTTGTGTCTTGTATTTTTGTACTTTTAAAATACTGTCAAAAAATACTTTTTCAAAAAATCTACTGCCTCAGATTGGTGCTTTTTTCAGTTATTTGCCTAGGCTTAAGATCAGAACAGAAAAGTAATTAAGAAGGTGATCAATGCTTGGGGTAAGATTAAAAATTATGCACTTATATAGAAAATAACAGGCATGGAAGTATTTGAGAGCAAGTCAACAATCATTGAAAATGGAATACTGCACAATGCTCAGACCTGTAATATGTAATGGCAGGAGAGGGGTCTGGATGCAGACCTGGTGCAGTGCAATCTGAGCTGCATCCAATGCTTTTTAATGTGCTCACCTAACCCCACCCTTAACCCTACCCGTCACAGTGACGTCACTCACTCTATTGAGTGCATTGTGTCTGACATTGCATCGCTGACCCACATAGCAAATGTTTTCTGGCCCAGCTTCGGGCCACACAATAAGTTTTCCCTCGGCCCAAGTACCGCAAAGAATGACGGTCCTGAAGTGGCCCATAACTGGATTAAAGACAAGGGCCACACATGGGCCATAACTGGCCTGAATCTCAGGCAAATTATCACCCTTAACTGGCCCTAAACTGGGCCAAGACAGGTTTATTATTGGTACCGATTCTCAGCTATAAGTTTATACTTTAATCAGAATCCCCAAAAAGTGAGCCATAACCCAGCCTAATGTTACCTAAACAATGTGAACAATCGCTACACTGATCTGGGCCACACACCTCCCATCCCCAACTGGCCCAAATGTAGTTTGCCGTCATGCATGCAGTGCCATCATTGCCATGCATGGCCCACATTCAGCTGACATTATGCATGCCAGTGCCGGCACCACGCCAGCATTGCCATAATGAGGCCACATTTGGGCCAAGTCCGTTTGCTATGTGGGGAGTGATGCAATCTCAGCTTGCATCATAAAGGCTGCATCCAGATACTATTGAATGGCAGTCCAGTGTATAATTCAGCATCAGCATCTTTGCTTAAGAAATGAGATTGAATAAAATCTCAGTCCTGAAGTAGAGGATGCCTTCATCACATAATCATTGTCAGTTTCAGTGCTGCAGGTGGAAATGCAGAGGAATTTTAGAAATATAAAAACACCTAAAGACTGACTAAGGGGGTAAAGTGAGACTCTTCCAGTTAAAGAAGAACTGAAAAACTCTTGGGAGAATAAGTAAACTGCACACATATAATAGTAGTTTTGCATGGATTGCTGATGTAGATGCCAAGACAATAAGACAAACAACATACAAATAAGTCCTATTTTGGCGATACTTAAAATACTGTGTTGGCTGTTTCAAGTGCCAGAAGCTGATCTGCAGGTGCTCTTTATAGGTAATAAAGAGAAAAGATGTCTGTCTAAAGATGTCAGTGGCACAATACAGTATATTAGACATAAATATTTAATAATACTTCAGTCAATACAGACTGAGTGGTCCCATTATATGGCAGCAGGATGAAGAGCTTATTTACAAAAACAGATATCATGTTTTATGTTGTGCATTGAAGAGTACACACGAGTGCCCAAAAAACATGATTTATGTAAAATTACTAAAACTGGAGATTTTAGTAGTTTTCAGTAATCATGTTTTTACATTAAAGTAAAGAAGATTTTGAAGATTGATTGAGGTATTGAAGAAATCAATTGCATAAAATTAGATTTATTTAAAAAAATATGTGAACAAAAAATGTAAATAACCTCTTCATATATCACCCTTTTAAAATAAGACTGTTAAGAGATGTGGCAATTTAACTGGCCACACAATGGATGGAAACACAATAAAGAGATATAGTATATTCCAACTCATTATCTGCATTACATGGTTTTTATAGTGATTAAAGAAAACATCTTCAAGACAGTACTTTCTGTATGAAATTTGTACAAAATGTATACTATTCTGAAAGAGAAAAAAACTTTTGTACAGGAGTAGTTGAATGAGGTGGCAGAAAAGCTGACTTAAACTCGCTCAGAGAAATGCTGTTGCTGTTTACTTTACTAATATTGATCGAATATGCCTATTGATAGAAGGTTAGTGAAGAAACGTTATACTCATGTAAAAGTATTTTGTAGTATTTTCGAAACACAGTATTTTATTTTGATACATTAGTGGCTGCTATAACCACTTTTGTGACTTTGCTGGCTTTTACAGGTCGTTAGGTTATAAACGTGATAAATAACCATGAACGTGGCCTGCTCTGTAATGCTGAGATTGCCCTCTAGTGGTCACTGGTTAAATTTCATTAGTACATGCGCGTGAATGGAAAGGTTTTTTTTTTTTTTTTTTTTTTTTTTTTTTAACTTTTTTTTTTTTTTATTAACAATGCTTGAACAGTAACAGAAAGGCAATAATACTTTTTAAATTACACAAAAGGCTGAGATAACAATCAATTTGCATATATTCACAATCTTTCCACCCTCATTAATAATACAACATATATAAATAAATAAATAAAATAACAAAACTTAACCAAAAAAAAAAAAAAAATGCTACAGAAAATTAAGTGGCAGGGGAGTTAAAGTTCTCAAAATATGAAACCAAAATCCTCTAATGATGAATATAAATATCTTGCTTTTTGGCTTTTCATCTCTCTTAATGTCTTCGAATATATCACAAATTCTTCTTTAAACATCACTAGTCTTGGGGGGATTTTGAAAAATTTACATTTATGAATAAAGAATTTTAATAATAACATCAAGCTATTTATTATAAATGATAACTTTTTATCCTTAAGAATTAGGCCAAACTTAATAATTTCCCATGAGAGGACAAGTCTTATAGATATTTTCTGTTGTATCCAAAGTAATACTTCGTCCCAAAATGTTTGTACCACATTACATTGGAAAAACAAGTGTTCAGTTGTTTCAATATCTAACTTACAAAACTGGCATACATTTGAGTCACCAATATTGAATTTTAACCTTAGAAATTCTTTTGCAGGATAAATGTGGTTCATAATTTTAAAGTGCACTTCTTTAGATTTGGGATTAACAGGATATGAAAGAAATCTTTTTCTAATATCATACACATTTTTCTTATCACAATGAGACAAAATATAAGCTCTCTTAACAGGTCCTGGAAAACAACACTGTGTTAGACAATCTCTCAAAAATTTGTTTGAGCATTTTCTATCTGTAAAGTTAACATTTTCTATCTTAAGATCAATTATTTTGGGATTTATCGTTTAATATTTTATTTGTTCCTTTACTAGGTTAATCATTTGCAATGGTATATTCTTAATAATTTTATCATATCTTTTAGGAGAACAACTTATTTGGTATTTTCTACAAAAAGCATCATGACTCAACATATTTCCTAAATTATCCATAACATGTGTTATTGACCATATGCCATTCTTCCACCATTCATCAATAAACAAGGACTTTCTATTCACCAAAATACACCTGTTATTCCAAATAGATATGTTATGTGGGCTAAAATTATGTTTAAATATCAGTTTCCAATATAATAGTACTTGTTGATGAAAAGCAGAAAGTTTTATGGGAAGTTTAGACAATTCAAAATCATTCTGTAACAAAAAACTAATACCACCACATCTCTTAAATATAACTGTAGGAATCTCAAACCAAAAAGAAGATTCATTTTTAATGAAGGATTGTAGCCATTTAAGTTTAATGGCCCCATTCATTATATCAAAGTCTATTGTTTTAAGACCTCCCTCCTCATAATCTTTAATCATATCACTCTTCCGTATGTAGTGATTTTTCATTTTCCAAATAAAATCAAAGTTCAACTTATTTACGGCTTTTATCCTTTTAGCTGACACTGCTAAGGAAAAACATGGATAAATTAATCTAGAGAGGCTTTCTATTTTCGTTAATAAGATTCTACCAAAGATTGTTATATCTCTCTGTAACCAGCTGGTCAATATTAATTTACATTTTTCAAAATTTTTGTCAAAATTTAAACTTTCTAAATTTCCTGATTTTTTAGATAGCCAAATACCTAAATATTTAACTTCATTTTTAACTGGAATATTGTACAATGATGTGTTGGTGTGATCATGGACGGCCATTAGCTCGCATTTTGACATATTTAACCATAAACCTGAAGCTTCTGAGAAGTTTCTTATACACTTGAGTGCTAAGGGAATTTGCTTTTCATTTTCTAAAAAAAAGTGTCGTATCATCAGCAAATTGACTGATAATAAACTGTTTCCCTTCTAAATTAATACCGGATACATTTCCCATTTTAATCAAAATAGATAACATTTCTGCAACCATGATAAAGAGCAACGGTGAACAGCCACATCCTTGCCTAATACCTCTTTTTACCTGGAACCGTGGACTTGTACCTTGTGTAAGAGATACAGAGCTGTTTATATCTTTATAAATCATTCTAACAATGTTTATAAATTTGGGACCAAAACCAAAATGATTAAGAGTCTGAAAGATAAATGAGTGTTCCACCATGTCAAACGCCTTATAAAAATCCAAAAATAAAACAAATCCATCTTCTTTAATTAGATGTCCATATTCAATGAAATCTAGGATTAGCCTAATATTATTGTGGATTGACCTATGTTTTAAAAAACCTCGTGAATGGAAAGTTGCGCGCGTGTGGATTGAGAAGCCCCTGTCTGCAGCCTGCAGATCGAGGCGGGGCAGCATCTGGGGCGGGGCTGCACATGCAGTCACGCCCACCAGTAATTTCATTGGCTAGTGGAAACGTAATAGCGTCAATGCCCATACGTCGTGTCAGTAAACAGGAAATGCGTTTACAACTTCTCGAATATTGTTTTTATTGTTAATAAAATACACAAAAGCGGTCATTCCTGCTAAATGTTTTAATGTTAGTTACATATATTATTAAACTATAAATTTAATCGATAAAGAAAACAGTTACAATAATTTCATATTAGTATTTCTCCTGAAAAAAAATTACTTATTAAAAAGGATCCGCAAAAGATTACACTTACAGAAATTAACTAGTTTTAGTATTGCAAAAGTGATAGTGACTTTTTTCTTTTTCTTTTTTGCTACATTGAATTTTTCCCCAGTGATGGGTTGCAGCTGGAAGGGCATCCACTGCGTAAAACATATGCTGGATAAGTTGGCGGTTCATTCCACTGTGGTGACCCCTAATTAATAAAGGGAGTAAGCCGAAAAGAAAATGAATGAATGAATTTTTCTACAATTACTATGATTAATTTATGTTTAGTACTGCCTAATAATTTGTGTGTGTGTGTGTGTGTGTGTGTGTGTATTTATGCACATATACACATGACCTACAAGTTAAAGAAAATAATAATAATTTAAGATACAGCAGTTTTTGATTGTCTTTAATAAACAAAAACAATTAAACATTTTCATAGGGGAATTCCCCTCCAGCATTAAAGTGGCAATCTGCTGAGCAGTATCCTGGGAAGTCGATGGTGGAGTAGAATCCTCGCGGGACTCCCTTCCTGCCGTCCCCAACATACCCAGGTGGGCAGTCTTTAAAAATGTCCCCACATTCAGCGCATTCTGTCAAGGAATATGGCACTCTGTACTCTTTTTTAAAATCCTTAGAAAACCTACTCCAGTTGATGACACCTGAATAAATATTAAGTACAATAAGCAAGACACAAACATAATTCAATGTTTAACTAATACAATACTGTTAAAAGTGTTTGGCATACTCTATATTCTTTATCATGTGTACACACACACACACACACACACACACACACACACACACACACACACACACACACACACACACACACACACGAATATAAAAATATGGAATATGCCAAGCACTTTCCCCAGTAGTCAGTATTTTATAAAGATTTGTTTATAAATAACTTACTGTCCAGCCAGATGTAGTGAGCCTGCTCCCTGAATTTAGCATCACTGACGATTTCTTTGAAGATCCTGCATGTCAGGGAGAGGCGCAGGAAAGCCACATCTCCATCCTCTGTGATGACCTTTAAAAGGATTTGCCGCAGGATCTCAGGTGGCATCTGTACAAAATAACCGACAGTATGGCCAAATTGCCGCTTAACATACGCATATTAAAATAAAACTCAAAGAATTAAAGATGTTTGTACTAGGCATACCGTAGTCAGAAAATCGTCAACTGGGGCGGGGTCGATTGCCTCTAAATGAACAATAAAAAAATAAATAAAAAAACATATTCCTGCTAATTGTACCATTAAAAACTACAGTGTAAACCATACCTGCTCTCTGCATTCTCAGTCTTTTCCTACGGCTTTTTCTTTCAGCATCTGACCTAAAAATGTTTAAAAAAAAAAAAAAAAAAAAACTAAGATTAATGTAAAAATTGTTATGCATTTTTTAGAAGAGTAAATTCTTAGATTATGTAAAATTGCAAGGCTAAAGTTCACTGATAAATTTAAAACCTTTTACATTCAGGAGACCTAACTTACTTCAAAGGGTAGTTTGTCAGCAAAACTATGCACCACCAGTGTCTAAGCACTTGCATGTCGGACTGGAAAATAAAGAACAGATTAACTAATGCCAAGTAATAGTAACAAAAAAAAAACCTTAGGAAACAAAGTTTACCTCATCGAAATCAAAATGCCCATCCATCACAATGTATAGAGCATACTACAACATAAAAGAACAGCACATTTGAGCAGATGTACAGATGCATACTAAAATTACGTATTTGTTTTGTAATGATTCTAAGTAACAAAACACCATATTCAAACATTAAATACATTTTTCAAGAAACTCGTGTTTTTTTTAATTACCATCAACACAAACACTCCACAGTTATTTGAGCGGTGTTGTTTGGGAATGCCCTGGTAATACAAAAACAAAAAGAACACCACCATTAACAACAACAATTATATAAAAAAGATAAAATGAAGTGAAAACATTAAAGTAGTTAAGGAACAATGCTCATGGGTGATGCTTACTGGAATTTTATCAGCACTGTACTCATCCCATGCATCTGAGCAAACATGCTGTGCTAGTTTTCTGTAAGGAACAATATTAAAAGAAAAATTAAACATTTGAATTGAAAGCTCTCATATTACAGGGCCTACAGTCAATCAGACATTCAGATGGGACTGATCAAAAGAACATTCAAGAGTTCACACTTAGATATTGTTTGACAAATGTTAGCTGGTTAAGCATGCTGTCCCGGGAGGGAACCCTGAGCTCGGAGATAATTGAGCCCAGGGCTCCCGCCTGGTCGATAGAGCATGTAAGGGGAGTACGAGATCAGGTGGTTCTCGAGAGCTCCCCGTGGTAAATGAGGAAAAAAGGGGGGAGAAGGGGTGGATGGGGGGTTTCTTCGGAAAACGAAGATAAGGGAGTGATTTTTTCTAGGCTACTTATAGTGAGTTTGAATTAATCTGATTGGTTGGCTAATGATTGTAGATGAGAAATCAGCTGCGGTCAATCATATCACGTGTTCCTCTTGAAATTAGTTTGTGAAACTTCACTTAATAAACATATAAAGATAGATAAATCTGAACAAAGAGAGAAAAAGTGAACCAAAATAAACAAAAACAGGGATATGTGGTTTAAAACAGAACTACCATTATCCCGAACTCACGAACTCTGAACTTTTCACTCATAAACCTGTAACTGATCAAGTAGCGTGTATCACTGAAGCCTCGTCCAGAGAGGGAATCAAGCCAATAGATCTCTCTTTTTTTTGGCTTCATGATCTATGAGTGCAACTTTAACATTACATTTCATGAACTGAATCTTTACTCTTCAGGTTTTATATCTATTTATAAAGTAAGTGGAACAATTTAATATTTTCTATTTATAATATTTTCTATTGATATTATGTATTATATTGACACATACACAGATCATCCAGTGATTGCCTGTCCAAGAAGGTAGTAAAATGATGTCATGACTTGCCAGATTTTCCTTAAAACAAAATCATAATATATTTTTTTAAGAAATGTAGTTTACAACACAAACACTAAATGACTTATACTACACTGCCTCAGTTACAAAAGCACACAGTAACACTCACAGGAACATTAGACAGTGGGTCAGCATACAGTGGAGGCAACCAAGTCACTGTCACATATGAACTAAACAGATGGACTGTTATACCCTGTTAAGGACAAATAAATAAATACAACTAAACAAGCAGATACATTCCTATACATTAAATACAGAGTTTTTTTGTCTAGGTCATTCTTTGCATTACCTGAAGGCCAGCAACATCCTTTACTACAGAAAGGCAAGCATTCAAAATCTGTAATCATTCAAAGATAAATTTAACAGACCACATAGTATTTTACCATATGGGTTAAGGTATTAATATAACAAAATGTATTTGCAGAATCTTACTGTTGCCTCTACATCATGAAGTAGTCCCAATGTTCGAAAAATCCATCCTGGTGAGGACTGTGCTTCCAACAGTCGCTAGAAATTCATTTCTGGCCCTCCCTCCAGTAAGGCATGGTTTAGCTATGAAAAGAACATACTATTATACACTGCAATACAATATTATTCTCCCTGTTCATCTTTATGCATTTTAGTTAAAGTATTTTTAATAACATTAAGGAATAAACATGTTTCATGATATATATAAAACTAACCTTCTCCAGCTGGACTGTACTGGGTGACTGTGTCCAGCATGCCTTGTTTGGCAGCACATGTTCCAGAGTGGAAATACCCTCAGTGGAACTTTGAACAGGCACTACAAAATATATAAAATTGAAAATAACAACAAAGGAGGAGGAAGAATAAGGGGAAAAAAAGCCATTTTTACCAAAATCCTTTGGTGACTGTTTGAACGCTGGCTCATGATCAGGTACAATCTTCAAGTCAGAAAAAATGTGCTTGTCTGTGGATCTGTGGGCTGAGAAAGACAAAAAGATTTATAAGAAAAAAAGGTTAAATGCTGTGGACTTTGTGGCCCTGCTGTAGCCGGAGTCATTAAAACCTTAATAAAATATTTAAACAAGTTTGAAGAATATTTAAAAAAATATGACCTTACCATTAAAATCGGCCAAAGTACGACTGCCACGGAACAATTTATTAAAATGTTCTATTTTCCTTTGGTTTCGTGCAAGATTCCGGTGGTGAAGGATATTACGTGCCAGAAAGACATGTGCAGCTGGTCTTAACATGTTCATAAAGTAATTGTTTCTCTTTACTTCGGAAAAAAGCTGCTCTGCACGCTGGCTATTGACTTTTCCAGCCAGCTCTGGCACAAGACCTATAGTGCGGAGCACATCTCTCTCGTCCCTACTGTTGTTTTGGTGGAAAACATCACACAAACAGTAGTGCTCAGAAGAACCAGTCACAGGATGGCAGTCAGGATCCGCAGGGTTTTTTTTGTGCGCAAGCCAAGGAAGGTGAACTTTTAGCTTTCCTTCTTTTGCTTTTTTTATGTTTTCAGAGGAAGGGTCTTGCACTCTGCCCTCAGACGGGTGGAAAGGTGGGCATCTTGGTTGTCTTTTATTTGTGTGTCCCACTAAGCCTCTAGGGTAATCATAAATTGTGATGTTGGGAAAATGCTTCCACGACAACAGAAGGTCCGCAAAATCACGTGGACTCTCAGCTCTCAGGTTAAATTTAATAGAGTAAACAATACCACACGGACACATTATTACACCTACACCACCTATAAACACACAAAAGTAAAAAAATAACTAAATTATTGAAACACTAAATAAAGCATTTCAACAATGATATAGTACATTTTAAAGTGGATCAAAAACCTTTCATAAATTATCCTAAAACGATTGAGCAGCAACCATTCATTTATTATGATAATTTTAAAAACTTTGATCCACTTCAAATGTTTAACATCCATCCACTGTACAGATATGCGTGCATATATACATATACAGTACACATACATACATGCCATAACTCACCTGAAGCACCCCAAACCTTTTCAAACACCTTGTTGTATGTCACTCTATTTGACATTTTATCACGAAGTCTGAGGACGAGATCCATTTTGGAACCAACATCATCAACCCCACACTGTCGACACAGCTTTTTCAAATCTGCAATCTAGTCATAAGCAAATTTGAGAGTAAGTTCAGTAAAAAAAATTAATTAATTAAAAAGTATTATAAAATTGTAGTGTTTCAAGTGACTTTTTACAAACTCTTTTACAGCCTACTAATATTGGCTTTATTTAGAAAAACTACAACACTTCCATAACAACTTAAACCAAAATCTACCTTGAGGTGGAGAAGCTCATCTCCAAGCCTTTCCTCAGTAAGGGGCACATCCATGTCAATCCCTCCATCTGGAGAATGCACTTTTGCATTCTCTGTGTTTAAAACCATGGTTGATTCCCTTGTTTTTGGACCTATCCACGGGGACCAGTAGTGGTAACTCGGTGAAATTTTAAATGGGTTTTCCTTGCCACCTTAAGAAAAAAAAAAGCTATTTAATGCATCAACACTAAACCTACAGCTAGCATTGAAAAGCTGATTTCGTAGTGTGTAATTCTTCTATTACTGTATATGAATTTAAGAAAAGACCACTATATTGCACTTAGGGCTGGACGATATGGCAAAAATTTATATCACGATATATTTTTTTATTTCGGTCGATACGATATAATTCCGATATCGATATGGACAATATTAAAAAGAAAGGAAAAACTGCCAAGAATGCACACAATGGATGTCTGTACCTACAAATGTCTGCAAAGTGAATTTGCAAAGTCGACAATACCTCCAGACTCTTGTAACTTTTTTTTAAAAATAAAAACAGTACAAAAAAATTTGTTCACTTTTTATTTGTATTTAGCCTATACAAACAAGAAATGTGAAATAAACTATCAAATAAATAAAGCTCAAAAATTCATAAAAAATATGCAAAATAGTTTTTTAGAAAAATAAGTGTTGTAGTCTAACCAGCAGGACAGCAGTGACGTGTGATCTGAGTTTGATGGCAGTATAATGAGTTAGAGGGAAGTTATTGACAGCTTTTGTAGTATTGGTTTTTGCGTTTTGCTCTTTGTAGACGGTCCCTAGGGATCGGTCTCTTTGCCGCCTGCGCATAGAGATCAACATGATGCGTCCAGCGCGTAGGAAAGCTAATTTTTAGGAAAATAAGGTTGTAGGTGGTTGTATACATTGGGACAGTTGAAAAAATGTGCTATTTGTGTAGGAACAATGTTTCGGTCATGAGTTATTGATCCCAAAAATATGAATCTGCTAATCTGTTGCTAACTTTACTGAACTGAACCACTTCTACACCACTGCATTAGTCTCTCCTTTCTTATCAACTATTTCGTCTGCATTACTTGTAGAAGCGTGTTCATTCGCATCTGTATTCAGAGCACTCATTTTGTAGCTAAAACTTTCTGCGGCGCAGCATAAACCAACTGCTGTGCTGAGCGCTGGCAGCGTGTCTGTGTTGTTCGTCATCACGTAAGTGACATCAGATCACGCTCTTTCTGGCGGCTGAGCACTGAATGTCATTCAGTGACAAGTGATACATGTATAAGATCTTATATAAATAATAATATATATATATTTATATATATGCAAATTTATATCGAAATATCGGAAATGGGTTTAAAAATCATATCATCGTTATTGAAAAAAATTCTATCGCGATATATATTGATATCGAATTATTGTCCAGCCCTAATTGCACTACACATAAAATAACTATAATTTCATAAAAATCATCACTAAGTTTTTGGTTTTGTTTTTTGGTTTAAATACTGCAAATTCTTACACTACAATAAATCAGTTTGAAAGGAAAAAAATGACAGAAAACTACAGCGTATGGGCCTCCAGGACCAGGATAAAAAAACACTGCACAAAGACATGTCATGATACCAATCTTCATATCATGCAGCAATATTTGCATACCAAAACAAATCAAAACTTACTTGGGTAAAACCCTCTGCTTATCATATCCATTGCCACTGCATTCCAAAATTGCTCTATGTCAACATGACCATCATAATCCACAGGTGGAGATGGAATTTCACTCACTTTGATGTGAAGAAACAAATCAAAATATGTGAATTATGAATTCATAAAGCAACAAAACATACCTCCAACTGGAACCAGCATTTACCTGGGATGCTAAACACTCCTTTTTTATGAAGGTCCATAATCACAGTAGTTGGATTGTATCCACAGGACGCACAGGAGTACATGTAGTCCAAATCACACAAAGCTTCAAAGTGCAGATACGCCTGCATAATTAGGTCCCCTTTAGGTAAGGACTCTCCCTCTGTGGCTTCAATTATCTGCACAACCCTACCAACAGCTGTGTGATTCTGAAAAAAAGCAGCGTATATATGCAAGCATGCATGGTTAACTAAATACATAATAAAAGATTGAGGTAAAGTTGGTTTTATATTTCGCACATTTGTTCAGTGACATGCTCCCTATATTGTTTACCATGGTACTTAAAATATCCGGTCTGAAATCATATGTAAGTAACACTTTAAAACAATATTACCACTATTTCTTCGACCATGAACAAGGTTGTAGTTTGATATTCATTGTCTGCTAGTATGATTTCGTTATTTGGAATTTACAAACAATATTTTTCTAACATTATATTAAGAAGCCGAAATCCGAATGTGCAAATTTAAAACCAACCTATTAATAAAAGCCCTCATCATACAAAAGCAGTTCTAGTCATTTGAAGTCTATGCTGGAAAGAAATGCCAAATTTGATAAATTATCAACATTACTATTATGAGAGTTTTTGTTAAAGAACAAGTTATAGTGAAAAAGCAGGCATTATTCCTGATATTGTACCTGTAGAGAATTTCTCAAAACCAAGCATAAGTGTAGGGTGAGGATTACATGATCATTGAAGTTGTGCAAACCATCTTGCCATTCTTGGTATCTGTATATGTGATTGCATTTATGGCACAACTTGTAGTAGGTAGATACACCTGAAAAAAAAAAGATTTGTACAGATTTTTATTTATTTGTAAACTGATAAAGAAAAATTCTAATCAATGCAAATCACATTACAATATCTATTAAAACAATAAAAACTGCCATACCCTGAATCAGTCCATTGAATGAGACTATCTTTGCCCGGCAAGTTATCAAAACAGGCTCACTCAAAACTCCTTTGCATAGTCTGCATTCAACCTCCTCAGGCACAAGATGTTTTGGAAAAGCATACTTTGATTTTTGCAGGATGTCCTGTGGCAGTTTCACTGGAATTTTCTTATGTTCAAGCATGTATTCCATCATTTTTTTGACTATAGTAGAGCTAGGGGGATATGAATCATGACAGGTGGCATCATCATCTTCATGAACAGTGTTGGGAACTTCTGAACTCTTAAGCCTTTTGAAGAGCTGTGGTATTGTCTGGAAAAGATGCCACTTTGCTGTAGCCTTGCGAATACACGATTGACGAGGCTTGGCACAAGGACAATGCCAGTTATTTTTCTTTTTATCATAAGCCACCATGACCCTTCCCATTCTACTGTAATAGGACACTGTTGGTTCAAACACAGAAATGAAACATTTTGTTGATGAACTTCCAACAGTGACATGGAAAGACAAAGGTGTCTCCGCAACATTTGCCTCTTGCTGCAACTTTAACAGTTGGATTTTTCTTGCTTCACCAAACCACTTCTCCTGCACCAGCTGAGAGAGACTGTTTTCTGTCAGTGCAAAATTGGATTCTTCAATTTGTTCACAAAAACACAATGACTGTACATGGCAGCACTCAAATGGTAAGATCCCAGTGATGTGTGCATATTCAGCATTTGAAATGCATTGGTCAAGTTCACATGCTGAACGAAAGTTTGGGCCCCATGTATTTTTTATTACATGTATGGGTATTGCTTGACCATGATATGCCTTTTCAACTGCAAAAATGCCAATTTTTCCATCAATGCACTGAGACCTCAAGTGCTTCTCAGGGGTCATTGCATTTACTCTGTCAGTATGTCGTCTTTGAATGCGAGTTCGTAGATTTTTGGCCAGGAGTGTTACATTACATTGGCTGCAAGTGACAGTCTTCTTTGCAGACAATTTTGAGAGTGACTGCAACTGATGGACAGAAGGTGACTGAGGCTGTTTCTGCTTGACAGATGTCACCTGGGCATGTGTCTGCTGGGCAGATGCCTGATGCTGTTCTTGCCTGGCAGACATCACCTGGGGCTGTGTCTGCTGGGCAGATGACTGAGGCTGTACCTGCATGACAGAGGTCACATGTGGCTGTGTCTGCTGGGTAGATGATGGCTGAGGTTGTGAAGTCTGGGCAGATGATGACTCAGGCTTCGTCTGCAGCACAGCTGACGACTGAGGATGGGTTGATAGGGAATGCTGGCTGGCAATGTGGTTTAGTAAATTTCCCCGAGTTAACACACTCACTGAACAATAGCAGCAGTGAAAGTGGGATTTTTCTCTACATTTTAAACCACATTTTACAATGGTGAAATCTGAAATAGAATAGAAAAATATATATATTTTTAAAATTGCGTACAATAAATCTTACTTGTTTGCATCTCACTCTGGCTTTTGGACAGTTGAATGACAAGCACATTTTATATGATTTGAGCAACAAAGACCCAAGATTTATGAAGTATGATCGTTCATGTTAAGTAGAAAATAAAGTTTGTCTGAGCCTTAATATAAAAATAATAATAATTACAAATAAGAATGCAACAATAAAATATACACTTTCCAATATTGGCTAGTTTGACATCAAATTAGACTAAAGTGATGAAAGCAAAACCTTTAAACTCGCCATGATGTTGTACTGCAGACTGTAAATGATTTTTGATGTGATAATGCACCATTTGTGGCATACTGGTGTATGAGCAGAATGGGCCCTTGTTACTGCAGTTTTGTAAATACTGCTCACATTCCTCCTTGCATAACACTGTTTTATGCATATTTGCAAGGGGAAATGGCTCTTAAAAGAGCCGTTGGGTTATGAAGTAAAAAAAAAGGTTTAAACAAAAATGTAAAAAATAATTAACAGCAAAATAAATCAATCAAAACAAAAAGAGAGAAAGTACTGAAGTAAAAAAAAAAACAGAATGTACTCCACAAGAATTGTAGTGACGAATATACAGTATCAAAGACAGGGATCTGCAAACAGAAGGTAGTACAGATTAGTTGTTTAGGAATCTACGGTGACGCATTGCTGCCACACACATATTTTTTTTTCCCACTCAGCTATGTCGTTATAACGAGATCTTTTCTCCTAAAAACGAGATCTTTTCTTGTTATAACGACATAATTAAGTCGTAATTTCGAAATAATCAAGTCGTTATTTCGACATAATTATGTTAATTTCTATTTGAGCCACATAGCGGAATAAGACAGGTCAATGGGAATTTACCAGGCATATTCTTTCATAGGCACTGATGTGTTCACTTGTTCCTTTAATCATTTTTTGACATTAAATGTAACCCATAAATAGCTGTAGCCTAGCCTAGTTTTTGCAAGACATTAATTTATTTATTTAGCAATTCTGTAATGTATTTATAACATTTGGTTTATATGTTAGTTTTGTTGGTGGTAAGACAGAACATCCCGTTTCTACATCTATTCGCCTCCAAAATTGATTCCGTCTTTCCAACGCTCCATCGCACATGCATGTCAGTGCAAAAAACAATAAAATACAACAAGACTAAAATATGGAAAAACTGACAGATGGTAGAGCACTTTGCCCACTTTATGATTATTAAGGTGGAATTGTTTTAAATTAGAATGCACCTGTGTTGATTGAATAATAATAATAATAATAATAATAACAATAATAATAATAACAATAATAATAATAATAACAATAACAACAATAATAATAATAAGAAGAATAACAATAATAATAACAACAACAATAATAATAATAATAATAATAATCCTGAGTCATCATCTGCTTAATTCAAGTCATCTGCAGACTTAATTATGTCGTTATAACGAGAAAAGATCTAATTTATATGAGAAAATATCTCGTTATAACGACATAGCTGGGTGGGGAAAAAAAATATGTGTGTGGCAGCAATGCGTCACCATAGGAATCAAACGTTTTATATTGTACATATTTAGCAGTAACGTTATCAGAGTAATGTATGTAAATTAGAGAACAAGCCATTGAATGGATTTAATTCATAGAAGGAATCCCAAACTTATTTATATATTTTTCATATCTTTGATATCAATAAACTTCATGTGATGGCCTGCTTTTACCAAAACTGAGGTAAAGCTGGTTTTACATTCGCACATTCGTTCAGTTACAACTGATGACACAGTCCTACCACGCTATTTTGAACATTCTGTCTGAAATGGCAAGCATGACTTGAAAACAACACTAGCACTGTTTAATAGACCATAAACAATGTTGTAGGCAACTTTGATAACCGTTGGCTGTTAATATGATTTCCCGATTTAGAATTAGTAAATATTATTTTTCTGAAATTATATTATTAAGGAGAAAGTCAGGAGAAAACCAACTTTACCCCAATACGATCTACCTGGAAAACTAACACAGCAAACATTCGTTTTTTTACAAGGCTTTAAACTTCACATCTTATTTCAACAAAGCACTACACACAACTGCAGAATAAAGGATTTCAATTAAATAAATTACACATAATACGTAGCTCGTAACGTACAGACATGACATATACTCACCATGCGATGAAAACCGGAAATGAAAGCATACGTTACGTCAACTGAAGAGGCGGGGCGACATGTTCAGCCCCGCCCATTATTACTTATGGGCGGGGCTGCAAAGAATATTGTTCAGCCCCGCCCATTATTACTTATGGGCGGGGCTGCAAAGAATATTGATACTAAAATCATCCCATAGAGAAGACGTTAATAACATTAACATCCGTCGTAACCATATATGGTTTGCCTAGAACGTGTGTGCTGTATTGTGTGTGCCTGAAACGTGTGTGGTTCTGCGGTTCTGCAGCTGGATATATCTCTGTCTAGTGTTGCCAGATTGGAAATGTGAAAGTATCGTACCAGAACCTCAAAATTATCGTACTTGGAGGAAAATTATCGTACAAGAGTCAAACGGAGAGTATACAGCTATTATATAGACAAATAGAGTTTTGACACAACGTGCAAATCACCACAATAAGTAAAAAAAAATAAAAGAACATAGGCGTACCTTAGTGGGAAGGTTCATTGAAAACCTGCGTGTGTTGCCAGATGTTGAGGGATTCATTTTGCGGTACAAATATGATATAGAGGTAAAGTTGGTTTTATATTCACACATTCAGACTTTCTCCTTAATAATATAATTTCATAAAAGTATTATTTGCAAACTCTAAATAGCAAAATCATATTAGCAGCCAATGACTATCAAAGTCCAACATTGTTCACAGTCAAACAGTGTTAATGTTGTTTTGAAGTCATACTTGCATGCTAATTTCGATCGAATATTCAAAGTAACATGGTAAACAATGTAGAGACTTCTAAATGAACGAATGTGCGAATATAAAACCAACTTTACCGCTATAAATGATGCCTACATGGTGCGCAACATAGTGCTGGTTGGCTTGAAAGCAGTGCACCCTCCCGAATCTTTAACAGTCTGAGGGTGTGCACGAGCCCATCCAGAGGATCTGTAATGAGTCGATCTCGTGGCTTTATTTTGATGAGATTAACTTTGGAAAAACGCGTTTCCATGATGCATTTGAATGGGGGAAAAGCGAGAACACCAAGGGCAAACTCCCCTGTTCGTCTCACCTTCCTTTTCAGCACTACTTTTTAAAACTTGACCGACCTCAACCTGAAAACGACTGACTGAACCACCCAGTGTTGCCAGATGTAGCTGACTTTTTCCAGCCCAAAAACCCGCCGACATGCGAAAACACCCGCCCAACAGCGTCGATTTTACAAAAAGTGGGGGGGGGGGTTGGGGTGCTCCCATATATATATGGGCCGCTCCAAAACGTATGAGGGGTGGTTGGATAGTCCTGTATTTCATGAAAAGTAGGGGGACAGGTCCCAAAATTGACGAAAATTGGGGGGTTACGGGAGATCGCGGGCAGGCGGGCGTACCTTTTCAATACCGCCCAAATATCCACTACCCGCCTATAATATTTTTTACCCGCAAACTTGGATTCAAAACCGCCCAATTGGGCGGGAAACCGCCCAATCTGGCAACACTGGAACCACCACGGCCGCGCGCAGCAGGAACGTTAACTCGTGAGAGAGAGAGCTATTCTCCACGTTGATTGGCTGAGAAGATGTAACGTAAGATGAGATAGAAACTAGTCATTGGATAGAAAACGTGTCTAACTCCACCTTCTCCTCACAGACATCAGACACAAGATGCAGCTATCAATAAGTATAGAAGCCCTAAGATTACAATGAAACTCATTTTAAATGCCATATAATTCTGAAATTATCGTACATTGTAGGATTTTTTACATTATTGATCGTACATCGTACAGAGGTCGAAATTATCGTACAAACACGATAATTATCGTACGTCTGGCAACACTGTCTCTGTCCAATCCGCCCGTGGGAGTGAGTTCAAGCCAAACAGTGAGAACAGCGCCTACTAGAGTCACAGAATCCGATGGTCGCAGAATTTGGTGTAACACCTGCACATATTGTGAATTTGTCCTGCAGGATTTTGTAATTCCTACAGGATACCAGCAGGTATCCTGCAGAAAAAAATGAAAATCCTGCAGGATTCCTGTAGGTTATTTTTGTAAGGGTTAACTTACCTGAAGTAGCTCCGGGGGTGAATAATACAGGTGGCTTTCTCTTCATCTCCTTCTCCATGTTCCCATTTACTGTCATGTTCATGTGCTACTCGATTCTCTTTTACGGGTTTTTGAAGAGCCGTCAGCCGTATTTGTGTCCCTCTGTTTATCCTGAATGTGGACCGACTGCGCAAATGCCGTCAACGTGATTTCGTTAAGTGCGTTGTTTTGGGTTGGATGTTAAACGGTGCCGCGCTTTTCAAAACTTAATAGGTGCGTTCGACATTAAGCACAGCTGCAGCCGGTGATCAACGAGATTAGCCGAGCGCAGGCGGGGGCGGAGTTGAAAACGGAGCCGTCAAGCCGGCCACTTCGGGGACTCAAGTTGCTGCAGTCATGATTACCGATCACATGGCGTGATCATTTATTTATTTATTTATTTATTGAAATAACAACAAAAGATATAAAGTACAAATAAAATCAAAATACAGTCTCTACAAACTTCATTTTAAACAGTAAGGGAATTATGAATTAAAATTAAGTAGCCTACATACAAATGCATGAGAAATAAGGGGGAAAATAAGGGCACATAAAAATGAAATAAATATCCACGAATAGGATTATTTTGAATAATGAAGGCATTTTTAAAAAAGCCCTTTAATCCAAAAAGATTGAACAAAATGACCAAAATAAATGAGCTACACTTTCAGTAGAAATTTCCCAGAAAGAGCAGGTACATCAATGACACTTTTAAATTTTATTTCTGCGTAATATGGTTTGACAGAAAATAAAATATTTTAGAATCATATTTTATATTACATATTTTTATATAACTTAATTTGCTAAGAAATCGTCAGGATCAATGATGATAATTATTGTATTACAAGTCTGTAAGACTTATTTGAGTTAATATTTAAGTTATTTACTAAAATATATCATTTATATCGTTTATGGAGCTAAATACAGTAGTCTGTATAAAAAAGGCAGAATAAACCTGTGCAAACAATCTAGTCAGTATGAACAAATTATTTAACAAAAGATGATGCTGCTGTAAAATATTTGTAGTCTTTTAATAAGCATGATGTGTACAAGATAGAGGGTATGAACAACAGTTAATTGTTTGTTTTGAAATTTGTGAGAAGGATGTTGTCCAATAATAAACCTGAATCACACGTGGTTGTTGTCATGCGGTGAACTTGGCCAATCGTATTATATTGGTGTCGTCATCAGAGTTCATGCAGGCGCTCTTCAGGTGCTGCGCGGGCTGAGTCAGTCGTCTGATCTCGAAGCGCTGTCGCGGTACTTTGATGCCACATGTGACAGTCACATGCCGTCGGCGCAGCATCAATCCGGCCAAAATTTCTAACCAGCATGCACCGCTTTAAGACAGACTTCGATCGATCTGCGCAGCGCTGCATGAAGTCGAACGCACCTAATGTATTCAGTAGATAGATCCAGGGGCGCCGCTAAGGGGGGAAAGTTAGGACGATTCTAAGGGCCCATGCACTCTAGGGGCGCCCAGAGGTCTGCTTTATAATTAATAAAAGTGCTATAATGTAATATAAATTATGAATGTATCTCTAAATTACAAGTAAAACAATTTATTAAAAATAAAAATACGGCTTATATCTGCCTCTCGTGTCTGTCCCTGTCAAATTGCACCCCCACCTCCTTTCACTATATGGTTCAGTCCGTCAGTAGCGGGAAGAGAGTTGACGCTTTGTTGAGTGCGTCAGTGCGATCGTCAGGTAAACTGTCAAAGCAAGCAGCTGTGTCCTCGAGATTAACAAAGACTAAATCCGGTCATCAAAAACGAAAAGAGAGGTTTCAAAAATCAGAGAGAGAGAAAAAGGGACGGCATTTGCTAATACAGTTTTTTGAAAAGAAAGGTAACGGTATGTTTATTCACAGAGCACGGAGCTTTCTTGTAAAAGCTTAATTTACTTTGCTAATGATGAGCTCTATATGTCTACCTCATACATAGATGCAGATTCGCCCTCACCCGCTCTTCCCTACGAAGTTCCCCAAACTCATCTCACAGTTAAAGAAGCAGGTAACAAGGATATCACCGAGATCCTGCGTTTAAAAATAGCATATGCATTGCAGTCTGCGTTTAAGTATAAATTTCACTATGATATTAACTTAATTGTTGACGTGGCCACTATTAAATTACTGCTATTTTTGCACAATGTTGATTATGTAGAATGATAATAGGTATAACAGCAAAGCAAACATAAAACTAAGACAAATATTTAAGCTGTGGTTTTAAAGGCAGGCAGGGTGACAATTTATCAAGCTAGGTTTCCTTGAAAAATAATGATCCAGTAGGGAAATGTTAAAGTTTCAGTGAATATTTGATTACTGTTCCTTTTTTTGTACTACATTTACATTTGAACAATAAATTGTCTGCTAGCTACAGCCATGGTCGTTCTCTTACTAAAAACTGATAATAGTGGATAATAGTGAAAATCAATAATAAAATGCATAGGTCAGTATAACTACATTGCAGACAAAGAGTTTGGATAGCTAGCTTGGTAGTAGGGGGCCCATCCTCATATTTTTTCATGGGGCCCAAAATTGCTAGCGGCGCCCCTGGATAGATCTATCTAATTGGATGAGAAAACCAAAACATTTACAACACTAAAAGACCAAACATCCCATCTTGGTGTCAAATTAAAATGTACACAAGATATTTTAAACATATAAAGCATATTATTATTGCATAAAAATACATATATTTGGGGTCAAACTGTGATCATTAATAGTCTTTTAATATGTCATCAAATGATTCTTTAGTATATCAACTATTATAACACTGAATTATGCTTTATTGGGTGTCTTCCATTAAAATATTAGGATAAACTGGACATATTTAATGCACAAAAAGCATTTTAGTATTTTTTTAGCAACTAAAAACTGTGATTTAAAATCCAAAATACATCCCAAATAAATAAAACATATTAATTATAGTCCAGGCAAAGGAAAATATGAAATATGAAGTAATTCAAACCATAATTGAATGAGTATTTTATGTAATAATTCTCATTTTAAATTACAAATCTTTTACATAAAATCCGCTTTTGTGCTAGAAAAAAACAAAAAACAAAATAATTTTCATCATAAAATATGAACCCGTATGCAAATAATTAAAAACACAAAAATATTATACCCAGGTCAAATTTAATTAAAGATGAACAACAGTGTTTTCCGAACCCGTGGGTGTTTTGTGTGTACTGAAAAAAGTTTGACATTAACAACTTGCACTTAAATCTAACACTTTCTCTCAGTAAATGGTCCATTAAGTTCTGCACAATACACTTTTTTTTTTCTTGCATATGGAAGGATAATAACGACAAGCCCGACTCAATCCAGTTCCAAAGACGGAAAATTTACTTCAAGTTCACCGTTTAATCCTTTAAGAACTGAGCGCAAGGCTAAAACTAAATTCAACAGATCACTAAAATAAATAAAAGTCCATAGACTATGATAAAGCACTGAGGAATAGAGGGGTTTTTACAAACGTCTGGCATATGAATAGAGTTTAGAGTCAAAAGCGAAAGCCTGATCAATGATTTTCAGTGCAAAACAACACTAAAGGTAGAAAAGACATCAGAAAACTGAGGAGATTTTAACTCTGGCATCAGTAGCAAAACTCTGAATCACCAACAGATCTGCAGTTTGATGGATTGAGCAGAACTGCATGAGGTTATGTGCTTCACAATAAACCTGCCCACAGTACATGTAAAATTAGGGACATTCTGCAATGCTTAATGTTAAGAGTATGGCTTAAAAGAAATGAAGACCAAATTTGGTGTACATGTTGTTAAAATAGGTGTGTTTTTTTACATACAGGTAAGCAGATCAACCTAAACTGCATGCTAAACATACACATGGCTTCCACACAATCCCTTCATGTCATCCGATTACATTAACCTAATGTTTTTTTTACTATTTTAAGTTGATTGAACATAAAACAATTAAGATATGCCACAAAAAACCCTTAAGAATTGTGTTGTTTCAGCTTATTTTCAATAATTAGTAAAATAAGCAGCACAAAAATATATTTTAAATGTATATGGAACATTTACCACCACAGAAAAGTGTTCAAATAAAAATCTAACGTGGTTTAATGCAGTAAACAGGTGATATTAGACTATTTAACCTTAATACATCACCTTTTAAATGCATTAATACACCTTATTTATTATTTTTTACATTCATTTAAATGGGAAAGTGTGCAACTTATGGTTTATCAGCATGTCTGTAGATATAACATATTTTAACAAACTATACATCAACTTTGGCCTTTATAAACCACTTTTTAAAGCCACATCAAGCAACAGCTTACTGTATATGAGAGGAAAATCCATGCAATTTAACACATCGCGTTCATATTCTGGGTCAATCTGTTCATTTCAGAGATGCTCTTTTGCAGACCTCGGTTGTAACGAGTGCTTATTTGAGTTACTGTTGCCTTTCTATTAGCTGGAACCAGTCTGGCCATTCTCCTCTGACCTCTGGCATCAACAAGGCATTTGTGCCCAGAACTGCCGCTCACTGGATATTTCCTCTCGTTCAGACCATTCTCTGTAAACCTTAGAACACTTGAACACTTAACACACCCCACACAAACTCTTCCCTACCCCACACTGCACACCATCAAGATGTAGCATGCACTGCACTTTAACAAATCCATACTTAAAACAATACTGCCTACGTATCGCTGTCAACATTGCCAATTTTACATTGTCTTGTTTTTTTGTGAGTATGTTGTTGTATATTGCACTGTCTGTATTTTGCATTGTCTGTATTTCGCACTGTCGTTGTATTTACACTGTCTGTATTTTGCACTGTCTGGAGCCAGCACCTAAGCTTTTCACTCATCATAGCACACGTGCTGCTGATGATGTGACAATAAAAGTGATTTGATTTGATTTGAAATGGCTGTGTGAAAATCCCAGTAGATCAGCAGTTTCTGTAACACTCAGACCAGCCCGTCTGGCACCAACAACCATGCCAAGTCTCTTAAATCCCCTTTCTTCCCCATTCTGATGCTCTGTTTGAACTGCAGCAGATCGTCTTGACCATGTCTACATGCCTAAATGAGTTGCTGCCATGTGATTGGCTGATTAGAAATTTGAGTTAACAAGCAGTTGGACAGGTGTACCTAATAAAAAGGCCGGTGAACGTGTTTATACAGTACATATACAATCAAGCCTGAAATTATTCATCACATATTCATTTTTTTCCCACAATGACACCCCTCTTGTACATCATACTATCATCTATTAGGAGAATCCTGTGTCATTTCCAGTAAAAAGTTTTTTTAATTTGCCAGGGGTATACTGTATAGACTGCTCTGGTCAATATTATTTGCCTCAACAGTTTTGAGCTTTTTATCCATTCAATCAAAATAACTTTTCCCTTTAATATAATGTCTCTTTAAAAAAACAAAAACAAAATAGAAACAAAATAATTCCTTTAGTTTCCTTAAAATTATACGTGCATATAAAGTGGTCGTCCACGCCACCTAAGCACAACCTAGAGCATGCGGCCCTCATCATGTTTAAATGGCAACATTACGACATCGTTGTGACAGCCTTTAGCAACAACGTAGAATCCTCAACCTTTTTGCAAGGTTGATACAACGTTCTAGGAAGGTCGCTACATTGAGGCAGCGTTGTGTGTTTGTTGGGAGTCAATACATGCACTAAAAAAATAGGCTATAGGCCAACTTAAAACTTAAATAGGCTTTTAATAACGGATATAAATGAAAGATAAATAACTTTTTTTGTGAAAGCAAGAGAGAATCTTGCAGGAGTGCTGTCAAATGACCAATGATTGTGTATTACCGCAACACCTTTTATTCCACAACATTTGAGATAGTTTCAGCTCTTAGTTCTTTCATTTTTGTTTTTGTTTTTTACAAATAGTTTTATTTAACTTGTTTGTTAATTAAATGCCGTTTTGTCATTTAGCCTATTACTTTTATGCAACAAAGTTGCAAATTAATTTGCTGTGAGATGTGGCTGTGTAGTGCCCTCACGTGCAGCGCGCGCGTCAGCTGCTGCTGAGAGAAAGTGAGCGAGCGCAAGAGAGTTGGTCAAGTGATGTTGATGCAAACACCTGAAGCTGTCAAATTATTTGTGGTTCATTTATTATTAATGATGACGATTTATATGATAACTTTGATGTATTTCATCAACTTTACTTACCGTGTACGCTGGAAAATCCTCCGCTGCTCATCCGTTTAGGTTGCTAGTTGAACACTGTAGAATAAACGTCAGTGCTTACGTCACACGCAGCAGTGATGGTAAAATACAGAAGTGTTTATTATTTATTTATTCGTTCATTTAAAAGTTTTACTTTATTTGTTTTTTAGTCATTTTTATTGTTTTACATTAATTTCATTCTCAAAAGTCACCCAATAGTATTCTTATTCAATTCAACTCAAGTTTATCTGAATATCGCTTTTTACAATAATTATTGTTTCAAAGCAGCTTCACAATTTATAATGAAACTTTTTAATATATATTTCACATTTAAAACTTACAGTACTCATCCTATAAGCAAACAATATAAAATAAAGTTTAGATTATATTGAATAATTAACTATAATTAAAATAAAAGGGTAGACTAAATTAAAATGTGAATTGAGAATGTAAACAAACAAGAGAAGTAAACAAGAAAGGTGCGTTTTTACAATAATTATTCATTCAAAGCAGCTTTACAAAAGGTGCACATTAACCAACTCAGTACACTCCATCTATATTGTAGCTAGCGTTAGCTAATTCATTGTAATTTAGCAAGTTAGCAGAAAACAGACATTATCAAAATAAGTAGGACTAAGTACGACCACTATGCTGACATTTACATTAAAGAGTATTGCGTATTGCACTGTGATGTAAAACTCGCTAAATTAATCATCTGTAATATTGTATTTTGATGACAGATCGATAAGTAGATGGATGTATTTTTTAAAGCGCTGGTCTCCGCCATGTTGTAACTCCGTTGCTGTGGCAACCGTGGAACGAATTCGGAATCGGAACAGCGCTGACTGTAATCGAGCGAGACCGTCATTAGTGTGGAAATCGGTGGATATACATGGACGCAGAGTTTCACTGGAGTGAAGAAATGCATAAAGTTTATCAACGCGATTTGAACACCGAGTGTACGAAAACAATCATCATGACTACTAAAAGAAAAGCTGAGACAAAGGCCTCGCTGGAAGTCAAACATCTACACGATCCAGCAGATGGCGTAAGCGGGCAGGCTGAGGGCGGCATTGACACCTCTGCTGCAGCCGCCCAGAAGATCAGCCCAAACGGTGAATGTCGAAAAGAGCATTTTAAACACATTACTATCACACATAAATACAAACACGGGCTCTCTGAGCTGTATAAACTTCACTACAGGGCGTTTACATGTGTAGTTGATATGTTTGAACACATATATAGACTGTAGGTAATTCTAATGGATGGAAAAATATGTGTAAACGTCAATTATTTACTATATTTTGAAACATCTTTTACTAGTCATGTGTATTTTTATATCTGTGAAACACAATCTTGAACTTGTTTGTCATATGTGTGATATTAGCCTACCATATAGCAGATTTTGATGTTTGTACAGGAATATGAATGAAGGCTCAAAAGTGGCACAGTGATAATACTAGTGTTATTTTAAAGTATATCATCGCTAACAAGATACAGTATTTCCAGTATTAGTATACAGCATTTCCATTAACAGGCCTAAGTGTGTGAAATCATTTGGTTTATTTGTGTTGCTTAAGACAGATTCAGTTCAAATATGGCCAATTAAAGATGTAAATAACTACATGTCTGTAATGGTCTTGCCCTTGTTAGGTTTAAACTAGCTTGCTAGGCCCAAACTAATACTGTACCCTTCCTTTAAAATTACAGACAGTTTCATTATAAACATTCAAACAAACGTAACTGCAGCTTTTAATTTTTATCAAACTACATTCAGTCACTTTTGAAGATTTTTTTGGTGAAACACTGTTATTAACAGGTGCTTATTAATATGTACATATACTTATTTCAGACATGTTTTTAACAACTTGTTCCTTTGTTTTTGTCTGTTAGTAGGAAAGACTAAAGGGAAGAAGAGCAACTGTGTCTTGTCTTTCTGTAAAAAGACATGGAAGGCTGTGAAGGCAAAGTTTCGAAAGAGCAGAGAAACTGGGGACTCATCACAGCCGGATCCAGAAATATTTAATGTCCCTGATCCCAGAGATCCTGAACGCATTTCCCGCCTGCAGGATCTCCTGGATAAATGTGCTCTGGAATGGACACCGGTCACTGAGGTCTGGCCCAACGTCTTCATAGGAAATGTGTAAGTCTGCAGCACACATCACATCTGAAGCGCTCCTGAAATGAGAAACAAATGTTGTGCAGAGCCTGATTTAATAAATAATAACAATGATTTTAAAAATTACAGCAAATTTAAATGTCATAGCGACTTTAATACCAATTAAACAGTAATTAATAGTGATAACCAGGGCCACACAGAATTTGTAAAAAATCTGCGGATTTATGTGGAATATTATCAGGAGTATCATTACTAACAACTAATAAAAAAAGAATACCTTTTTAACTTTTATTTAATGTTTCCAATGCAAATCCAATTAGATCCAGTTATTTGGTAAACAAAGCCAGTCTATCATATAATATATCTACTAAAAGACAGAAAATATTACTTTACAAACGGTATTGTAAATAAATCATGTGAAAAATGTGTTATTACTATTGTTATATCATAAAATATTAGTGAAATCAGTTTAAAAAATGAACAAATATAAATTTACACCAGTAAATACGTAGTAAATATGTAGACTCAATGATGGGCTGGAAATCTGTGGATTTCTGCGCGTGCAGATTCTGTCTGGGCCTAGTATTTGGAGACAAATCAAAAACAGCGCAGTTGTAGACTGTATTGGGCAATCTGAGCTTTAGAGAAGAACCCCATCATTTCTTTGTGCAAATTCTATTGTTTTCGCCCACAAAAAAAAAATCCAATATTAGTTTTGATCAAAACATGCACTGGTTTTCCATATTAATTGAAATGTATGTAAATGGCACATATAGGGCCTGCGTTTCCTTTACAAATATTATTGAGAACATTACATATTTTATTCTAAAACATAAAGTCACTTACAAAAGCTAACACCTATTCTAATATCATATGTAAATCATATAAATAAATAAATAAATAAATAAATAAATATTGAGGCTATTTATTAAGAAAGGAAATTTAATATTTCTTATTTATTAGCAAGTGAAAAAAATCATACTTTAATAATAATATTAATAATGATGATGATGATTAAAAATAATAATAAGTAGGATATTGTTTATTTATTTATTTATTTATTTTTTAAAGTCATTTTGACACATGCAAACCACTGCAGAAATGTTTTAACCATCAGGCCCATGTCATATACAGTACAGATACTTAATAAATAACCTACTGTAAATCAAAAGCATTAATGTATGCTTTGTTTTTAGCTTTGGAGACGTAACATAAATTCCGCTCGGATGTGTTCAGAATAACATCAATGATTTCAAAGTGCACTGCGAAGGGAGCGCAATTGTAAACATGAAGATCGCTAAAACTGAACTGTAAAAATACTTTGAAAGCAAATTACAGCTAAGAGAGATGACTTTAATGCTTTTTTATTATTGAACTTCTAACTACAGCTCCACAGGTTTAGTTGCAAGTGCACAAGTTTGCGAATGTTAGTTGGAACAACAGATTTGGGAAACACCAAATCAACGAAGTATGTTTGTAACGACAGAACTTGCAACCTTAGTTGGCTAACGATGGTTTTCGATAACGCACTCTGGACTATTGTACAGTAAGAGTGTTTTAATGAAGACTAATCAAGGCTGTTGTGTTCTGGTGCAGGCAGACGGCCAGAGACCCAGCAAGACTGGAGGAGATGAACATCACACACCTCCTGAACGCTGCACCAGAGCTGGACGATGAAACATCCAAAAATGTGTGGGAAAAGGTTTACAAAGACCTGAACATCACTTCGCACAGACTGTCTGCAGCCGATGATGGATGGTTTGATGTCAGCAAACACTTTTTCCCAGCAGCAGACTTCATCCAAACAGCCCTGAGCAAACCACAGAGTAAGAGTTCACTTACACACACACAAACTGTATCAACATTGTGGTAGACAGTGCCAAATTGTCTCAATGAGGAGTTTGTTTTGAGCGAATGCCGGTTTGTTTTTTGGGAATTGTGGCAGGTTTGGAGCCAGGAAGTCATAAGTGAGGGGGCATTTTAATTTCACTCATTAAAGTCTTGTAAATACTATATTTACAGTAGAACAATGGAGGAGTTTTAAAAAACTGTTTTCTATTTGTTGTACCCGACCACTTACAGTAAACTGCATTATCACTTCTCAACAAAACAACAACTAATTCTGTAGGATTTATTAGCTTTTTGAAAAACTGGGGATATAGAGCAGCGTCATGGCATGAATATGAATACCATAAGGGTACATATTATTAACTAAAAAGTACAAAAGTATTCCTCTTAAAATTTGTAGGTACTAATATATACTTTTGAGGTACCAATATGGACCCTTTAAGTACAAATGTGTACCTTTTGAAAAGGTACCACCCCAGTGACAGCTCTCGTACCTTTATTTATGAGAGCGTAGGATTGCCAATGACATGTATAGGGAATGTCAACAATGCATTCTCAATGCTAAACCTAAACCTAGCCCTAAACCAAACCCTTTATTGGTTGAAGAACCATATATGCTAATTTCACTGGCATTGCTTAACATACTATTTGTTTCTTTAAGTCATACAAGTTTATTAAAAAACCCCAATGACACTCCAGATGAGTATTTCAGAGAGTGCCTTATAGAAGCTGCACTTACTGAAACATTTCTGCATTTTTACAACTCTAGTTAAATCATTTAGTGTCATTAGAAATGCCTGGTTTTACTATTCTTATGGGGACAGTATTTCTCAATCTCTCCATCTATCCTACAGTGCTAAATGTGCTAGCGATAAGTTTGTGTTGATGATCTTTCTCTCTTTATTCCTGCAGATAAGGTGTTGGTGTGCTGCCTGCAGGGCATCTGCCGCTCTGCTGCACTTTTCCTGGCATATTTAATGATACACCACAACAAAACACCAGAGGACTCCATTGACCTGGTGACACAGAAGAGATTGATCAGGCCAAACAGAGACTTCTTGAGGAAATTAACAATCCTCGCAGAGCTGCGACACTTAATTGAATGTGACGCACCGAAGAACCGAAGCAACCCTGCTGCCGATCAACCCGATCCTGAAGTGGAGTCCGTTGATTCAGAGGATCTGTATGTTTGTGAGCCGTACGGTCCTGAACCAGTCACAAAGCAGATTTCACATTTACACCTCCCTGAACACCTCCTCTTCTCCAAACTGGACGAGCCTGCTTTAGAGCCTGATCCAGAACCATTGTGTGTCCCAGGTCCAAGCGGTTATGAACCCAAAGCTAAGGCCGATGATTCAGGGGAACAGTGTGTCTCTGACCCGAGTGGTCCTAAACCAGAACCTCAAACTGCAGAGAAGATTTCTCTATTGCATTTACATTTCACTAATAATATTTCCAACATGGAGGAGCAACAAATAAAAGACAGGAAGCCCTGGACCCCCCTCACTAGGGTCTTGGACAAGCTCTACATTGGAAGCCAGTAAGTCTGCAACACATTCATGATGTATAATACAAAACCATGTGATGCTTTAATAGGGTAATGGAGAAAGTGTTGAGTAAGTTACTTCAAGAGAGTGATTACTTCAAAAGCTCTCGCTGCTCCACATTGTCTATTTGACATTACTTCCTTTGTTGCCAGAAATAAAAATATATTGTTGATTAGTGACAAATGAATGAATTCAGTTTAATATGTTTTAAGAGGTTACTTAAGAGGTTTCCTTTAAGTCTGTGTATATTTCTGCATTGTAAGTCCTTTTGGAAGACTAATTAAAGTTGTTTGTGATCTTGTGCAGGAAAATAGCAATGAATAAAGGTCAACTGAAGAGGAGAAGAATTACACACGTCCTGAACACTTTACCCGATACGTCAAAACAAAATGTATTGAACAAGAAACGGGCCAAGCTGTACAAAACAATGAACATCTCCTACCACAGAGTGTTTTCAAGAGACGATGACCCATTTGAGTTGAGCAGCCATGTCCTCCCAGTGGCGGAGCTCATCCACAAGATTCTGAGCAACAAAAAGAGTAAGAACTGACACACACAAACACACACATGTTGGTTTTGGTGGTTCACTCAAAAACTGGATAATTGCTGTCTAATAAGATAAATAATAATAATAATAATAATAAAGGTAAGATAATAAAGCGTTACTAACTGACAGGAGACACGTCTAGACTGTGCTACTGCAGAATTGATGGATTTGTGCCGAATGGTAGCATCATTGACCCATAACAATCTATAACTGTCAATATGTTTGTATGCTTTTTATGCAGTATATTATTATTATATTATATACGCTCACCGGTCACTTTATTAGGCACACCTTACTAGTACCCCTTTTGCCTTCTGAACGGCCTTAATTCTTTGTGGCATGGAGTCAACAAGGTACTGGAAATATTCCTTAGAGATTTTGGTCCATATTGACATGATAGCATCACAGAGTTGCTGCAGATTTTTCGGCTGCACATCCATGATGCGAATCTCTCATTCCACCACATCCCAAAGGTGCTCTATTGGATTGGGATCTGGTGATTGTGGAGGCCATTTGAGTACAATGAATTTATTGTCATGTTCAAGAAAGCAGTCTGAGATGATTCGTGCTTTATGACATGGCGCGTTATCCTGCTGGAAGTAGCCATCAGAAGATGAGTACACTGTGGTCATATTGGGATAGACATGGTCAGCAACAATGTTCAGGTGGGCTGTGGGGTTGACACGATGCTCAATTGGTACCAATAGGCCCAAAGTGTGCTAAGAAAATACCCCCACACCATACACCACCTAAAGCAGCCTGAACCGTTAATATAAGGCAGGATGGATCCATGCTTTCATGTTGTTGACGCCAAATTCTGACCCTACCGTTGGTGTGAACTGCAGCAGATTGTCTTGACCATGTCTACATGCCTAAATCCATTGAGATACTGCCATGCGATTGACTGATGAAAAAATTGCATTAAGAGCAGTTGGACAGGTGTACCTAATAAAGTGGCCCTACCCCTAAACCCAACTCTTACAGGAAACCTGTGGCAAAATTTGACTATCAAAACACCCTGTTAGGTACGACTATGAAGCATTTTGAATTACAATGACACAATGCATGTCCTTGTAAAGTACCGTAATAAGAGAACAACTAAGTCATACCCATGTCACTATACAAAAACTATCCTTTTAAACCACCAAAACTAGCACACACACACTCACACACAATGCATTAATATTATGTTCTAGTGTGTTCAATTGTTTTGTGTGTCTTTTTTTTTGATAATTCCTCAGATCAGCTGCTGGTGCACTGCAAAGAGGGTTTGGACCGCTCCTGCTTTTTCGTGGTGGCATATCTGATGATATACCATGGAAAAACAATGATGGATGCCATTGACTACGTGAAAGACTATAAACGCATCAGGATGAGCAGGGACTTCCTGACGCAGCTAGTCGTGTTCGCTAGTCACCACAAACAGCAGCAACAGCCGGGTTTGACTGCAGACCATTCAACTTTCAACATAAAGCACCCTCAAATCGTTTCCCGAATGCAGCATCGTTTCCTCAAGCATTCACTGTACTGGACTCCTGTCACTGAGGTCTGGCCCAGTGTCTTCATAGCTGACGAGTAAGTCTACAACACATACATACAACACCAAAGCATACAGTCAAATAATGATGCAGGGTTTCATAATGGCTTAATTCCCACAGTCATGGAGTTTTTAAAAGATCTATTCCAGACATTGAAAGTCAGGGTAAATGTTTTTTAAGTCATGTTTTTATCATGTTGTTGTGGTTAGGGTATTTGTCCCTGCCATTTTATTCCAGTTGTCAACCAGCAATCAAATTCAGGCTGGTAAAATACCGTCTGAGGCTTGTTTTTGTTTGCTCGGTGCTCGATCAGTTGCTGCGTCCCAATTCACATACTTATACTACACCCTAAAAGTATGTACTTCTTTGTGAAGGAAGAGTATGCAAGCTTTGGGACACACTACTTAATCGTTAATAGATCGTTATGTTGTTTAGTTACGAGCCTGTCAATCATCCACATTTCTTTCATATTTAATTTCCTACCTTATTGGAGAAGCAGCAGCGGGATAATCTGCCATTCGCGAATCTTTCATGCAGAGAAATCTCCTCAGGTGTTTGGATAATTGTGCATTCAGACGTCTAAACATATCTTGATATGAGTTCAGATTGTTGTTGCAGATGAAATATTACACTGAAATCGTGATTTAAATATTTTCCAGTGGGCTAGATATTAATTAATAGTCATTCAAACAACTTTACCGAAGCCCCTTTGTAGTTCATTTACACTTTTCACCTGCGTTTGTAGTTCTAATTAAATTCACGGTCAAAGCGCGATGTACTGTGGGCAATATCAGCGGTTAGAGTGAGGACGCTTCTACACTTAAATTGTAAAATATTCAGTACTGTGAAAAATTCACTGTTACTCCTACTGTTGCTGATACAAGTAAAAAAAAATTAATCCACGGGTCATGTGTGTTCCGAACTGTGGCGCTGTGATCCGTATGAATCATGGATCAACTGTGATCCATTCCACCCCTAATGTCCATGTTAGTTTTGTTAAATAATGGTAATATTAGGATAACACTTTTGTTTTAATCAGAAAATAAGATTAAAGAAGATTGATAATCTGCCTCATTCGCATATTTTAGCCTTGCTTATATTTAAAAAAAATTGCATACTTTTAATGTTGTGGATATTTTAACTTGTGGTATCGAAAATTGTATCGAATATGGATATTTTTAACTTGTGGTATCGAAAATTGTATCGAATTTTCATATTTTTAACATGTGGTATCGAAAATTAAATAGAATATCAATATTTTTACTTGCGGTACCTAAAATTGTATCGAATATTGATATTTTTAACTTGTGGTATCGAAAATCGTATCGAATATCGGATGTTTTTCAAGGTTTCGTATCGAAGTCTGAAATTCCAGTATCGTGACCACACTACTTCAAACTATTTGACTACAGATTTGAGGATAGATGGAGTAAAAAAAGCACAAAATGCTGAAAACTATTAGTTTATGGATATTTTTTACAACGTGGCCAAGATTTTCAAGAAAAATCTGCATTAATTAAAATTAACAAGCTCCTCTAAATTTTGTGGCAAATTTTGTGTTAAATTTAGCATTTGTAGAATCACAAAATTCCAGAGCGACTGCTCAGCTGTGTGTTTTTCATTGTAAATTCAGCTTTTCAGTCAATGAAAGTGAAGACTCAGGGAAATTGATGATGTTGTTGTGTTCTTGTGCAGGAAAACGGCAAGGAACAAAGCCAAACTTAAGGAGATGAACATTACGCACATCGTGAATGTGATACCGTTCTGCTCAGCAGAAAAGAAATGGAAAGACTACTACCAGAAGAAGAACATCACCTATTACAATGTGTTTTCAGGAGTCCATGACTGCTCAAATATTGCACAGCTCTTTTCACCAGCAGCAGAATTCATCCACAAGGCCCTGAGTGACACAAAGAGTAAGAGTTATCACACACATGCAATATTTATCTACAGTTGAAGGCAGAATTATTAGCCCTCCCGAGTTATTAGCCCCCATCTATATTCTGTGCACAGTTTCTGTTTAACAGAAAGAAGATTTTTTCAGCACATTTCTGAACATAATAGTTATAATCACTGAATAATTGTGACTTCAACTGTATTTGTACTTGAGTGAGCTTGTTTTGACTGTCTTTTTTTTTCTGCATTTCCTCAGGTAAGGTGTTGGTGTACTGCAGCGAGGGCATAGACCAGTCCGTCGTGCTTCTTATGGCATACCTAATGATCCACCAGGACATGAAGCTGGAAGACGCATTTGAATTTGTGTTAGAGAGGAGAAGCATGTGGATAAGCAGGGACTACTTGAACCAGCTGATGATGTTAAATCTAGACCTCGCAAAGCTTCGCAAATTGGAAAAGTGTACACCCTGCTGCAAAGCCTGCTTCGAAGCTATCATGCGTCTTAATCAAATGTAACATGCAGTATGTAAATATGTAAATATGGTGTTGACATGTCTGTTTGTCTTCTGTTTATGTGCACTGTAAGAAAAATAAAAAAGAATTGCTTCAGTTGTGTTTCTGACCATTTTTTTTTAACTGGCAAAAGATCAACCAGAAGATTATGGAGATTTAATTATTGCATAATTACAGATATACAGTATACTTACTCGTGAGTAAAATAGCTTACTCAGCATTTATATATAGACGACCCTGGCCTTGATCTCATACCGTTTAAATCAACGCTGTCTCACGGCAATTCGTAACTTTTTCATTAGTGGCTAATTCGTATGAATTCGTACGATTTAATTCGTACAAATTAGTACGATTTGCCCATCACCCAATGATGGTTGGGGTTAGGGGTGGGGTTAGGTGCCACGCCTCCTTTTTAAAATCGTACATTTTCGTACGACTGAACTCGTACGAATTCGTACGAATTAGCCACTAAACTGACAAAACGTAAAACACTTACGTTTCCTCTTGAGATCAGGCTGTTTAAATGAGTGCTCTCAGTCTTCTGTCTGAGTTGCAGAAACCAAAACAACATGCAATAAGACAAACAACATTATTTTTTTTAAATCTTATTTTTGGGTCTGGTTCTGAATTTTAAAGAACATTCTTGGTTAATTTAAACAATATCATCTGTTAAAACTATTCTGAAATGAAAATTAACAAAATATTTGTAATGAGCATGTGTATCATGAGTACAAAAATCCTCCAAACAGTAGTTTCATCTAGTACTAAATAACTACAGGCGATGCAGTGGCGCAGTAGGTAGTGCTGTCACCTCACTGCAAGAAGGTCGCTGGTTCGAGCCTCAGCTGGGTCAGTTGGCGTTTTGTGTGGAGTTTGCATGTTCTCCCTGCGTTCGCGTGGGTTTCCTCTGGGTGCTCCGGTTTCCCCCACAGTGTGAATGAGTGTTTCCCAGAGATGGGTTGCGGCTGGAAGGGCATCCGCTGTGTAAAACATGTGCTGGATAAGTTGGCGGTTCATTCCGCTGTGGCGACCCCAGATTAATAAAGGGACGAGAAGAAAATTAATAAATAACTACAGTGACCTTCTGAAAAGCATTTATACTATATTAGGTTACTCAGGTCAGTTTCTCCTGTAACACTGTTCTTATTTGATACATAAGATGTCAATGATAAGGTACCCTTTCCAGAGTCCATAGTGATACTTTAAAAGTATATATTAATATCTAGAAATTTCAAAATGTTTACTACACACCGGACACTAAATTAGGTACACTTTATTAGTACCAGGTTGGGCCCCCTTTTACTGTCAGAACTTTAACTTCTATATATATATATATGCAAGCACAGGTAGAACTACCTGCAAAGCATTTTTGCCTGACGCACCTCCGCCGGTGCCATTTAGGCTGGCTGCAGGGTCATCAGCCGGGAGCCACCCATCGTTGATGTTTCGCCCCTTTAATCCCGGAACATCTCCGGGTGGTGGAGCAACGGTAGGGACGTCTCCCTACCGCCCCCTGCAGCCAACCCTAGGATCCTTCTCTCCCCCATGCCTTGTCTTTCCTCCGAAGCCATAGCCAGAAGCTCCCTTTCTCTGCCTCCTCTGCCAGCTCTTTTAAAGCTCTTGATAATTTGGTGCCTCTGACACCAATAGACTTCAGGAGCCATTGGGTGGAGGTTCCAGGGAAGCCTCTGCAGCCAATTTCCATTGGATAAGTTAACGCGCGCCACCCTGCATCATTACAAGTGTCTGCTAGGTCTGCATATCTCTCCTTCTTCCTCTCAAACGCAGCCTCCAGACCATCTTCCCATGGCACTGTTAGTTCGACCATGATGACAATTTTAAAAGGGGGTTGGGCCCCCTTTTACTGTCAGAACTTTAACTTCAATATATTATCATATATATATACTTTATACGCTCACCGGCCACTTTATAAGGCACACCCTACTAGTACCCCTATTGCCTTCAGAACTGCCTTAATCCTTCATGACACAAAGTCAACAAGGTACTGGAAATATTCCTCACAGATTTTGCTCCATATTGACATGATAGCATCACGCAGTTGCTGCAGATTTGTCGGCTGCATATTCCTGATGCAAATCTCCGGGTCCACCACATTCCAAAGGTTCTCTATTGGATTGAGATATGGTGACTGTGGAGGCCATTTGAGTACAGTGAACTCATTGTCATGTTCAAGAAAGCAGTCTGAGATGATTTGTGCTTTATGACATGACACGTTATCCTGCTGGAAGTAGCCATCAGAAGAGGAGTACACTGTGGTCATAAAGGGATAGACATGGTCAGCAATATCCATGCTTTCATGTTGTTGACGCCAAATTCTGACCCTACCATCCGAATGTCGCAGCAGAAATGGAGACTCATCAGACCAGACAATGTTTTTTCAATCTTCTATGGTCCAATTTTGGTGAGCCTGTGT
Source organism: Danio kyathit (assembly GCA_903798195.1). NCBI lineage: Eukaryota > Metazoa > Chordata > Actinopteri > Cypriniformes > Danionidae > Danio > Danio kyathit. The sequence continues at coordinate 8,142,542 of LR812534.1, forward strand.
GAATTGTAGCCTCAGTTTCCTGTTCTTAGCTGACAGGAGTAGCACCCGGTGTGGTCCTCTGCTGCTGTAGCCCATTGTGTGTTCAGAGATGCTCTTCTGCAGACCTCGGTTGTAATGAGTGGTTATTTGAGTTACTGTTGCCTTTCTATCAGCTGGAACCAGTCTGGCCATTCTCCTATGATCTCTGGCATCAACAAGGCATTTGCACCCAGTCACCTAAACCACCTTTCTTCTCCATTTTGATGTTCGGTTTAAACTGCAGCAGATCGTCTTGACCATGTCTACATGCTACCATGTGATTAGCTGATTAGACATTTGTGTTAACGAGCAGTTAGATAGGTGTACTTAATAAAGTGGCCGGTGAGTGTGTATTTTAATCATATTTGATTGTTGTTGAATTTTATATTTTTTAACTTGTTGGCTACTAATTTTGTATTTTTGGAGATTAATAATATTAATAATAATAATAAAAGACGCGTGCGTATGTCAACGCCTCTTTTGGAAGAGTTAACCAATCGGTATAAGCATCATCTCATTAATATTCATGAGCTAAGCATTCGACATAAAAGGGCTTGTAACTTGCCAAATCGCCAAAGGATTCATCATGAACTCGATTAATTTCATTTAAAACAAAATGTTCAAGTTGTAACACACAGAAATGTACCCATGTTTAATTAAACGAATGTATAAATGAAACTAAAAGGCCAGTGTGCAGTTGACTGTGTGGTGTTTTGTGGGTTTCGGGTGAGTCACTTCTTCTGGGACTTCCTCTTTAAACTCTAATTTTGTGAAGCAGAGGATGAGTTCATTTCAGTTCAGATCTGCTGGTGGAGAGATGGGAGACCTCCAGTCCCTGCAAGCCTTCATCAACTGTCTGGATCAGCGCTCTCTGCCCCGCATCCTTCAGGTCTGCTCGGGGGTTTATTTTCAAGGTATGTGCGTATGCTTTCACTCACTTTTCACTGGCTGTATATGATCATTTCTCCACAAGGAAAAACAAACAACAACAGATACCGAAAGCTGTTCTTATAAAGGGATATTACACCCAAAACTGAACATTTTGTCATCATTAATAATACATTATTAATGGGGGGGGGGGGGGGGGGGGGGGGTCGGGTGGTTCGAAAGTGACAATGCTATGACGTCATAAATTGTGAACATAACCCATCAAACAAGGCTTCCAATGACTGCGAACAATTATTTTTTATGAGTGCAATATGACGAAAGTATGGAAGCCGGTTTCCGCTACTGAATGATAAAAAAATATCAATAAAAAAAAATATATGCTAAAAAAAATTTTATAAATAAAAAAAAAAATTATAAAGTCAGAATTCTGAGTTATAAAGTAATTTTTTAAAATTATTTAAATAGTTTTATTTTAATCATATATATATTATTTTTTTTTATTGATATATATATTTTTTTATCATTCAGTGGCGGTCTTTCATACGAAAGTGAAGTCATCTTTCACTACAAGTAGCCCAACTTTTATAAAGAATCTTTGACCTTATTTTAGAAAGAAAAAAATACTAATTAAAAGGTTTGAACCACCAAAAGTGGCCCATATTAAAGTAAATTTTAATACTAATTAGGCTATTGTTCCCAGTACTGGGTTGCAGCTGGAAGGGCATCCGCTGTGTAAAACATGCTGGATAAGTTGGCGGTTCATTTCGCTGTGGCGACCCCAGATTACTAAAGGGACTAAGCCGAAAAGAAAATTAATAAATGAATAGGCTATTGTTGTTATCCATGAACTTTCAAAATGATTAGAAAAATCGTCAAGCTCTACTTTATTAATATTATTATGTTTTCAATTTTTATTATTCAGATGGCAAATTCTGACTAAGTGCTTGCCAGTTTGTTTTTTGCCCCATAAATGACAATAGGCTACATTTTTTTTTTCATTAACTCATCTTTTTCTAATGATATATGATGTAATACATTTGTATTTTAAAATAAGTCTTTTTTTTTCATATTTCTTTATTCTCTATAATTAGCAAATATTTTTGGTACCTCAAAAAGTGTGGTTATGACGGCTATCCGAAAAGCTAATCCAGATAAAAAATAGTGCTTAAAATGTCACTAAAATGCAGTATTTAAGCCTTATAATTAAATAGAGCATAAGGCGAATAACTGCAAAAAGAACCACACCTTTTCACCAGGCTGGCTACGGGCCTGAATATATGCTTTAACTCACTTTTCATTTGCTGTATATGATCATTTCTCCACAAAGAAAAAACAACATAAACTGAAAGCTGTTCTTAAAGGGATATTACACCCAAAAATGAAAACTCTGTCTTCATTAATGATACAAATATAGACGATATGGAATATATATATATATGCTTTTACTCACTTTTCACTTGATATACAGTTGAAGTCAGAATTATTAGCTCTCCTGAATTATTAGCCCCCCTGTTTATTTTTGTCCTCCAATTTGTTTAGCGGAGAGCAGATTTTTTCAGCACATTTCTAAACATAATAGTTTTAATAACTCATCTCTAATAACTGATTTATTTTATCTTTGCCATGATGATAGTAAATAATATTGTCCTAGATATTCTTCAAGACACTTCTATACAGCTTAAAGTGACATTTAAAGGCTTAACTAGGTTAATTAGGTTAACTAGGCAGGTTAGAGTAATTAGGCAAGTTATTGTATAACGATGGTTTGTTCTGTAGACTATCGAAAAAAATATAGCTTAAAGGGGCTAATAATTTTGACCTTAAAAATAAAAAACTGCTTTTATTCTAGCCGAAATAAAACAAATAAGATTTTTTCCAGAAGAAAAAATATTATCAGAAAATGTCCTTGCTCTGTTAAACATCATTTGGGAAATATACATTTTTTTAAAAGAAATTCAAAGGGGGGCTAATGATTCTGACCTCAACTGTATATGATCATTTTTCCTCAAAGAAAAAAGCAACAACAGATACTGAAAGCAGTTCTTAAAGGCATATTACACTCAAAAATGAAAACTCTGTCATCATTTACAATACAAATAAAAAACATATAGGGTGGAGCAGTGGGTAGCGCTGTCGCCTCACAGCAAGAAGGTGGCTGGTTTGAGCCTCTGCTGAGTCAGTTGGCATTTCTGTGTAAAGTTTGCATGTTGGAAGTGTAAGGGTATTTCTCAGTGATGGGTTGCAGCTGGAAGGGCATTCGCTGTGTAAAACATATGCTGGATAAGTTGGCGGTTCATTCCGCTGTGGTGACCCCAGATTAATAAAGGGACTAAGCCGAAAAGAAAATGAATAAATGAATGAATAAAGGAGATATATATGCTTTTACTCACTTTTCACTTGCTGTATATCATTTTTCTACAAAGAAAACAACAACAGATACTGAAAGCTGTTATTAAAGGGATATTCCACCCAAAATAAAAAAATAAAAAATATATATATATACAGTTGAAGTCAGAATTATTAGCCCCCCTGTTTATTTTTTTCCCTAATTTCTGTTTTACAGAGAGATTTTTCCAACTCATTTCTAATAATGGATTTATTTTATCTTTGCCATGATGAAAGTAAATAATATTTGACTAGATATTTTTCAAGACACTTCTATACAGCTTAAAGTGACATTTAAAGGCTTAACTAGGTTAATTAGGTTAACTAGGCAGGTTAGGATAATTAGGCAAGTTATTGTATAACGATGGTTTGTATGTAGACTATCAGAAAAATATATAATTTAAAGGGGCTAATAATTTTGTCCTTAAAAGGGTGTTTAAAAACATTAAAAACTGCTTTTACTCTAGCCAAAATAAAACAAATAAGACTTTCTCCAGAAGAAAAAATATTATCAGACATACTGTGAAAATTTCCTTGCTTGTTAAACATAATATGAGAAATATTTAAATAAGACAAAAAAAATTTAAAGGGGGCTAATAATTCTGACTTCAACTGTATTGACTTTCATAGTTATTTTTGTTACTACTGTATAGATGTCAATGGCTTATCTTTGCAACATTCTTCAGATTATCTTTCGTGTTCAACAGAAACTTTTTAAAAAAAACAGCTTGAGTGTGAGTAAAGAATTTTTCAGTTTTGGGTAAACTATCCCTTTAACCAAAGGTTGTTTTTTGGCAACTGATATGATTTTTTTCTTAATGTCTATTATTATTTATTTATTTATTTATTTATTTATTTTGGAATTAACTTAACAGTTTTTATATTTATGGTCCCAGAGACCCAGATGATGTGCATGTAAATGGAAAAACAAATTAATCCTAAAACAAAACTGGTAATAGTTGTCGGAGTACACTTCTTTCACTTTACAAATGATCCTACAAAAAGTCACAACAAGAGATGTTTTTATGTTACTTTAACTCATTTTACTTTACTTTAACTCATTTTAATAAGTGAATCAGATTTCACCAAATGTTTTTACGTTACTTGAACTCATTTTAATAAGTGAATCAGATTTCAACAAATGTTTTTACGTTACTTTAACTCATTTTAATAAGTGAATCAGATTTCAACAAGTGTTTTTACGTTACTTTAACTCATTTTAATAAGTGAATCTGATTTCACCAAATGTTTTTTTAATTATACAAAGTTTAACTTGTTTAGTCTGTTTGATACAAGTTGAGACAGCTAGAAAAGTTATTTTAATTTAACTAAAGATAAAAATTAGGCAGCAATAATTTGATAGTGTTGAGTTATTTAACTGAATCAAACTTTCAGAAGTGTTACTTTTCGATAACAATTATGCAAATTTAACCTATTTTAAAACACATTGAAGATTGTTAAATGTGAATACACAATATTTTACATCTGATTTCTGAAGTCACGTGTATCCTGTATATGCTAACAAGTGTTCTTTCAAGTAAAAAATGTCACGCTCCAACAATAGTGTATTCAAAATGTTGTCTCTGCGGTCTCAAACAGGACATGAGGTTTAAGATCTATTTATCTTTGTCAGCGTGGTTTATGCTGCGCACATTTAAGTACAACAAAAAGCACAGTCTTGTTGCCTCAAAAAAAAACATGACAGCTTGTACACAGAATTACAAAGTGTGCATCTACAGTTTATAACACATGCCTGTGACGATCATTTGATTTATGTTTACGTTCATAAACAGAATAAAGAATCTTTTAAGCTAGACTCTTCACATGTGGATGTGGCGAGGTGTGAAAACACTTAAAGTGTGACTGTTTTTTTTTTTACATCAAATTTCCTCTCAACATTTCCAGGTATTGACATTTAAAATGAATGCAGTGGCTTATGCAAATGTAGCTAGTATGATGATGTGTTCTTTCCAGGGTCCGTGTATGAGATTTCGGGAAGTGAAGTGTGTTTATCCACTGGAGATTTGGTGAAGATCATTGGTTTGGAGCTTCTGTCTGTGTCTTGTGAAGATGTCAACACTGGAGATTCATTTGTATTGCCTATTCACTATTCAGGTGAGACACTTAAACAGCTGCAATACACAGATATATGTGACCCTGGACCACATAAATGCCTTTTTTATTGACAATATGAATATACGTTTGAAACCAGAAGTTTACGTACACTCTAAAAAAAAGGAACATAACCATTTTTAAAAATGTCTGATGGTAAATCACACTAAACGTTTACTATTTTAGGTCCGTTAGGATTACCTAAATCATTTACATTTGCTAAATGCCAGAATAGTAAGAGAATTTTTTTATTAATTTTTAGAGAGTCAAAAGTTTACACACATTTCCTTGGTATTTTTTTTAGCTTTGCTTTTAAACTGTATAACTTTGGTCAAATGTTTTGGGTATGCTTCCACAAGCTTCTCACAATAGTTTGCAGGAATTTTGGCCCATTCCTCCTGACAGAACTGGTGTAACTGAGTCCATGACATGATTCCGATTGAGTCGAACTCGGGAAGACTCAGAGGGAGTCCAAGTTGAGGAGTGATGGCCTATGCGAAAATAGGGAAAAGTAGCGGAGTAACTCGACGCTAGAAGGAAGGAAAGAAAATAGCGGAGTAACTCGACGCTAGAAGGGGGTTGGGGATTTAGAGGTGGGAAGGGTAAAGGAGGTGGAAGAGTGGGGGGGGGGGGGGGGGGGGTGGTGGAAAGAGCGGAAGCTTTTGATGCTGGAGGGAAGAGGTGCGGAAGGAACTCAACGCTAGGAAGGAGAGAATAAGAGATGTGGTGAAACTCGACGCTGGAAAAAGTAAAGAAAATATATGTATTGGCCGGGGCGGGGGGTAATATTTGACTCTGGGGGAGTCAGTGCTCTGGGGGCAACTCCGTGGGAGTTAGAGCTGTAAGTTTGGCCTCCTGCAGAAGTCTGGGAAGGGGAGGGGGCGGTGGAGACTCCTGTGGGAGGTGGACTGGGCAGGACTCGGGGGGAGACAGAGCTTGAGGAGTGAGGGCTTATGCTAAGGAAGAAAAGAGCAGCGGAATACTCGACGCTAGAAAAAGGTTGAGTAGCGGAGCAACTCGACGCTGGAAAAGAAAAGTAGCGGAGTAACTCGACGCTGGAAGGGGGGTAAGAGGCTGGAGATGGGGGGGGGGGGGGGGGTTGACTGGAGAATGGGGGGGATTGAAGAAAGAGCGGAAGTTATCTACGTTTGAAGGAAAGGAAAGAGATGCGGAGAAACTCAACACTAAAAAGTAGGAAAGGAGATGTGGAGAAACTCAACGCAGGAAGGAGCAAAAGGTAAGATTTTCACTATTGGCTTGGGGGGGTGGGGGTGGGGGGGGGGGTGATTCCTGTGAGAGTCGGAGCTCGGGGGCACTCCGGGGGAGTAGAGCCGTGGGGGGGGTCCTACAAGAGATAGGAAAGGAAGGGGGCGGTGGAGCTGTGGAGCTCTTGCTGGAAGTGTGATGAGTGAGGGGGTGGCCGGGAATTGGACTTGGCATGACTCTGTGGGAGTCGAAGCTCTTGGGCCTCCGTAGGAGATAAAACTGTGAATGGATATGAGTGAGAGTGATGGGGGAGCGGAGTATAGCTCGCGCTAAGAAAAGAATAGAGAGAGAGCAGTTATAGCTGAATTTAATAATAGAATTAGAATAGGGGGGGGGGGGGAGTAGCGGAGGAACTCTATGCTGGAAGGAAGAAAAGTTAGCGGAGTAACTCAACGCTAGAAAAAGAAAACAGCGGAGAAACTTGACACTGGAGAATTAAGAAAATAATAGGGGAGAAAAGCAGTGTTAGAAGAAAAGAAGGGGTTTAGCGGAGAAATTATAGAACAGTAGCGGAGAAACTCAACGCTAGAAGGAGGGGGAGGAAGAGGAAATGGCAGAGTCGTGGCAGTTGAAGTTGGAGATGCAGTAGCAGCTGGTGCGGAGCGGGGTGTTCTTCAAACGAAGATGACTGGAGCAAAGAGCTCTGGTAATTTATAGTGTGTCCGTGTTCATCTGATTGGCGCAATATGCGGAGTTAAGTGGTACCAGCTGTGTTCAATCATAAGCACGTGATCCTCTCGAAATTAGTTTGTAAACAAACCACACATAGGATTGAGCTCAAGGCTTTGTGATGGCCACTCCAAAACATTCACTCTGTTGTCCTTAAAGCACATTTGAACTAATTTGGCAGTATGCTTAGGGTCCTAGTCTGTTTGGAAGACCCATTTGTGGCCAAGTTTTATTTCCTGGCTGATGTCTTGAGATGTTGCTTCAGTATTTCTACATAATGTTCTTTCTTCATGATGCCATCTATGCTGTGAAGTGGACCAGTCCCTCCTGCAGCAAAACAGCCCCACAACATGATGCTGCCGCCCCCATACTTCACAGTTGGGATGGTGTTCCTAGGCTTGTAAGCTTTCCCCTTTGTCCTCCAAATGTAACACTGGTCATGATGGCCAAACAGTTCAATCTTAGTTCCATCAGACCACAGGACATGTCTCCAAACATTAGTCTTTTTCCCAGTGTAATTGAGCAAATTGTAATCTGGCTTTTTTGTTGATTCTGGCTTGTTGATTTTCCCATGTTGTCACACATGCAAGCAGTGTGTTTGAGGTTTTCCTTAAATACTATTCTACAGTTGTGCCTCCAATTAACTCAAATGTTGTTAATTAGCCAATCAGAAACTTCCAAAACCTTGACACCATCATCTGAGCTTTTTCAGAGGCATAATAATCTTATTGTATGTAAACTTGACTTTCAAGAAAAGTTATAACAATTTCTCAAAAATATCTCTCTCATTATTCTGCTGTTAAGCATAACAGAAAAAAATGTGATAATCCTAACTTACCTAAAAGAGAAAAAGTTTAGTCACATTAACATCTGACTTTTTTAAATGGTTATGTGCCTTTTTATACAGTGTACAGTTGAAGTCAGAATTATTAGCCCCCCTTTGAATTTTTTTTCTTTTTTAAATATTTCCCAAATGATGTTAAACAGAGCAAGGAAATTTTCACAGTATGTCTGATAATATTTTTTCTTCTGGAGAAAGTCTTATTTGTTTTATTTCGGCTAGAATTAAAGCAGTTTTTAATTTTTTAAAACCCATTTTAAGGTCAATATTATTAGCCCCTTTAAGCTATATTTTTTTTCAATAGTCTACAGAACAAACCATCATTATACAATAACTTGCCTAATTACCCTAACCTGCCTAGTTAACCTAATTAACCTAGTTAGGCCTTTAAATGTCACTTTAAGCTGTATAGAAGTGTCTTGAAGAATATCTAGTAAAATATTATTTACTGTCATCATGGCAAAGATAAAATAAATCAGTTATTAGAGATTAGTTATTAAAACTATTATGTTTAGAAATGTGTTGAAAAAAATTTCTCTCCGTTAAACAGAAATTGGGGAAAAAAATAAACAGGGGGCTAATAAATCAGGGGGTTGAATAATTCTGATTGCAATTGCATGTAAACTTCTGGTTTCAACTGTAAATACATATTTTGCAAGCTAGAGAAAACAAGGAGGCAACTATTTTAATCACACTTACACTTGTGAAATGGAGGAACTGATCTATAAACTGTGTACTGTAAAGTTCCTGTCAAGCTCAACTTCAGTCATGATCAGTTCCACACACACCTGCACTCTGCTAGTGCTTGAAGAGAAACGCACGTTCACGTTTTACCAGATTCAGCACATCATATTTGGTATTGTTTTTTGTCGACGTTGATACGAACAGGCAAAAGATCATTAAATGAATGACGAATCATTTAAACGACTCTGAGTCGAATCTTTTATAAAAAAAATCTGTATTTTTAAACATGGTGCACTTTCAGATTTAACCCCCAGCTGGATGTTTTCCTTCACTTAGAGCTCTTACAAACTGCACAGAAGCTCATTTTCAAAAACCCATAATACGGGCTATAATATCCTGGTCATTTTTTAGGCTAAAACAGGTCATTTGAGCACACAACTATTATAAATGTTTAAGTATGCTCTGGTCCTGAGATATGGTAACAGAGCAAATTGTAAGTGTGACTGTTAAAATTGACTGTAAAAATTCACACCCATTTAAATGATTCACAACGCTATATTTAAAAGCGAGAACCCGATTAACTCAGCGTTTCTATAAACTGGTGATTAAGCTGTTAAATGACACTTCGCTGTAAGTTTAGCGGCCCTGAATGAGCTGTGATGTATAAACTAAAGGCCATTGGCTATTAATGCCAAAGCCTGACTTCCTGTTTCAGTGTAAATTACGTCAACATAAATTGCATGATTCTTGACACTAAAATAAAACAACTGAAATATTTATTGGTATCCAGTAAATAACAGAGAGAGGGATTAAAAAAAAAAATGATTCATGTGAATCTAGCTGTGATTTCTATTTTAAGCTACATTTTTTTTTAAAGAACACTGATGTGTTCAGACTTCTTTATATTTTTCGCCTTTTAAAACAGCGAGTGAGTGTCAGATTATATGATCTTGACTCTTGATTGGACAAGAGATGTCATGTTGTTTCACAATCAATCATTGGTTGGCATGTTTAATTACATATGTGATGTTATTGAGAGGACTATATATATGCGCATCACACAAGTAGCAATGCGATATGGCTGTATATCGGCACTGGTGGGAGGTGTGCATTGCGGCTGAGTGCCTTAGTATCCCACCAGTGACAATATACAGGCAAATTGCACTGCTATGAGTGTGATTTTGCATTTATACAACAGTTTGACAGCATAATCGTGTATATAAAAAAGAAAATCAAACAGAGTGACTAAAAATCCTTTTGTATCAGGAACTACTTTCTTCCGCCATTCAGTCACATCTGCAGCTGATGTCAGAACAGCAGAAACCGTTGCTCATTCACCGTCCCTTTAGAGCTAGTATTTGAATGATTCTCTAGCGTAATGTCTAAAGTGATGACAAAACAGGAGATTTTTGCTCACATTTTAAGATTATAAGGCTAAACGGCATGAAATGCCATCAATTTACAGAGATTTCCCAGTATTTCTCTGTTGCAATCGGGAGATCACAATAATTATCCCCCAAAAAAGCCAAAGCAAAGCAAACACTAGCAGATTACTATGGTATAAATACAGCAATACAACATACAAAAGAGAGAGATCGACTTAGAATGCCATTTACCTGTTTTATAGTGATTTGTTCAGCCATCGTTTGAAATTTACGCTGAGTTTTTCTCCTCTAACGGCTTGTTATGCGGTCTCTGTCGCCATCTTGTGGCTGAGCGTCAACAGTTTTTGCTCTGCTCAGTAAGACAGGCTAATGGCCGACGACGCGCTGAATCTCAGAAATCATAAATATTTAAAATAGCCTTATAAATAAACTGCATAGTTGCAATCTAAAATGCTACAATCTTGCCTAAAAAACCTCAAAAGTACATTATGTTGCCCAACGGCTGAAATATTTGTCAAACTGTAGTGAGTTTATTGATCTGCTGTCACTCTATGTGGGCGGAGTAATACAGTAGGGTGAAGAGGCTGTATGTGCTCTATCTACAGCTATCAGCCAATCAGATTCAAGAGCCAGACAGAACTGTTGTATATATAAATATAAATATATATATAAATAAATAAATAAATAAATAAATAAATAAATAAATAAATAAATAAATAAATAAATAAATAAATAAATAAATATTAGGGGGTTAAAAACTTAACCCTTGTGTGCAAATTGGGCAAATTGACTCCCGTTTCGGTATGTTGGGCTGTTTTTGCCCCATTGACTTCCATTATAACCACATATTTTGATTGCAAAGCCATGATAGCATATAATCATGCATTCTTGATTGTTGCTGGTTTTCCCTATTGGAAAGAGGTACATTTTTTTATTTTTACTGTTGATCATCAGTTGCCGTGCAAAAAAATCTTTGTTTCTGCCTTCCAAATGGAGTATAGTGTGTGTATGTGAGAGAGACCTTTGCTCTTATCTTGAAATGTATGAGAAAATAAAAATAAGCAGCTCAGCTCTCAGCTCTCATAGTAAATAGTAAGTGTATTTATGCACACATACACTATAATCTGCTGTTTTACTCCACAGAACTAAAAGTCTGAAACTTTTTTGCACAGGCTGATCTAAAGGGTTAATGCTGCCAACTGATGACCAACAGTGAAAATGACATGTTGTAGCTCTTCCCAACAAGAAAAACCACCAACAATCAAGAATGCATGATTGTCATGGCTTTGAAAAAAAAAAAATCATTATAATGGAAGTACATGGGGCAAAAACAGCCACAAACATAACAAAAGGGTAGTCATTTTGAACAGTACACTAGGATAAATCACACCCTCTATCTATAAAACTCTCTCCGTATACTGCTTTAAGGCTGATTTATACTTCTGTGTCGAATGACTGCCATGAGCCATTGCGCCTGCCTTGCGCATAGTTGTGCATTTATACTTCTGCGTTCTGTGTGTGTTGCTCTGCAATAACACTTCCAAAACGCTAGCTGGCAGCAGGTTTTTTAAGTTTCTTTGTAGGTATTTTGTTTTTTCTGAACCCTAAAACTCGCTCATTCAAAGGCGGGAACCAGCAACAACATTAATCATAAGGTAAACACAAAACAAAAGTTTCCATCTGAAGCCAGTGTTGCCAACTTAGCAACTTTGTCGCTATATTTAACGACTTTTCAGACCCCCCAGCGACAAATTTTCAAAATAGCGACTAGCGACAAATCTAGCGACTTTTTTTTGTGTGTTACTGGATATTTTTTTTTCTTATGTGATCATACTACCGTTCCAACTCTTCTCAACGAGCTGCGGGTGATGCTGTCAGCCCCTCCCCCACCTCAGAGCACTCACAGGTGGCCGAGTCCTTGTACAGCAGTCTCTCCCACCTGCAGCCTGAGAGTAGATCACTCCTCTGTGTACCGACGGCTAATCACCGCGAGTGTGAGGTATTTCCCTTGTACAGTCAAACTGATCTGCTTTTCCTTTGTTTTAAATTTAACAAATTAATGTGACCGTTTATTCGTTTCTTGTTCACAATCTCAGATATTTTAGTGACAGTTTCAGAACTTGTCTGAGTTTATTTACGTCTGAGAGATTTCTGCGAATTCACTACACGTCTATACTAATATACTGTATTGAAACAGCAATACATTTAGTTAAACTGACATGCATACATAAAGCCTAGTGCAAATATAAATACCCCTTTATTAACCATAGGCTATTAAACAAACAGAAACAGTTGGACATGATGACATCTGTAATATGTAAATTGACGTATGACGTAATCTAGCGACATTTAACGACTTTTCGGGCAGAGCTTAGCGCCTTTTCATTGAAAATAGTTGGCAACACTGTCTGGAGCCCCTTCACAGGACTCCACACTTGTAAACACTCGCTCCATCAGGCTCGCAGCCCACGCTCGTCACAGCTACCAAGCCAACCAATCACAGAGCTTGCGCTACGCGTTGCTGCAACGTGACGTTACATTTTTTAAGAGGTGCATTACTTTAAGAAGTTTACTTGCTATAAACGTGATTAACCCTGAAACTGACTTTACCAAAATTCTCTACATGACATTTGTCATGTCCGTTTTTTTAAAAGAACTATTTTTCCTTTAATTATTATTACTATTAGAATTTTATATTTCATCTAATGTTGTTAAAATAAGATGTATTGTAATATCTTGTTTTTGTGTGGAAAGAAACTCAAACGTTTAAAACCACCTGTGTGAGCAAATGATGAGAGAATTGACATTTTTTAAGTGAATTATCCCTCTAACCAAAGACTATGGAATACACAAGACGTGTCACTCGTATAGTTTTGAATAGGGATAGGTGACGTGAAACTAACATTTCGACAGTGCCGAGATCCCGAAGCGCAAGTGTTTCGTAACATTGCACCAAAGCATGATCCGAAACACACAGGTCATCTGACTAAAGTGTTTCGAAACACTGCACTGAAGCATGATCCGAAACACCCAGGTCACAGGACTAAGGTGATTCAGGTTTCGAAATGTTTCGAAGCTTTGACACATTTGCTTCGACTGTGCTTCATGAAGCCTCTCTTTGCCCACCACTAGTTTTGAATAGGGGGAAAAGTGTAATGGTCAATATGGTGAATGAAGCCCCGCCTTCTAGTACAGGAGCCAATCATCGATTGCTATAGGCTGATGACTCTCCGGAGGAGGGGCTTAGACAAGACATGAGTTTCTGGAGATTTTGTGTGATTCAAACATTTCGAAGTGAAAATAAAGAGGCAGCTGTTGTTTAATTGTATTGGTGATTCCTAATATGACATTTAATCGGAAGCGATTTTGGAGAATTTGATGTTTCCCCATTCAAACAGAATGCCCGAGAGGTGTTTTAAAGATGGCCGTTGAGTGAAATGATCTGCCTTAAAAGGGACTTTGCTCTACCTCACAGTGGATTTTTTTTCCAGGTCATTTCAGACTCGTCCCTGAAGACCTACCATACAACACAGTGGAAGAATTGGTGGGTTTGTGTCCAGTCGGAGTGGACGCCTGCGGCTCCTTCACCTTCCGAAGCGCACAGGAGCTGATGGTGGACAACTTCACGCTGGCCGCAGACGAACATCTGACCCTGCTGTCGGTGGAGGTCTCCAAGGATGGAAAAAGACTGGCTCGGTGTCAGGTGTTGGGGCATAACATCGCCTACGCCGAGCTTCTGCTTCCTCTGTCTCTGAAAGGAGAGTTCTACGAGTGTGAAGAAGAGCGTGGATACTTTCTGCAGGAGATCATGTCCTCAGCCAGACTCAGCTGTCGGCGATTCTGCAACACAAACACCAAGAGCAGTAGCGGATTGCTAATTTTCAGCCCGGTCTATGAAATCAGTGCCATAATGCATCGTAAGTACAACTGTTTTTGTGCTGTGAAAAAGTAATAATGATTTCTTTCTCTTTTTGTTGCATGTTTGTCACACTTTAATGTTTCAGATCATCAAACTAATTTAAATATTAGTCAAAGATAACACATGGTGCCATTTTGAAATGAAGGTTTTTATTAATAAGGATAAACAAAATACAAAACTACTACTTAAAAAGCTAATAACTGGTTTGGCCAACTGCAATCAGGTGTTTTCGAGTCTGGTACAGCTCTGTGAAGGAATTTTGGCCAGAATTGCTTTAATTAAGCCACATTGGACGGTTTTAGAGGGAGCATGAGCCGCCTTTTTTAGGTCATGCCACATCATCTCAATTGGATTCAGGTCAGGACTTTGACTAGGCCACTCCAAAGTCTTCATTTTTGTTTTTCTCCAGCCATTCAGAAGTGGATTTGATGGTGTGCTTAATACTCTTTTTTTCACCCATTTCACCATTTTTGAGTGCAGGTCCGGGATCCAGTACACAGAGAGACACTTTTTGATATATCTGAGGAAAATATAAGTATAGGATTTTTTTGCATTGTTTTTTTTAGTATTGTCTTGTTGCAGAACATAAGATTATGATTTAAGTTATAGGATAAAATTAGCTAATCACATCATGCAGTGTTGAAATGTTTTTTATTATTAATGGAAAACAAACTACAGAACTAAATAGGCCGGCGTTAAAAAGCGAATAACTTGTTGGGCCTCCTTTAGCAGCAACAACTGCAATCAGGTGTTTTCGAGTTTGTTACAGCTCTGTGAAGGAATTTTGGCCCTCTCATCTTTGCAGAATTGTTGTAATTTAGCCATATTGGAGGGTTTTCGCACACGAATCGCCTTTTTTAGGTCATGCCACATCATCTCAATTGGATTCAGGTCAGGACTTTGACTAGGCCACTCCAAAGTCTTCATTTTTGTTTTTCTCCAGCCATTCAGAAGTGGATTTGATGGTGTGCTTAATACTCTTTTTTTCACCCATTTCACCATTTTTGAGTGCAGGTCCGGGATCCAGTACACAGAGAGACACTTTTTGATATATCTGAGGAAAATATAAGTATAGGATTTTTTTGCATTGTGTTTTTTAGTATTGTCTTGTTGCAGAACATAAGATTCTGATTTAAGTCATAGGATAAAATTAGCTAATCACATCATGCAGTGTTGAAATGTTTTTTATTATTAATGGAAAAACTATAAAACTAAATAGACCTGTGTAATAAGGCTAATAACTTGTTGGGCCTGCCTTAGCAGCAACAACTGCAATCAGGTGTTTTCGAGTCTGTTACAGCTCTGTGAAGGAATTTTGGCCCTCTCATCTTTGCAGAATTGTTGCAATTCAACCACATTGGAGAGTTTTCGCACATGAAGCACCTTTCTAAGGTCATGCCACAGCATCTCAATTGGATTCAGGTCAGGACTTTGACTAGGCCACTCCAAAGTCTTCATTTTTGTTTTTCTCCAGCCATTCAGAAGTGGATTTGATGGTGTGCTTAATACTCTTTTTTTCACCCATTTCACCATTTTTGAGTGCAGGTCCGGGATCCAGTACACAGAGAGACACTTTTTGATATATCTGAGGAAAATATAAGTATAGGATATTTTTGCATTGTGTTTTTTAGTATTGTCTTGTTGCAGAACATAAGATTATGATTTAAGTTATAGGATAAAATTTGCTAATCACATCATGCAGTGTTGAAATGTTTTTTATTATTAATGGAAAAACTACAGAACTAAATAGACCTGTGTAATAAGGCTAATAACTTGTTGGGCCTCCCTTAGCAGCAACAACTGCAATCAGGTGTTTTTGAGTCTGTTACAGCCCTGTGAAGGAATTTTGGCCCTCTCATATTTGCAGAATTGTTGCAATTCAACCACATTGGAGAGTTTTCGCACATGAAGCACCTTTCTTAGGTCATGCCACAGCATCTCAATTGGATTCAGGTCAGGACTTTGACTAGGCCACTCCAAAGTCTTCATTTTTGTTTTTCTCCAGCCATTCAGAAGTGGATTTGATGGTGTGCTTAATACTCTTTTTTTCACCCATTTCACCATTTTTGAGTGCAGGTCCGGGATCCAGTACACAGAGAGACACTTTTTGATATATCTGAGGAAAATATAAGTATAGGATATTTTTGCATTGTGTTTTTTAGTATTGTCTTGTTGCAGAACATAAGATTATGATTTAAGTTATAGGATAAAATTAGCTAATCACATCATGCAGTGTTGAAATGTTTTTTATTATTAATGGAAAAACTATAGAACTAAATAGACCTGTGTAATAAGGCTAATAACTTGTTGGGCCTCCCTTAGCAGCAACAACTGCAATCAGGTGTTTTCGAGTTTGTTACAGCTCTGTGAAGGAATTTTGGCCCTCTCATCTTTGCAGAATTGTTGCAATTCAACCACATTAGAGAGTTTTCGCACATGAAGCACCTTTCTAAGGTCATGCCACAGCATCTCAATTGGATTCAGGTCAGGACTTTGACTAGGCCACTCCAAAGTCTTAATTTTTGTTTTTCTCCAGCCATTCAGAAGTGGACTTGATGGTCTGCTTTGGAAAGAGAAATTAGTATTTTTTTTCACATTTCTTCACCCATAGAGAGCAGGTCCTGAATTCAGTACACAGAGAGACACTTTTTTGATATATTTGATAAAATATATTCTAAATATATTTAGTTCATTGTGCTAATTTATATTTTTTTAATTATCATGATCATTTTTTGAGGGATTCTGCAGAAAGAAATGCTTCAGTTCATCAACATTTTTCTGAAAACAAGACAATATATATATTTTTTTTTACTTGTCAAGAAAATGCTTCTTGATTTAAGAATGTTTAGATATTTGGACTAGAAACAAGACAAATAAAACTTTCATCTATTTAAAAAATTTTTTTGCAGTGAACTCCTGCATTTACAATAAATTACTCTTGTTGTTTTTTTACATTTAGTAAGGAAGAACATAGTCAAGTTTCCCTCCAGCCTAGAAGTAGATGTCCAGGATGTGACGGACCAATTCCAGGATTTAGTCTTCATAACTCCACAATCACTGCCTGAAGTCGCGAGCCAACCCAAAGAGTCTTTCCCGACAATAGCGGAGATCCTGGAGGCTCCAGAAGGCAACCAGTATTTCAGCTGCAGCTGGTTTAGTGGACTACAAAAAGGCAATAACCTAATTCTCCACGAATGTCGGCAAAAAACAATGATATTAGCCTCGACTCCAAAGGGGAAGAAAGGAAAACAGTACTTCATGATCTCCGACAGCTATGGAGGACGCATGAGGAGACGGGCTCGGGAGTTCGGCTCAGTCTATGAGCTATATTTGGCATCTTCTCAATCTCCGGGACTCAAAGTAAGCGTGAGCCGGGACTGCGAAGCCGATGAGGACGAGGGAATGCCTGCGCTCGGTGTCGGAGAAAATCTAGAGGTTTTGGGGATGAGTTTGATGGATACACTCAAACCTGGAGCTGCTGAGAAAGTAGAAAGTTTAATTTGTAAACGGACTCTTGAGGTGGATGATGATGATGATGATGATGATGATGATAGTGAGGAAATCTCAATGCCACTGTTTATGGCGGGACACTTTGTGGAGAAGCTTTCGGATAATAAGAAGTATCGATTAAGCGATTTAGTGAGCGGCTCTTTGCCTGTTGATGTCAAAGTTGTGACTCGGGATAAAGATCTGGAGAAGGATCCGCTGATGGGGTTACCAGCGTTAAAGCTGGAGGAGACACTCACCGAGACCACCGTGTTGACGAGTCTAGCCAGTAATCCAGATTGGTGCTTTGAGTTGCCGATTCGTTGGTTGCAAATGTCAGTCTGTTTCACGTCTGATGATCTGCCGTGGTCTCAGCCTCCAGAGCTTCACATTGAAACGATCACCGAGATGACGGAGAAATTCTATTATGAATATCACAAACGCATTGGCAAAACTGAGGAGCCACCTCCGCGTCCGCCAAAAAGGAAAAAGTCCAGTTGTGACGCAACCAAAAAAGCTAAACCTTTACCAAGCTCAGGGAGTTCAGTGAGCGAACAACTGGACAAACTTTCGTTGGGTCCGAAAGAAAAAAAACGCTCCGTTCCTCCACCTCCGCCAGACGAGGTGAGCATCAGATTTTATTCATCACCTTTACTCAAAAAAAGATTTTTGCTGCTTGTTTAAACTACTTACTTAAATATGTAAAAACAATTAAGTTAACTTAATCGATTTATGTTGGCTTCATGAAGAAATTCCCAGCATTTCTTACAGTGTTTGACGCTGAAGCATAACACAGGTGTATTGATTTATAATTTTTAATGACAGAAATCATTAGGATATTAGGTAAAGATCATGCTGCATACACTCAAACAAAACGACGTTTGCTGTTTGTGCATTTAAAATGAGCTGAAATAATTCTTGAGGGTTTTTTAGGGGGACAACTTAATTGTTTTATTTTCAATCTACTTAAATTTGTAAAAAAATAAATAAATAAACTAATAAGTCAATTTAATTCCTTCATGTTGTCCGGACACAAATCGATTGTGTGGAACCCAGTATTTTTGACAGTGTAAAGAAATTTTGCATAATTTGGACAACTTGAAAGAAGATTTCCTCAATGAACTGTAGGGCTGTGCAAAAATATCGATACATCTAACTATCGCGATAATTTCTTTTACGATAGTGTATCGATAGTCCAACCTCAAGTATCGATTCAAGTTGTGCCAAACAACCTCCTCCGCCGCTCCTGTAGATGTCGCTAACTCGCGATCACAAAACACCAAGTAGTACGGTATCAAAAGTAAGCAAGAGTGAGCATTGCGGAAAATATAAAGGTGCCTCCAGCTTTTAGAGCTGACGTGTGACTGCACTTTGGTTTTAACGCTATACCAGGGAGTACTGAATTAGACAAAAAAAAAGCCATTTGTTAGCTTTGCAATATATAGTTCTCTGTTCAATCACACTGTGCAGTTCTAATGAATTGGAATGGATAGAAAATAAATTGGAAATGTAATTGTAATTTGTCTGCCGACTTTATCAAGTTGTCAATGTAATGTGACACACATACTAATACAAACTATTGCAATATATCACAACATTTATTGGATCGCAATCGTGACCCACGTATCGTGATATGTATCATATCGTGAGGCCCTTGCCAATACACAGCCCTAATGCACTGTAAAAAATGCTGGGCTCCAAAAGGCAGGAATTCCAAAAGGCAAATGACTGTGTAAGAAACATTAACCAAAACAAAAACACGATGTATATGCCGAGTTCAGCGGCTAATTAGCCAGAATCAGCTGAGGTGACGAGACAGCGACCAGCGAGGGCTAGCTGTCACTCAAGTGGCCACGCCCCTTAATTATGCAGACTTAATATAACCTAATAAAAACGAAACGGATGAGTTATAAAAAAATTCACCCCCTCACAGTTGTCATGAAGGGTAATATTAGCTATATGCACCAAAGCCATCGTTTGTACCAGGCTGTAAACATGTTTTTCAAGAGTTCACACTTAGCTCATGATTTATCACATAGCTTGTTTGGCATGCTGTCCCGGGAGAGAGCCCTGAGCTCAAGGGATCCTCGGGCCCAGGGCTCCCCGCTTTCACATGGCGAGGGGAAATTGAGCTCAGGTCGATCTCAAACTCCCCCGCTGCTGAGGCCAAGGTGAACTTCTTGAGAGTAAGACATTAGAAAAAGATTTAGGCTTATTATAGAGCATATTTGGCCGGTGGGAGGAAACCGGGTAACCCGGGGGAAACCCACGCGGACACGGGGAGAATATGCAAACTCCGCACAGAAATACCAGATGACCCAGCAAGGACCTGACGCCATTGGTATTCTTGCTGTGAGGCAACAGTGCTAGTCACTGGGCCACCGTGCCGCCCATTCTGGATAAAGGTGGAAGAAGGGGAGGAGGAGGGTTTCTTCCAAATGAAGATAGATGTAGAGAGGAAATAAGGATATATATATAGTGACTTGGGGTGCTTTGATTGGAAGATCATGATTAGCTAATGTGGGCCAGCTGGGTCAATCATGAGCACATGCTCCTCTCGAAATTAGTTTAAAATTAAACTTCACTTCAAGAGTTCACACTTAGCTCATGATTTATCACATAGCTTGTTTGGCATGCTGTCCCGGGAGAGAGCACTGAGCTCAAGGGATCCTCGGGCCCAGGGCTCCCCCCTTTCACATGGCGAGGGGAAATTGAGCTCAGGTCGATCTCAAACTCCCCAAAAAGCAAATGATAAGCGCTCGGGACAGCAGCCGCGTATTTACAACAGGAACTCCCCAAAGTGCAAAGAAAAAAGCGCTATATCCGGCTGCTGGATTTAACGTGAAGAGTTGGTGTGGGGATAAGCTTTTCTAGGGAGTGTGTGAAGGCCAGGGTAGGTCTGGTGGCTATGAAATGAATATTGGAGGCTAAGTTTGACTCCTGCGGGAGTCTGAGTGTGGCTAGGAGTGTAGGTGGGGGAGACTCATGGGAGAGTTGGGGCTTAAGTAGGGCTTCTGTGCTCTGGTTGAAGTTGTAGATGTTTGTTGGTTATGTCCATGTTGCTAGGTTGAAAGTGTAATGCTGTAAAAGTTTTTTAGAGCTAGAGCTTTTTAGTAGCAGGAAGCATTCTTCCAAATGAAGATAGATGTAGAGAGGAAATAAGGATATATATATAGTGACTTGGGGTGCTTTGATTGGAAGATCATGATTAGCTAATGTGGGCCAGCTGGGTCAATCATGAGCACATGCTCCTCTCGAAATTAGTTTAAAATTAAACTTCACTTATCAGCTGTAAAAATGGCCAATTTACCAATGCAGAAAGAAAGCACTTGGATTTCCTGGAGCCAGCCCCCCAGGCGAGTCGATGAATTGCAGTTTTAGGTTACTTCCGTTTTGGCTTCCTGAGGGAGAGCGGGAGGTTGCCGCTTGGTCTGGGCACAGTTTCGTTGGCCGGCCCGAGCCCAGTTGGAAAAGATGTGAGAGGGGTTCAGTTAGGCTCAGCCCGAAATTAAAGACCTGGCGTCACTTTTAAAGGACTGTTTCATACGGATTTATCAATCATTCTTACTTTTCAATGCACGTGAACTGTCATAGTTTATTGAAGATGCAAATCCTCGCTGCATGCTCCTTCAGCAAAGCTCCTTCAGCAAAGCTCCTAATACGTGCAGCATGAGCATTCATTCATTCATTTTCTTGTCGGCTTTGTCCCTTGCGGGGTCGCCACAGTGGAATGAACCACCAACTTATCCAGCACGATTTTACGCAGCGGATGCCTTTCCAGCCGCAACCCATCTCTAGGAATTTCCACACACACATTCACACTCATAAACTACGGACAATTTAGCTTACCCAATTCACCTGTACTGCATGTCTTTGGACTGTGGGGGAAACCAGAGCACCCGGAGGAAACCCACGCGAACCCAGGGAGAACATTTTGATAATAATTTATGAGCGGCAAAACTGGCTGATTTGTTCGGCGGAATATTTGACTGTGTCACTGCATCCCAAACGACTAAAAATAAAACCAAACAAAATGATAGAACTGAAGCAATGTCCACTGTGCTGAGCGAGAGCGCTTCTCATCTTTTAAACTGAACAGTCGCATCATCAATGATGTAAGTGTGCTCTGGATCGGAAGGTAAAATGCAATGTGTAGCAGTGAGTGTATGCAATGAGTGCAGGCTGTCAGGGGAAAGGGGGGGGGGAGGGGGACAATTATGCCCCAGCCATGGTTCAAGGCAACTGTACATAGTGTGAGTACGCCCTCAGATTCTTCTTCCGTTTTATCTCATAGTTTTATGATTGATATGAGCATATTAATACAAGCTCAAATGAGATTGTTGTGAATTTGACTCAAATAATAATTGCTGGTTAAATGTGTTAATTTTTGTCATAGAATATATTTTCCGAGGCAACGCAGTGGCGCAGTAGGTAGTGCTGTTGCCTCACAGCAAGAACGTCGCTGGGTCGCAGGTTCGAACCTCGGCTGGGCTGGGTCAGTTGGCGTTTCTGTGTGGAGTTTGCATGTTCTCCCTGCGTTCGCGTGGGTTTCCTCCGGGTGCTCCGGTTTCCCCCACAGTCCAAAGACATGCGGTACAGGTGAATTGGGTAAGCTAAATTGTCCATAGTGTATGAGTGTGAATGTGTGTGTGGAAGTTCCCAGAGATGGGTTGCGGCTGGAAGGGCATCCGCTGCGTAAAATCGTGCTGGATAAGTTGGCGGTTCATTCCGCTGTGGCGACCCCGCAAGGGACAAAGCCGACAAGAAAATGAATGAATGAATGAATATATTTTCCATGCATACATCCACTTTAAAAAGTTCTCATCAAAGATTTGTGGTTTCATCAAGTTTTATGATGATTGATCTGTATATTCTAAAAGCAGTGCAAAGTAGATTAATGTACATTTGACTGAAGAGTAAACTTTAAGAATTATTTTTAATGTGTTAATAGATTTTTTTTACTATCAGACAATATCTTTTCTATTCTCCACTGTAAAAATTATTACATTATTATTATTATTGATAGTACTATTATACTTTATTGTTTTATGATTAATAAGTAAATATAAGTAGCAGTGCAAATTATTTTAACTTGTAAATTTGACTCAATTATAACTATTAAAATAATCTGTTTTGTATTAATGTGACATGATTCTGTCTGATATCACATATTATTTCATGCAATTTCATACTGCCACTATAAATAAAAGTTATTTTTTAAAGGATTTGACATGTGGCCCTTCACTTGGTTTGCAAAACTTGATGTGGCCCTCGGGTCTAAAAAGTTAAATCTAAAAATCTAAATACTGAGGAAAATCACCTTAAAGTTGTTATTATTATCCAAATTAAAATTTATATAATTATCTTAAAGTTATAATTATACAAATTAAGTTTTTACAATGCATATTACTAATTAAGAGTTTACCTACACTGTAAAAAATATCCGTAAATCTGTATTTTTCCTTATTTTATAAATCATGTTTTAATTTCCCCCCGTTTATTTATGGTTCTGAATTGCATTATCGGAGCTTGATCATTCTTCCAGAAATCTTTAACCTTAAAAAGTTTGAAAAAGTGACTTTTATTGACGTTTTTAATAGTTTAAAGTGATATATTGTCTGGGTTGGTGTTGAATATTATGCTCCAAAAACCTTGTAATAAGCTGCCAGTGCATTACTTATTTCTCTATATATTATTTCTTATTTATTATATTATTTAAAACGACTAAATTGTCAATAAAAGTCACTTTGTTAAACTGTGAAGTTGAATTTTCAACATCAAAAGTCACCAGAGCAGACATCAACATCCCATAATGCAGTTCACAACCACAAATAACCAGAAAACACTGGCGATTCGCAAAATCTAAACTAACAGATATTTCTTACAGTGTATTTACAGTAGGAAATCTACAATAATTTTACTTAATACTGTAATGACTTTTATTATGAAACAAAAATCGATCGTTTAGAATTTTAAATGAGATCATTTTAAATTTCACCTGCTCTTTTTGATTCACGTTTTTAGTGACAGTATTACTTACAGCAAAACCAAATCCCCCTCATAGTTACAGTAAATGAGCGATGACATACTTATATGGTTATACGTTTCAGGAATCAGTTCCTTTTTTTAAAGATTACCCAAAGATTCAACCAACATATTTTCCAAATGACTTGTTCTGTAATTCACTGTGGTTTCTATATTTTATTTTCTAGTAATTCAACAGACCAAAACAGAAAGTCACTGTTCGAATTTAAGACATTTGTCAGGTTTTTGTCCTCAAACTACTCCTGTGTGTACGACTAGATTCTCACACATTTTATCCAAAGCCTTCCGTTGTGTTCTGATGTGATTTTTAACGTTTGTAGCTGTGAAATATCTGCAATCATTCAGCATAGTGATATGGAGCTGTAATGTGCCGCCGGAACTACTTTAGCTGTGCGTATATTTGATAATAACACCACAATTTAGTATGCTCATCAGCCCCGTGATACTGTATACACTATCAGTCAAAAGTTTGGGGTCAGTTCGAATTTTAAATGTTTTAAAATAAGCTTCTCCTGCTCACCAAAGCTGCATTTATTTCATCAAAAATACAGTACAAATTGTAAAATTGTGAAATGTTATTGAACTATAGATTAACTGTCCAAAAGTGGTTTATCATTTACTTTAATTATTTATTCCAGTGATTTAATGATGAGTTTTCAGCTGCATAACTCCAGTCTTCAGAGTCACACCATCCTTCAGAAATCACTCTAATATTATCTAATATTATTATAATTATTCATTTTCTTTTCGGTTTAGTCCCTTTATTAATCAGTGCACGTTGGACAGTTTATCAAGTAGATATACCGCAGGATTGCGTCTCACTATAGTTGTTAAACGTGATAATTAATCTTGTCTCTGTCTAACGACTCTTCTGTCTTTTGAATCTATCAGCTAACGTGTCACAGCGTCAGGACACTGCTTCAATCTTTCGCTTTCACGCTTACGTACTTAGTCATTTTAGTGAAAACCTCAGATACTGTTGGTTGGTTCCTGTTGGATGTGCACCTTTTTTACCAACCAAGTTTGTCGACGCCATTATAACGACACAGATCACTCTGCCTATTCATGACCCGTGGAAAAAGTGATTGACAGGTGGTAATTTGTGTGTAACCACATTATCTTTATTTATTTATGATTTGGTTGTGGGTAAAACAAAGACCATGTGGGTCAGGTAGTTGAAATGGTAGGCTACAAATAATAGGAAACCCACGCGAACACGGGGAGAACGTGCAAACTCCACACAGAAATGCCAACTGACCCAGCTGGAACTCGAACCAGCGACCTTCTTGCTGTGACACGACAGTTCTAACCACTGAGCCACCGTGCCGTTTGAATTAATCAGTTCATAATAACACTAGACTATAGGGATGTATTAGCGCTATCAACAGAATCAGAGGGCATAAACACATTTGCACAGGAATTGTAAGAGATCAATGTTTTATATTTGTGGAATTTTCCATAAAAAAGGAAATTATGATGAGGGGCCATGGTGGCTCAGTGGTTAGTTGAGCAATAAGGTCGCCGGTTCGAGCCTCGGCTGGGTCAGTTGGCATTTTTGTGTGGAGTTCTCCCCGTGTTGGCGTGGGTTTCCTCCGGCTCCTCTGGTTTCCCAAACACTTGCGCTATAGGTGAATTGAAGAAACTAAATTGGCCGAAGTGTATGAGTGTGTGTGAATGAGTGTGTATGGGTGTTTCCTACTACTAGGTTTGGCATCCGCTGCATAAAACATATTTGGTGGTTCATTCCGCTGTGGTGACCCCTGATGAATAAAAGGACTAAGCCGAAGGAAAATGAATGAATGAAACACAAATCTTGATGTTCTTTTAGACACCTTAATCCTTTCATGTTCAATCCACTTACATTTGTAAAAACAAATTAAGTTAACTTAATTCCTTCATGTCGTCCCAACACAAATTGATTGTGCGGAACCCAGCATGTTTTACAGTGCAGCAGATTTATTTAAGAACTGATTCGGTGTGTTGCTTGAAATATTTATTTATTTTATTGTATTGTTGGTGAGCTATAGGATTAGTAACGTGGTCAGTTATGATGCACTTTAAGTATATTTTCACTTAAAACAATTAATATTTATTTTTCAAATGCAAATTTTACTGCAAACACGTTGCTTTGGAAGGCATTACAAATAATTCGACTCTTCAGGGTTAATAATGTGGTCAGTTATGATGCATACAAAACACAAAATTGCACATAATTACACATAATCGAAAATGTGCATATTAGTGCCTTGGCTTCGGAAGGCATTGCATGTGATGTATAAACCACTTTTATTATATTCCTGTCACTAGAGCTTGTCTGTTTCTTTCACTTTTACTTTACAAACAAGAGCATGCCTTTTATGGCAACTGCAAAAAAAATTAATAAATTGCAAACGAATTTCTTTTTTTGAGGAAACTATTCTTTCTCCTACTAAGATAGCACAAAATAAACACACAAGTTAAAGACAAAATCACTAGTCCTCCTGTGAAACATTTCAAATATTTCCCAAGTTTTATGTTTGATGAATATAATAATAATAATAATAATTCCTTACATTTATATAGCGCTTTTCTAGACACTCAAAGCGCTTTACATATTGGGGGGAATCTCCTCATCCACCACCAGTGTGCAGCATCCACCTGGATGACGCGACGGCAGCTATTTTGCGCCAGACCGCACACCACACACCAGCTGATTGGTGGAGAGGAGACAGAGTGATGAAGCCAATTATGATATGGGGAGGGTTCGGAGGCCATGATGGACAGAGGCCAGTGGGCAGATTTGGCCAGGATGCCGGGGTTAAACCCCTACTCTTTCTCGAAGGACATCCTGGGATTTTTAATGACCACAGAGAGTCAGGACCTCGGTTTAACGTCTCATCCGAAAGACGGCGCTCACTGAGCAGTATAGAGTCCCCTTCACTATACTGGGGCATTAGGACCCACACAGACCGCAGGTTGGGCGCCCCCTGCTGGCCTCACTAACACCACTTACACCACTAACACAACAATATTGTTTTCAACATTTTTAAACATAATAGTACTAATTTCTTTTATCTGGGTTTCTGCAGGTGTTACCAAGTCAAATTGAAGACCTTTTTAAAGACACCCTGGGGTATTGTTTTTGAGATTTTAACAGAGTTGTGTGTGTTGAGCATCAGCGTTAGCCCCTGTCAGCTTTAATTGTTGGGAAAACTGGATCATTTTGAGCTTTTGTCAGCTAATTTCATCTTCCGGGTTTAAAATAATTATTGAAGCGGGATCAAAATCGGAGACGCAGACGAATCTGCTAGTGGTGTGATGATGCGTCGGTTTCTCATTATTATTCATAGCAGAGTTTTCTTATCCTATGAGAAGACCCTGCTTCTTAATTATTCATGAGAGCACGTGCTTTTTCGAAGGCAAGGCAGACCTGCCAAGCTGTGAGACCTAATGACTGGGTAAAACTGCGTTCGCGCACATCACTGGTCGTATGTGTTTGTTTCCATGATCTACAAGGTTTGTTGCATGTTTTTCCTCAAGATGCTGTCGATACAGTAAAGCTCTTGGTTTGCAGTAAGCACTTTTGTCAAGAGAGCTGTAGGAGAATTGGAGAATGGCGGACTTTGTCTTTTATCAGTTGAGTTTGTTACCATTCAGACACATCACCTATATCCGTACTGCTGTGTTCGCACACGTTTAAAGTCCTCCAGATTACCGGCAGGGCTAATGGTTGGAATAGACAGCTGCACTGCTATCCACGTTGTCTGCTTTCAGACCCGGGAGGATTGAGGAGGAGAGAAGTTCTCCTCATTTATAGTGTTTATATAAACACGATTATCTCTTATAATGATATAACAAATTGTGGTTATGTGATTATGAAATTGCGAATAACAAACGTAGCAGGGCATTAAATTACTTACTGCTTATTTCTTTGCATTTTAACTTTGTAAACTATAAAATCATGGGTCTCCTCATGGTTTCTCTTTTTCCCCTGCTCTGCTGGGCACGCCCACTCCTCCCTCTGCTCACAGCGCTCCACGCCCATCTTGGAGCATTTTTTGAAAAAAATTCTGAGGTAGACTTGAACCGAAAGAGGGGGGTTTCGTGGCCCTTTAAGACCATTAAGAATGAAATTTCAGATGTATATAGGCCTAAATGCTAAGTACAGGGAGTGCAGAATTATTAGGCAAGTTGTATTTTTGAGGATTAATTTTATTATTGAACAACAACCATGTTCTCAATGAACCCAAAAAACTCATTAATATCAAAGCTGAATATTTTTGGAAGTAGTTTTTAGTTTTAGCTATTTTAGGAGGATATCTGTGTGTGCAGGTGACTATTACTGTGCATAATTATTAGGCAACTTAACAAAAAACAAATATATACCCATTTCAATGATTTATTTTCACCAGTGAAACCAATATAACATCTCAACATTCACAAATATACATTTCTGACATTCAAAAACAAAACAAAAACAAATCAGTGACCAATATAGCCTCCTTTCTTTGCAAGGACACTCAAAAGCCTGCCATCCATGGATTCTGTCAGTGTTTTGATCTGTTCACCATCAACATTGCGTGCAGCAGCAACCACAGCCTCCCAGACACTGTTCAGAGAGGTGTACTGTTTTCCCTCCTTGTAAATCTCACATTTGATGATGGACCACAGGTTCTCTATGGGGTTCAGCTCAGGTGAACAAGGAGGCCATGCCAATTGTTTTTCTTCTTTTAGACCCTTTCTTGCCAGCCACGCTGTGGAGTACTTGGACACGTGTGATGGAGCGTTGTCCTGCATGAAAATCATGTTTTTGTTGAAGGATGCAGGCTTCTTCCTGTACCACTGCTTGAAGGTGTCTTCCAGAAACTGGCAGTAGGACTGGGAGTTGAGCTTGACTCCATCCTTAACTCGAAAAGGCCCCACAAGCTCATCTTTGATGATACCAGACCAAACCAGTACTCTACCTTCACCTTGCTGACGTCTGAGTCGGACTGGAGCTCTCTGCCCTTTACTGATCCAGCCACGGGCCCATCAAGACTCACTCTCATTTCATCAGTCCATAAAACCTTAGAAAAATCAGTCTTGAGATATTTCTTGGCCCAGTCTTGACGTTTCAGCTTGTGTGTCTTGTTCAGTGGTGGTCGTTTTTCAGCCTTTCTTACCTTGGCCATGTCTCGGAGTATTGCACACCTTGTGCTTTTGGGCACTCCAGTGATGTTGCAGATCTGAAATATGGCAAAACCGGTGGCAAGTGGCATCTTGGCAGCTGCACGCTTGACTTTTCTCAGTTCATGGGCAGTTATTTTGGGTTTGGTTTTTCCACACACTTCTTGCGACCCTGTTGACTATTTTGAATGAAACGCTTGATTGTTGGATGATCACGCTTCAGAAGCTTGCCAATTTTAAGAGTGCTGCATCCCTCTGCAAGATATCTCACTATTTTTGACTTTTCGGAGCCTGTCAAGTCCTTCTTTTGACCCATTTTGCCAAAGGAAAGGAAGTTGCCTAGTAATTATGCACACCTGATATAGGCTGTTGATGTCGTTAGACCACACCCCTTCTCATTACAGAGATGCACATCACCTAATATGCTTAATTGGTAGTAGGCTTTCGAGCCTATACAGCTTGGAGAAAGACAACATGCATAAAGAGGACGATGTGGTCAAAATACTCATTTGCCTAATAATTCTGCACTGCCTTTATTTTCTTAATGGCCCAACAGAAAAAAAGTTATTTACTTGCTCCATCAAGAAACCTATTCTAATAAGTAATTTTTACTCAAATATTTGAAATAATGTGTCAAATCTAGTTTTACACATGCACATTTTTTTCAACTTAAAAAGCTTTTTCCTTAATGCAATTTTCAAGAGTTCACACTTAGCAGATGATTGGTAATAAGCTTGTTTGGCATGCTGTCCTGGGAGAGAGCCCTGAGCTCATGAAATCCACGAGCCCTGGGCTCCCTCTCGTTAGCAGGGCGAGAGGGAAGTTTGAGCTCAGGTAGATCTCGAGAACTCCCCTGACTTATTTCTGGCTAATATAAGTTGGCTAAAGAGATATACGGTGTGCTAAGAGTTTGACTATGATGCCAATTTGATGTTTAATTTGCTTAGGTTGCGTGTTTTTTGGACTGTGGGAGGAAAACCCACGCGAGCACGGGGAGAATGCTCAAACTTCGCACAGAAATGTCAACTGGTTTAGTAAGGACTTTAACCAAAGACATTCTTGCTGTGAGGCAACAGTGGTAATATCTGGGCCACCGTGTCGCCCACCTAGAAAGGAGGGGGAGTAGGGGTGGGTGGGGGGGATTCTTCAAGGCAAAGATACTAAAATAAGAAACTCTGGTTATTTATAGTGAGTTAGGAATCATCTGCTTGGTGAATCAATCATAAGCATGTGATGCACTTGAAATTAGTTTATAAACTATGTAAAATAATTATACTTATGTAAAGAATTATAATGTTGTGTATATGTATCTATTTGACTTTCATTTTATATCAAGCCTCCATTGGACAGGTGTTGAGAATTAGCCAGTCTGCTAAAACACTTAAACAAATGCATTTGGTTTGTGCAGTGTAATTGTGATGAACATGTCAAATAGACAATAAATAAAACAATATTAGTTATGAATAGAGTTTTAAAAGTTTTATTGAGATGTGTTGTTGGTTATTATTGGATGTGTGTTGGATCGATTTCTTCGATTTGGATTAATTATCTTTACTTAAAGGAGTTTTAAGACCTGTTTAAAACTATTTTAGACCTACAAGACAATATTTCAGTGAATTTAAGACTTTTTAAGGCCTAAAAGTTTGATTTTGAAATTTAAGACATTAAGACTTTAAGTTTACCCTGATTATCTTTGCCATGATGACAGTACAGAACATTTTACTAGTTATTTTGCAAAATACTATAGTATTCAATTTAAAGCAGTGGTCCGCAAGCTTTTTATCACCGCGGACCAGTCAAAGCTTGTCAGTTTTAATGTGGCCTGTGGGGGTGGGCGGAGAGAGTATGCATGTAGATTGCTAGGCGACCATCAACAGTTGTCTTAGAAGACGACAGGTTGACAAATAAAACATTGCTGCAGCTCTGATACACGTTTTATTTATGGAGAAATTTAAAAAGCACTGCAGTGTTGGGGTGCTTCATGTTTTTTTGAGAAATGTGTATATTCCATACAAAGTATGAATCTGATCGTCAGTTCTTATCACGTGACTGGCGGTGCGCTCGCGGCATTCTGAAAAGACATAGGCTGCGTCTGAAATCGCATACTTCCATACTACATAGTCGCTAAAATCAGTATGCGAGCAGAGTAGTATGTCCAAATTCATAGAATTTGAAAATCAGTATGCGAGAATTACCCGGATGACCTACTACTTCTGGCGAGATTCTGAAGTGCGCATCCTTTCTCTGTCTAACGACTCTTCTGTCTTTTGAATCTATCAGTTAACATGTCACACTGCTTCAATCTTTTGCTTTCACGCTTGTACTTAGTAATTTTAGCGAAAACCTCAGATACTATTGGTTGGTTCCTGTTGGTTGTGCACTTTTACCAACCAAGTTTGTCGACGCCATTATAACGACAAAGATCACTTGCTATTCATGTCCCGTAAACAGTCCCGCGTTAAAAGTAGTTGACAGGTGATAATTTGTGTGTAACTTATCTTTATTTGTTTATGATTTGGTTATGTGTAAAACAAATATCTGCAGGTCAGGTAGTTGAAACCGTAAGCTACAAATAATTACTTGGTTATGAATTAATTAATTATTCATAAATAATTATTTCACCGCTGCTATGATGACGATGCCATTGTCCATTGTGATGTTTCACATTAGACATCGTACGATGCCCAATAGACTGATTTCACGCGGTCGCCATTATTAACAGCGAAATCGAGGCTGCGGTGGGAAGAAACCCGGAAGTATAGACTGAGTCACACAGGAATATTGTGTACCTGGCTGTATATCTTATCAGCGAAGAGAAAGTGACACAAATTTATCATTTCACCGCCTTCCGAGTGACCCTAAGGTCTGTTCTGTATGAATAGTGAAA
The DNA here is from genome assembly GCA_903798195.1 of Danio kyathit. Taxonomy (NCBI): domain Eukaryota; kingdom Metazoa; phylum Chordata; class Actinopteri; order Cypriniformes; family Danionidae; genus Danio; species Danio kyathit. Next base: position 8,174,272 of record LR812534.1, read on the forward strand.
ATAAAAAGGGATATTTGACCTCATTTTCATCTAAGTTAAGGGAAATGGCACTACTTAGCTAACGTTTTCCTTCCCAAACACACATTTTAGATGCCATTCATCAAACTCAAGTTAATGAACTGAGTCTTTAACTATATTAGACTAGTCACGATACAAAATTTCCGTAATGAAATATAAAAAAACGACAATTTCTCGTTAACATTTAAGACACTGTTCATGGAGTTCTTAAACAGCGCTGATTGGCCATTGTGTTCACGTGCTCAACAGAAATCACTCTGATTGGCTGTGAAGGTCATCAGTTCACCAAACTCATCGCTGTTTACTGAGTGCAAACACAGACGAGCGATCCGCTGATGAATCGACTGATCTTCACGGCTTTAAAACGCTCCAATATCCGTCTATGTGTGTTTTCAATCTGTGAAGAGCAGGAAGCTGATAACCTTCACAGTCATTCTGTTGAGCACTGGTGAATACTACGGCAAATCAGCGGTGTTTATGAGCGCGCTCAGCGGCGCGTAAATGTTAGCGGGAAATTGACGTTTTTAAAACTTCAGTACCGGGACAACACTGTTAAAGACAACACGAAGATGTGCTACAGATGACTGCATTGTTTTAATCGCTCACCGGGTTACATAGAATCAGCAGGGAAGCGTCCCCTGCTGCCCTGGACTGAAGTTTAGGAGGACACTTAAGTGTATCACTCTTAAAGAGATTGTCATGTTGTTTGATGCCTGATATGCTTTTAATTGTTTAAATTAAACTGAACGGAATGATATTAAAGTGATGTTTACACCATTTCTGCATTTTGAAGTCACAGCAACAGCTGGAGGTTTATAGCACACAGCATATTGTTGCAATGTTTACAGTGCTGATCCTATACTTCCGGCATTCTTCCCACCGCAGCCTCGCTTTTGTGTTCTAAAATGGCGGTCGCGTGAAATAAGCATATTGGTCGACACCACCCAACCCTATTTCGGATGCAGCCATGTTTTCAACTAGGTGCGAGCACGTTGCACCGCTTACACTTGTCGCTCCCAATATGGGTGCACAAGCAGCACGCCTCCACTGGAAATAACGAAGAAAAGACGCGATATGTGAAAAGGTCACCGTCATTTGCGATCTTCAGCAGTTAATCATCTTCTTGCACAGACATGCTGGATTCACCCGATTTGTTGACAAATGAGTTGCGGATCCATTCCTTGGCAATTTGTGGGTCCTTCACTGGGCCTTTTCCCCTTCGCAAAGAAACGTTCCAAAGACGTCTGTTTCTTACTCATTTTGCTAGCTTGTGGGTTAAATTTTGGCGCTCATTTAACCGACAGCATACAGTCATTTTTTAAATTAAAGATTTTTCAAAATAAAAGATTGTTCAGACTCAAAAGATAACAAATAAAATTTATTAATAAAATAAATAAGATTTCTTGTGCAGCCTGGTACCAATTGATCAGTTGATTGGTTGGGGACCACTGCTTTAAAGTGCAATGTAAAGGCTTAATTAGATTAAGTCATTGGGCAAAAGTGGTTTGTTCTGTAGTCAGTAGAAAAAATATATAATCTTATTAATATTGACCTTAGCAGATATTATTTTTTTAATTCCATCCAAACAAAAAGAAATCTCCAGAAGAACAATATAATACTCAATAAAATGCTGCTTGTTCAAACTATTTATTTGAAATGAGTTGAAACAACACAAATCTTAAGTTTTATTTTTTACTTAATTGTTTTATGTTCAATCCACTTCAATTTAAAAAAAAACTGAATTGATTTGTGTTGGGATGACTTAAAAAGATTTGACATGACGGCTAATAATTCTGTCTTCGACTGCAGATGAAATGTCAGTGTGAATCATCGCTCTCTTCACAACCACCTTTTGGCTTGTAACTATGCAGTGTGTTTAACACCAAACAAAAACCCACAATGCATCCTGTTCCTCTTTTCTTTTAGCACAGCTGACTTAGCAGCTAAAAAAATATGAAACAAAATGACACCTTATTTTCTTGTGAAACTCCAGCAGACCCTAGATCAGCCTCCTCCGCTGATGCCTAGAAAGAGCATATCGGTAGCAGAAAGTTCCAGTATGCCCAACATGTATGTGAAAAGCCCTCGAATGTCTCACAAATCAGGTACGTTTACGGATTACATTCAGATATTAGTGGTTTTAAATATGATGTATACTTTAACCTCTCCTTTTCTTCCTCTAATAAACCAGCGAGGAGACTCTCTGACTCGGATCATGACTACGAGTCTATCGAGGACGCATTTATAAAACCCCATGAAAGCCTGTACTATTAGATGGAGGACAATCTGCATTGGAGTATTCATTACAACAAGAGCGAAAGAAATCAAGAAAAGAGGACCAGGCATGTAGCAAAAAAACGCAAGGCTTTTTAATGCATCTAAATATGCAATCCAAGGTTTAACAAATGTAAAGTAGTATGATGACCTTTAAAGAAACATTTAAATGGGTGTGCTTTTTATTAAAATGAGCAAAAATAACTGAAATGTACAGTTTGTTACTGTTTTCTGTCATGAAAGCTGTGAAGATGCAGGCTCTGGTTGGATGTTAGGCTTCATTGTCTGTTGACCTGAAGTGATCTTCATCGATGGTGGAGAAAATGTGGCCCTCGTTGCTGAGAAAGTCCACAGTTTGCCTGTTATAAAAATAAAAAAAGGGAAAGAAAAGCGAGAATCAATCTGCAGTTAAAGGAAAGCATTTTACTTTTCATTCACAGGGTAAAGGGGAAAAGTAACTGTGCATTAAAAACAAAAATCTACTATAAAGTCTGCTTGTATTGGCTGTACTAAAGTGGAAGTGAAGCACTATGTAAATTGCTTTCCACTTTAATGAAAATATATATACAGTGCATGCCCGTAGCCAGGGGGGGGATCGGGTGGTTCGAACGAACAACCCCCTCACGGCCAAAAGGTCCAGAATTTGTCCTTTTAATTATATTATGTAATTGAATATTATATAATACATTTATTATATAATTAATATAACATTTATATTTAATATATATTGTAATAAAGTGTAATTTTAAATAACTATGGCCAGTAATTCGAATCTCATAGAGCCTCAAAGCCACAATAATGTGACGCGAGTCACGTGACATAACCCACTGAGTGGTAACATTTGAATCTTTGATGCGACATCCATACCGAGTAACGCTATGAGTCGAAAAGAGCAAGAGTGGCAGAAAAGGCAGGCAGCGGCATCATTATCGCAATATATTGAACATATGTTCAAAAAGACTTCCAAACAGGGTAAGGCTAAGTTACTTCCTTCCCAACAGATAAAACAGAAGATCTGTCCTCATCCATGAGGTTTTAGGCTAACTGGTTGCATTAGCTGGGATGTCCTGTATATTTATTGAGTTGTCCATGACCTCCCTTTTCCTATTTTTGCCATTATTTTTTTAAATAACTGTCCGACGAAGGCTTTAAAGGCAAGCGGAGTCCTCAGCCGTCTGACGTCACTTCACAGCAAAAGGCGCTAATCTCGTCACGTCTGTGTTTTTGAGGCTGTTTGGTCACTTCATTCATTTTATATAAATCCGATCGCTCAAACCACTTCAGAAGGTGATCTGGGATGCATTCCAGATGAAACTGGACAGGTCTAATAATTTTTTAGACAAAATGAATATAAATGAAATAAATTATGACCTGGAGAAAATCTGACCTGCGCCTGAAACACCTGTGGGTGCGCTTTTACAGCCAAAATTCTATTAAAAACATGTTTACTATAAGCATAAAACATCTAACTTTCTAACTTTTCAGGTCTGTAGCCTGTAGGGGATCACCCCTCACTGACAAAGGTCCAGAATTTGTCCCATACATGAGCTCATTTGTCCTATTTTGGCTGCTATGCCATCATAAATAGTGAAAATAATCCATCAACAAAAGGCTTTAAAACCAAACGGAATCCTCTGTCGGCTGTTGCATTGGTGGGACTGTAATCTGACGTAAGAGAAGTCGTCTTTCACTGCTGTATTGTTTTTAAACAGAGAAAACATTTGCAGGTAACTTTTATTCTAAATCTTGGACCTTATTCCTGAAATAAAAAATGAGCAATAAAAAGGCGTGAAGCACCAGAAGCGGACCATATTACATTAATTTGAATATATTTTGGCTATTGTTGATATTCAGGAATTTTCAAATGTACTTTTTTTTTACCAAAGAGGCTAGAAAAAATCTGAAGAATTCATTATTATTGTTTTATTAATGTTATTATTATTATTATGATTTATTGAAATAGCCAAATTGTGACAGTTGAATTTGCTGCCCAGTTTGTTTTTTGTCTAATAAATGACAGTAGGGTTTAGTTTTTTTACTTTAAAACTTTAACAGATTCCTATTTTTTTCTAATGATATAACAAATTTGTATTTGAAAAATGAGTCTTGTTTTAATTTTTCTTTATTGCAAATCTTTAGGAAATATTTTAGTACATCAAAAAGTGTGGTTATGATGACATCTGACTAGCTAATCCAGCGAAAAAAAGTACTGCTTAAAATTTCACTAAATGCAGTATTTAAATCTCATAGTTAAATAGAAACTGAGACGTATAACTGCAAAAAGGTCCACGTTTTGAGAAAAAAGAACCACCCCTTTCACCAGGCTGGCTACGGGCCTGCGGTGCATGCTTGGTGACGTGGAGCCGATCAGTGAAGTACAGTCGATTATGCTAGCTGACAAATCAGAGCCTATTGGGGGCGGGCTTTCGGGGTCGTTTTCACGTTAGCCGAGTAGCTGTGTATAATCAAAGTAAGATATCTGAAAAAATAACGTGATTTTCTACAAATGATCCATGAGCACACAATGCTTTTCACCCCATAAACACAACCAAGCCACTCTGGACCACTTTTTTAACATATTATTCAACACATATTTTATAAGAACGCCACAGTGGACCGACGAAGCCCAACCGACTGTGTGTTCTTAGATAATTTAAGCAATGTATAAAAAACAAATATCAGAAAAAGATGTGGTTTAGGTTGTTTTCAGATGACTTTTGCACAGAGTTAATTTAGAAAAGTGTTAATGAGCATTTGCATATTGTCAAGCATCTGCTGGTTAATAATGAGATATGTTTAATATGCTCAACGCGCTCCGGTTTACGAATACTTCCTTACACTGTATGCGAACAAAGTGTCTGGTAAGCAGAATATATGTCTATAATTAGTCTGCAAAAATACTTGCAATGACCTAAAGCTTCTGACAAGCCTGAGTTGACTGGAGAGGATCTGTCATGTACACAGAAACTGGAGAAAACAGACACGGAAACTAACTAAGCTCAGGAGTGTAACTGCTTATGATTAATAAAATGTAAACTGTAAAAATCTTTACTTTATGGTGTATTGTTTTGTTTGAATGAGCAGACATTAATAATAAAACGCTGCTATTTAAAAAAGAATGGCTTTTTCTTTGTGTATATTTAAAATTATTAACAAGACTGAAGTCTGAAAAACCGTTTTTTTTTTTTTTTGCATGTCATTTTGTTTGTTCCCTGTACTGGGAAGTTTTATGTTGAGAAGTGTTTTTATTGTTGTCTTTTTGAATGTGCATTCACCAAGAATAAAGCACCGACAAGCGATACATTTATCTACACTACCTGACAAAAGTCTTGTCGTCAATCCCAGTTGTAAGAGCAACAAATAATAACTTGATCATTTGGAAAAGGGTCAGAAGGTCGATTTTTCTGATGAATCATCTGTTGAACTGCATCCCAATCATCACAAATACTGCAGAAGATCTACTGGAACCTGCATGGATCCAAGATTTTCACAGAAATCAGTCAAGTTTGGTAAAGGAAAAATCATGGTTTGGGGTTACATTCAGTATGGGGGCGTGCGAGAGATCTGCAGAGTGGATGGCAACATCAACAGCCTGAGGTATCAAGACATTTGTGCTGCCCATTACATTACAAACCACAGGAGAGGGCAAATTCTTCAGCAGGATAGCGCTCCTTCTCATACTTCAGCCTCCACATCAAAGTTCCTGAAAGCAAAGAAGGTCAAGGTGCTCCAGGATTGGCCAACCCAGTCACCAAACTTGAACATTATTGAGCATGTCTGGGGTAAGATGGAGGAGGAGGCATTGAAGATGAACCCAAAGACTCTTGATGAACTCTGGGAGTCCTGCAAGAACGCTTTCTTTGCCATTCCAGATGACTTTATTAATAAGTGATTTGAGTCATTGCAGAGATGTATGGATGCAGTCCTCCAAACTCATGGGAGTCATACACAATATTAATTCTTTCTCCACTGCACCATGACTTTATATTCTATACTGGACATTATTTCTGTTAAGTGACAAGACTTTTGTCTAAGCAAAGTCAGACCTTACTGTCCTAATGAAATCATTAAAAATCAAGGCATGATCATATTTTATTCTGGTAAAATAAGAGTAGTCTAGAGGTCTTTGCCTTTCATATAAGCCACTTTTGATAGCAAATGATCAACTAGAAGTCAAGCTATTATTTAATGTTCCTAAAACTTTGTCAGCTAGGGTATGCATTTTTTATTATATTAGATTATATTTAAAATTCTTGCATTATCCACAACATGTTTTGTGTGTGATTATTTTCTTGTAGTCATAAATTTAGTTTTGTTTACACAATAGTCTGAATTTCACAGCTCGTCTTGACCACACTGCCACAGGAAAGGCCAAGAAACATTATTTAACAGATTATTCAGTGATAATTATTAATAACAGTTAATAGGGCTGGCGATGGAAGGCTATCTCGCGATATGACATGATTTTTTCAATGAACATAGACTCAATATTATAGATACTAATAAAAATGGCCAGTAAGAGACTAGGTGCATAGGTAACATTAAAAGACATCTCTATTTCAGACACATGGTCATGACATGAAATGCAGCAGGGGGTTTCTAGATCAAATGCAGTGCATTATTAGGCATCTGTTGCTTAAAATGCACAGATGATCTCTGAACTTCTTTTACTTTAGACTTTGACTTCACACGAACGCTCGTCTTGATGGGTATTTCGACATAAGCCTGTATGTGACTGCTTTATCTGCAATAAACCACAAAAGCGAAGTGCACTGACCGATCGCATCCTGAGTGCCATTTTTTGACCCCTAGATATTTTTATGCATGCAGTGTTATATAATGTTTATGCACTTTTCAACCAAATATTGCACACATACTGTTGAAGTCAGAATTATTAGTAATAATAATAATAATAATAATAATTATTATTATTTTGTTCCCCAATTTCTGTTTAAAGTAAAGATTTTTTTTCAACACATTTCTAAACATAATAGTTTTAATAACTCATTTCTAAAAGCTGATTGAGCAAACAAAAAACAACCCCCCCCCCCCACCCCCTTTCCTAAAATATCAGGGTTTCAGAAAGGAGGTTAAGTGAAAACTCGTAGTATGTTAACCCTGAAATGAGAGCAACTCTGGGTTTTCCATTTCAAAATGGCAGGTTTGTCAAACTGGAGAAAGCAGGGTAAGTCAAGCCTGTTTCTGAAAGAGAGGTAACTTTAACTCAGAGTCAGTTACCGTGGTAAATTACTCTGTGAATCTAACCTGGTCAGGAGCAGGCTTAACTAGGCTTAACTAGGTTTATTAGGCAGCAGGGGGTTTCTAGATCAATAGTATTGATCATTCTAGTCAATGATATAATATTTAAAAAAAGAAATAAAAATTAATTGAAGAGCTAATAATTGGGACTTCAACAGTATTGTACTGTTCTCTTGACATTAAGAAAAGAGAAATGGTAAGTTCAGATTAGAGTTAAAAAAATAATAAGGAACAAAAATATGAAAATTGTGTTTTTTTTGTGATGTTCCCTTGATGAACTGCGTGCAGAAGTGCTGTTAGCGGACAGATCTTTCATTAACCTTGCACACATGAATTCACACACATTCACACATGCAAGCCAAGGTTATTATAGTTAACGAAAATAAACAAAAAAAAACAAAAACTAGAATTGAAAAAACATTTTTGTTAACAGAAATAAAATAAAAACAAGTTTTTAAAAAAAAAAACTAGAACTAACTTAAACTGTATTGTTTACATACAAAACTAACTGAAACTAACTAAAATTACAGCAAAAATGTCCTTTGTTTTCTTTTTTGTAAATGTATTTAATACATGCTGTAAGTAAATCTTTATTTCGCGCTGCCCGGTTTATGAGCCGTACAGCACCTCAGAGTCTGTAATCCTGCTGCCATTGGCCAGATCAAGCCGATTGTCCTTCAGCCATCCTCAAACAATGGCTGGACATGACAGCAGCACGGTTACCATATTAAATACATCCAGAGCAGACACTTAAAAGTATTAATTCAACATATTTGTGCCCAATAATGTGTTTTAATTCTGTATTTGTGACCGCGATCATGAATGAATCCTTCTTTTTAACCGGATCTTCTAAGTGAACCTGTTGAACTAATTCACCAAATTAAACTGAATCATTTGAAACGCGTCTCCAGTAACGTTAAGCACAAACTACTTACTTAATATTATTGATTTGAGAAGTGGTGAACCGATAATACTGCGTATGCGTGATACAGTGAACCGAACACAAACAGTACATGGCAGCTTGCTGTGATTAAACTAAGCTTGAACAATTGCAGTGCGGGTAAACCGAGGACTTAAATGAGAGGGTCTGACTAAAATTATGATTGCTGACATATTTTTGATATGTTGAGTCCAAACATGGGAGGATTGTCACAAAAAATCTGGTTCGCGTTAAAGATCCGAACTTCCCATCACTACTGTGTACAATACCTCAGAAGCAGCATATTTTACTTAAGGCTGCTATCTTGTGGGCTGTTGTATTTTAATTTGAAGATGGGTAGATGGTAGTGCTCTTGTGTCAAAAAATTTAGCCTGTCTTTGGTTGAGTTTTTATTATACAATTTATTCTGATAATTTTGAATCTTGCACCAAAAAAAATAAAATTAAAATACTGAAACTAATAAAAACTAAGCAATTTTAAAATATAGAAACTACTAAAAACTAGTAAATCTGTCTCTAAAAACTAATTAAAACTAGCGATTCACCGATCCTGATACTTGGATCCGATATCGGTTCGATACCGCACATTTTTGCTGGATCGGGTATCGGCCAGCTGGTACCCATCCAAATCCGATCTTGCCCGACAGTATATTCTGTGTTTATAAGCCAACTAAGCCATGAAGGTAGCCTATTATAAGGCACTAGAAAGTTGTCGTGTAGGCCTACTATATGCCAAATGTTCTGAAGCCATTCTACAGTTTAATGTGAAGCACAGATGAATATTCATGTGGTTAAATTCATGTTCAGTTCAGTGCTTCTCCTTCGCTGCGCCTGTCAATCATTCTCCATTCATTCACAATTCAAACTGCGTGTTGTGATCATGACAACACGAAAAACTTTCTCCAAGACTATTTAATTATAGTTAGATAATTCTGCAGATACCAGAGGGCTGCGCGCTGTGTCTCAGTGATGCATCAAGTGCTTCATTCACGCACTGGCTGCGCAGACGTGGCGTGCGCCGCTCCGCAAGATTATTCTCACAATGAGTTTCTGTTTTCTCATCCTTCCGACTGAGTTTATTCTTCCGAGGGTAATACTTCAGTGCTGCGAATAGTTTGTAAAGCCTGGCTCATTGTGGTCAAAGTAGTTGATAAAATTAATAAAAAGTAAAACTGACTGGCGCAATATGGATTGTCATTAACAGAAAATTATTGACCCTAATATAGGCTACTCTGAAACTGTGAATATTTCACTGTCATTTTATTTATATGAATATTTTATTTAACAGACCAGTTTGTGTTTTGGCGATGAAGCATATAAGCGGACCTTGTTTTGAACTTTCTCAATCTCATCACGGCGAGATTTAGCAAGGGATTATTAAGTAAAACTGGCCGCAGACGGTTTAGTTTAGTCTGCGTCAAACCTGCAAGAAAATATCAGGCTTTGCTAAAAGGCTGGTTTTACAGATTTCAAAGAAAAATCTTCATATTAAAAAAGGAAACATAAGCTGGACCACAACAAATCAATGTCATAATGAATGCTCAAATAATGTAGCCTAGTTTCCAGCAAGCATCATGTTTAGTTATATTGTGCCGTCTGTCATATACAGTAGGCCAATAGGTCTGTTATTTTTACTAAAGAAGATATATTATTTGAGTTTAGCACCAGAACAATAGAAACTGTATTATGCTTAGGAAAAAAAAAATGGCACAGTATCAGGATCGGATCTGTATCGATTGATATTCAGAATTTTGGTATCGAGATCAGATCGGTTCCAAAAAAATGGTATTGGTGCATCCCTAATTAAAAGGAACTGAATTGAACAAAAAGTCAAAACGAAATAAAAACTAAAACTAATGAAAAATCCAAATCTATTATAACCTTGATGCAAGCACACACTCAAACACTCTCTAATTGAACATAAAACTACACATAAATATGAAAATCTTTGTTAAAGCCAGATTCTGTAAACCCTTTATCCCGAGAACAGGCCAATCATCAAATCCCACAGTCTCCATTATGTGAAGTTGAAGTTCATGAGAAACCACACGTAAAAGCAATAGAGGAAGCCTCTTAACATGCTATTCTCACCACATACTATCAGCGGCAGAGGACAAACTGAAACTGTGAAAGAGGAAGATACGGATAAATCTTTTTTTTTTCTGGGTCAAGGACAAACTATAGTAGGCCTTTCTCGACAGAGGCTCATCTAGGAAGGAGAAGTTTGTACCTGATGACGTTGGCGCTCATGCTGTTGAGCTTCTGCTTGAGTTCATGCATGCTGATTCCCTGAGGCTCTTGGCAGCTCTTGATCAGACTCAAAACCTGCACAGACACCACCGATCCACATCAGAAAACACCACTCTAAAGATTTCATGTCAAAAATTGCAGTGACCAACACTATATATACGCATAGACACAAACACACACACCACATACACGCATATATATTAGGCAAGGTTTCCGCTACATTCATTCTACCATGGCAGGGCGCCACGGCAAAATTCATCCCGCCACGGCTACATTACAGCTTCTCATTTAAAACATTGTCGTTTTTTTTAAAATAGCGGGTTATAATCGCACCAAAACGTATTAAAAGGTAAGTGAATTATAACAGCGCAAGCTTTCCTGTAACCGTAGTTGTGCTGTGCGTTATTTGTTTAACCCTTTAAGGTGACATGCTGACTGACTGACAGGTGCGTGAGGCCAGCAGCAAACATGACGTATAGCTTTCAGTTAGGACGAACACAGTTTCCATAATTATATTTTATTTATAGATAAAGGTCTATGGCTCTGCCTACAACAAAGAAAGACTTTATCTTGCTGGAGTTTATAGCCGTTTCACTTTACCTCAGGACGCATTAATGCCGCTCTGTAGGTCTATTGGAGACGTTCATAAATATTCCCTGCAAATCTAATAAAGGTTGGAGACATATTCACTACATTAATGCATCGTATATTTGAGGGCGTGCAAGAAGTTTTGTGCACAAACAGAGGAAATCCTAGCGCAAGCAAAAAGATCTGCATGCTCGTATTACACAAATCCGGGCTCGACTTGTAGTACTCCGTCACATTTGTCATTGAATTAACGCCAAAGGAAGTTGGTAGATCAAAAGACCTGCCGCCACAGCTGGAAAAAATCCTAGAGGAAACACTGTTAGGGGTGTAACAGATCAACCCACTGTTCGGAACACACGTGACCTGCAGATTAATAGATTTTTTTTACTTGTAGAGTAATCCTAAATTTGTAATTATCACTGTGAGATCTCCCCTCGCGTCATTCAAATCACAAGCATTTAAGCTTTCCTGTAAAATATGATGGCGGAAGAAGTTGTGGTGGGGTATTCGGGATGTGGTGGGTTTCTTAGGTTATTAAAGGTGTTTTCGGTCACTACTTGTTAAAGCCTGCATTAATGCATTCAGTGTAAGCTGCATGATTATTCATTTAAAGATGCAACATAAATGATAAATGATGATGATTTGCATATGTTTATTAATCATTCGAATTGCTGCATTCACATCTGTGTTTGAAAAACACAAAAATCAAGAAAGAGATTCAGTGTTTAGTTTACAAACAGTCAAATAACACAGAAGTACTGCGATAACAGTTTATAGTTTAAATAAAACCGCTGATGTGTATGGTAAAAATTTTAAATCACACCATATGCATTTAACTTGATGCTTAAAAATTAAAGTTGTAGGCAGTAATTACATTATTTAACCAATAGGTGGCAACAACCAGCCATCAAGAATATGCCACTGAATAATTCTTCAAAAATGATCCATCTAGCAATGAAACATGAAGCTTTATGAGTGAAGAACTGAATCATTTATTGAAAATGAGACTAAAAATAAATATGGGTTGTAGAAATTATGTTAGATTTCTACATTTAGTGTTTTCAGAAACAGTAGGAGTAACAGTGAATTTTTCACAGCACTGAATATTTTAGTTTATTTTTATTCAGCTGATTAAACAAACTCAGGTACTGAAGAATCTGCTGCAGCTCAGGATTTTTGCAGTTGATACAGAGTTCCGATTTCTTGTTATGATGATCGGCCAATACCGATTGTGATTCATCAAGCTTTACATAACTGTGCCATTGCATAAAGCATCTTTACCCCAAGTATGATACTTAAACGGAGCTTTATCCTTACCTAGGAGTATAAATTAAGTGAATGTTGCATAATCTTAAAACCATTTTTTGTGGACATGTGAGGGACAGTAGCAGCTTATTAGAAAATAATAGATAAAATCGTAAAAAAATAATAAAAAAATTACTAACAATGCAACTAGCCTAGGCTACAGTGCCATCTGCTGTTCAAAACTAGCCTAGAGCGGCGTCTGTCAAAACTAGCCTAGAGCGACGTCTGCTGTTAAAAACTAGCCTAAAGCACCATCTGCTGTTCAAAACTAGCCTAGAGCGCTGTCTGCTGTTCAAAACTAGTCTAGTGCGACATCTGCTGTTAAAAACTAACCCAGAGCGCTGTCTGATGTTCAAAACTAGCCTAGAGCGCAGTGTGCTGTTCAAAACTAGCCTAGAGCGCTGTCTGATGTTCAAAACTAGCCTAGAGCGCAGTGTGCTGTTCAAAACTAGTCTAGAGCGCTGTCTGCTGTTCAAAACTAGTCTAGTGCGACATCTGCTGTTAAAAACTAACCCAGAGCGCTGTCTGATGTTCAAAACTAGCCTAGAGCGCAGTGTGCTGTTCAAAACTAGCCTAGAGCGCTGTCTGATGTTCAAAACTAGCCTAGAGCGCAGTGTGCTGTTCAAAACTAGCCTAGAGCGCTGTCTGATGTTCAAAACTAGCCTAGAGCGCAGTGTGCTGTTCAAAACTAGCCTAGAGCGCTGTCTGATGTTCAAAACTAGTCTAGTGCGACATCTGCTGTTAAAAACTAACCCAGAGCGCTGTCTGATGTTCAAACCAAGCCTAGAGCGCAGTGTGCTGTTCAAAACTAGCCTAGAGCGCTGTCTGCTGTTCAAAACTAGTCTAGTGCGACGTCTGCTGTTAAACACTAACCCAGAGCGCTGTCTGATGTTCAAAACTAGCCTAGAGCGCTGTCTGATGTTCAAAACTAGTCTAGTGCGACATCTGCTGTTAAAAACTAACCCAGAGCGCTGTCTGATGTTCAAAACTAGCCTAGAGCGCAGTGTGCTGTTCAAAACTAACCCAGAGCGCTGTCTGATGTTCAAAACAAGCCTAGAGCGCAGTGTGCTGTTCAAAACTAGCCTAGAGCGCTGTCTGATGTTCAAAACTAGTCTAGTGCGACATCTGCTGTTAAAAACTAACCCAGAGCGCTGTCTGATGTTCAAAACAAGCCTAGAGCTCAGTGTGCTGTTCAAAACTAGCCTAGAGCGCTGTCTGCTGTTCAAAACTAGTCTAGTGCGACGTCAGCTGTTAAACACTAACCCAGAGCGCTGTCTGATGTTCAAAACTAGCCTAGAGCGCTGTCTGATGTTCAAAACTAGCCTAGAGCGCTGTCTGATGTTCAAAACTAGTCTAGTGCGACATCTGCTGTTAAAAACTAACCCAGAGCGCTGTCTGATGTTCAAAACTAGCCTAGAGCGCAGTGTGCTGTTCAAAACTAGCCTAGAGCGCTGTCTGATGTTCAAAACTAGCCTAGAGCACAGTGTGCTGTTCAAAACTAGCCTAGAGCGCTGTCTGATGTTCAAAACTAGTCTAGTGCGACATCTGCTGTTAAAAACTAACCCAGAGCGCTGTCTGATGTTCAAAACAAGCCTAGAGCGCAGTGTGCTGTTCAAAACTAGCCTAGAGCGCTGTCTGCTGTTCAAAACTAGTCTAGTGCGACGTCTGCTGTTAAACACTAACCCAGAGCGCTGTCTGATGTTCAAAACTAGCCTAGAGCGCAGTGTGCTGTTCAAAACTAGCCTAGAGCGCTGTCTGATGTTCAAAACTAGTCTAGTGCGACATCTGCTGTTAAAAACTAACCCAGAGCGCTGTCTGATGTTCAAAACTAGCCTAGAGCGCAGTGTGCTGTTCAAAACTAGTCTAGAGCGCTGTCTGATGTTCAAAACTAGTCTAGTGCGACATCTGCTGTTAAAAACTAACCCAGAGCGCTGTCTGATGTTCAAAACTAGCCTAGAGCGCAGTGTGCTGTTCAAAACTAGTCTAGAGCGCTGTCTGATGTTCAAAACTAGTCTAGTGCGACATCTGCTGTTAAAAACTAACCCAGAGCGCTGTCTGATGTTCAAAACTAGTCTAGAGCGCAGTGTGCTGTTCAAAACTAGCCTAGAGCGCTGTCTGCTGTTATGCAACCAATAATGGCAAATATAATATGTAAAGGTGAAAGATATGAATACCAGTATGTTTTGTAATGTTTACTCACTTGGTTCTGGTTGGCACTCAAGCCATTGACTAGCATCATGTTAGCACCAGAATAGCCTCCCGTGGTGCTCATACTATTTATGCTGGTATGAGAGACTGGCATCATTCCTCCACCACCTCCCTATGAAGACAGAACACATTAGATTACATTATAGAACACATTACATTATATATTACATTATAAAACACATATTGCGACCCCTAGCATGTTTGCATTAAATTAACAAAGCAAGAGTGTCATTTGAAGCAGATTTTACAGCACCATGGCAACTTTGCCACCTTTATGCATTGCGATAAATTAAAAATAAATGTTTATTTTTTTTTAAACGTATATCTTTTTAAAATCATATACAACTGAACATTAAGCATGACCTCACTCTTGAGGAGTGGCGGTCTCCAAAATTAAACCAAGAATAGACTTGTGCTGAAAACATTATGCCCACCAGTCTCATTACATGGGGTTGATATTAAATGAAACTAATTATTAAATGACAAATAAAAATATTATGGTTGTTAGACTGTTTAACTTTGTGTTGTCAATGTGCTTGGGTTTATATAGGGCTATTGGGGTATGTGCACTGTTTGTATGTTTATAACTACAAGGATAGTGGAGGTCGCGAGTCACTGAAATTGTTATTTTAAGGGTCACAGGCTAAAAAGTTTGGGAACAGTACTCTGTACTATATAACAGTTTTGGGATTTTTTTTTTATACCGTTTCATAACTTAAACTTTCTTTATTTTTTATATTTATAGTTATTTCTTTCTTTCGTTTATATATGTAACGAAGGCCAGGTAGCGAAGTGCTATGCAGGTAAGCCTCACTCTAGTGACCGATGCTAGAGGCCATGGTCTTTAGCCTCCTTGTTAGAGCAAACGACTAATATGCACAGAATCGCCGGTTGGATCTCAGCTCAGACCGAGTTGGGTGCAGTTAGGCTACGTTCACACAGCAAGGCTTAGTGTACAAATCGGATTTTTCTTCTCAGATCTGATTCTTTTTTGCATGGCTGTTCACACTGTTGTTATAAATGTGGCCAATATAAGATTTGCAGTGTGAACAGATCCTGTCCTAAACTGACCCGCATGCGCAAAAGTACAGTTACGGACAGCACAAAATGTCTAATTATGCACACAATGCGTGTACTGTATGAAGCACGTTGTCAGATTATGCTTAATATGGTTATTGCCCTTTTCACAGACAACATGGTGTATTTCATGAACTGTAAAGGGTTGTCCTGTTACTACTAATGTGTACTCTGGCATTTGAAACCTAAAATAAGTTTGATTGAAAACACTGATCACTTGTGATTTGACATCCACAGTGCACGTCTTTGACCACCGGTGTAATGAACTCATCAAGGGTTAATGAGCAGCCGCAGACTGAATTGTGAAGGCGGAGTCGGTTCATTTCTGTTCGCAGTTATTTCATTTTACTTCGTTATAAACAACAGACACATGCAGAAGGGGGTTTTGGGTGCTTGAGCACCTGCCCTATTTTTCTCTGAGAGAAAGTTCCCCTTAAAATGAAAGTGCCCCCTCCTTTGCGCACGGATCCCCTATCCGCAACACCGCCCAATGCTCTTCATCTTTGCAATCAACCCGTGCCCCAATAGTTAACCAGATTGGTTAACAAGCACCAGTTTTGCCTTCAAATTTATTTTCAAAATGAACAACCAACTCTCTGTGGTAAAGTAATTGACCTGTGTGCTATTCTACTTTGCTGCTGATGAGTAGATGATGTTTGCAGCACAGAATGATGACGCATGTCGCTCAAAGATTATGTAAAAGTCACATGAAATCCTACATAACCGTTCACACTGCAGTCGCTTTGCAAAACATCAGATCTGTGTCTGATTTAATACATATGAAAGTGGCACAAATCTGAACTGAAAAGATCAGATTTCATGCGGTTCACACTGTCATCACCTGAGTCAAATGTGGGTAAAAAAAATCAGATTCGGGCCACATAGCCTAAGACCGGTGAGTTACACGTGGGGGCTTGTCTGGGATGGGAGTGAGGTTTAAGGGGATAAGTGTAACGGAAGCCAGCTAGCGAAGTGCTATGCAGGTTAACCTCACTCCTCTGACAGACGCTGGAGGCCATAGCCTTTAGCCTACTTGTTAGAGCAACAGATTCCCATGCACAGAATCACATTGGATCCCAGCTCAGATCGAGTTGGGTGCAGTAAGACCGCTGGGTTACACGTGGGGGCTCGTCCAGGATGGGAGTGAGGCAGTACCGGCGCTCACTATACGCAGAGTACGCAGGCTGCGTTGGGCATCAACTCCGGAGAGAGGCACCATTTCGGTTGCTCAAAAAAAATATATGAATATTTATTTAATAATTTTAACATAAACTGAGTGTAAATAAAATATATATTGATAATATGTTGTTAAATACATTTAAAAAATTCATTTTATGACGAACGCAAAAAACAAACATGTGGCGTGATTTTTTTCCCTGTATGTGCAGCACGGTCAGGTCCATCTTTGCGGCTGCTACCAGCATATTATTATAATTGATGCAAGTTGCAGCTCTATGCCCAAAAAAAGACATCAGCAGTCTGGAGCTGAGAAGAGGAAAAAAGGACAAGATGAATCGCGTGCATCACTTTCAGGTAACTTATGTCCATGAATCTAGAAAACATTATATTTTTGGTTGTTCAAGTAAATTAGTGAGGCTAACATTTAACTTCGCCACAACTACACCAAATCTGCCTGATTTGTTGTTTACGTTCAGTTTCTTGCTTTGCGGCTATGCATTGTGCTTTAAACTATGACAGGACATGTTCTATGACTTAGCGTTTGCCCCTCTTCGCCATGCTGCTACTATATGAAATAACAAAACTGACTCATTCTGTGATTTCTGAAAGATCAATAATATAAAATGAGTCAAATTACTGTAAGCTAAAGGCCATAAACCATTTTTATTGCATGAATTCATTAATGGTTATTTTTTTCTGAATGTTAACAAAGCTTTTGTTTAAAAGTACACTCATTAATTCTTAACAACCACAAATGTGCAAGGTAATATTATGAAGAGTGTTTGACTAGCCCGTTGTCTTTATGGTATGTCATGAGTTTTTTCTTTAAATGACAAATTTTTTCTGCATTGTACAATGGTTCAATGCTGAAATTTGTCACAAAAGAAGATGAGGTGGCATGACCAGCACTGCTCCAGAGACACCAGCAGCTGCACAGGTACAGACACAGGATGCAGCACTGAGGACCGTCCATCTCTACAGGTACAGAGAGGGCTTTATTCCTTACCTTTTGTAAATGTTTGAAATTGGGAATGCTTCTGCAGAAGACATGTCAAGTGTTTATTTTAATGTAAACTATTATTTTGAAATGTAAATATTTAGATGTTTAAGTATAATTTTGAGTGTTTATATGCATATTTATGTTTATAAATAAATAAATACATGTTTAAATACCATATGTGTTTTTGTTCCTCTATGGGGGCACAACAGTAAAAATTCTCATAGGGCACCCTTTTGGCCCTGGAGTGAGGTTTAGGGGGTGAGTGTAATGAAGGCCAGCTAGTCAAGTGCTATGCAGGTAAACCTCACTCCTCTGACTTCAAAAGGTGCTCTAGCGACAGACGTTAGAGGTCATGGTCTTTAGCCTCCTTGTTAGAGCAACCAATTCCCATGCACAGAAACGCCGGTTCTAGACCAGGTTGGGTACAGTAAGACCGGTGGGTTACACGTAGGGGCTCGTCCGGGATGGGAGTGAGGTTTAGGGAGGTGAGTGTAATGGAGGCCAGCTGGCAAAGTGCTATGCAGGTAAACCTCACTCCTCTGACCTCAAAAGATGCTCTAGCGACAGACGCTAGAGGTCATGCTCTTTAGCCTCCATGTTAGAGCAACAGATTCCCATGCAGAGAATCGCCAGTTCGATTCCAGCTCAGAGCAGTTGGATGCAGTCGGATCGGTGGGTTACATACAGTTGAAGTCAGAATTATTAGCCCCCCTGAATTGTTAGCACCCCTGTTTATTTTTTTTCCCCAATTTCAGTTTGATGGAGAGAAGATTTTCTCAACACATTTCTAAACAATAGTTTTAATAATTTATTTCTAATAACAAGAAACACTTCTGTACAGCTTAAAGTGACATTTAAAGGCTTAACTAGGTTAACTAGGCAGGTTAGGGTAATTAGGCAAGTTATTGTATAATGATGATTTGTTCTGTAGACTATCAGAAAAAAAATTAGCTTAAAGGGGCTAATAATATTGTCCTTAAAATGGCTTTTAAATTTTTTTTAAAACTGCTTTTATTCTAGCTGAAATAAAACAAATAAGACTTTCTCCAGAAGAAAAAATATTATCAGACATACTGTGAAAATTTCCTTTCTCTGTTAAACATCATTTGGGAAATATTTAAAAAAGAAACAAAAATTCAAAAGGGGGCTAATAATTCTGACTTCAAATGTATATAAAATGAATGTTTAGATTAGTTCACAGTAATCATTATGCAAGTATCATTACGCTCCCTAGGATTCGGTTTATTCTTCAGTAAGGGCTATATTCTTTGATTTGTAAATTATGCATTTAATAAACGGATTGTTTATTAGGACTGAGAACAGAAAAGGCTTGAGTGGTTTGTTAGTTAAATATCAATTGTCAAATCATTCAGAAAACTATTATATTTAGCATGGTGGCAGGGTGGCTGAGTGGTTAGCACTACCACCTCACAGCAAGTAAGTCACTGGTTCGAGTCCCGGCTGGGTCAGTTGGCACTTCTGTGTAGAGTTTGCATGTTCTCCCCGTGTTGATGTGGGTTTCCTCCGGGTGCTCCAGTTTCCCCCACAGTCCAAAGACATGCGCTATAGGTGAATTAAATAAATTAAATTGGCCGTAGTGTGTGTGTGTGTGTGTGTGTGTGTGTGTGTGTGTGTGTGTGTGTGAATGAGTGTGTATGGGTGTTTCTCAATACTGGGTTGCAGCTGGAAGGGCATCTGCTGTGTAAAACATATGCTAGATAAGTTGGGGGTTCATTCCACTGTGGCAACTCCTGATGAATAAAAGTACTAAGCTGAAGAAAATGAATGTATTTAGCATTGAGCGATGATTAATGATTAAATCAATTGTCAATTAAAATGACAATTGATCACAGGATTTTGTGCCCTTTTTTGTGCTGTGTTTACAGGCGTAAGCTCGCTTTACCTGCACATCAGCGGTGAACAAGAGGTGGGGCGGCAGAGTAAAATGACAGCAGTGAAGTGTGCCAGAAAAAACACAACCTGTGTGTAAATACTGCAATAGAGACATTTACTTACACTAACAGAACAATAAATATGATGCACATAAACCGTCAGCACAGTGAAAACTACTGTCACAGACGTCTATATGCAAAAACACTATTAATAAGCCAAACCACGCGGTCTGGATGATTTGCAGCTCCGCTTGCTCTGACGAGAGCTACGGAGATCACACGATGGACCAGTGTTTTCATAGCGAAAGTGTGGAGATGTTTTTCAGACTGAAAGAGAAAGTTGTTCTGTTACAGAAGCAGGTATTAGACTATTTTTACGCTCTTCTTTTCAAATTAGTTCATGCATATTTTTATAATTTGCTTATTATTACTAAATATTTAAAAATGTTAAAAATGATTTCTTCTTAAGAATATCACACTGATACTTACACCAATTAATTATACTAGTACTATTAATTATTCACCTTCAAAATCATGTTCAACTCGTCTCTATTCTACTTTATAATTTTATAATCAGTATATTATGCCAGTGGCCAGTCTCCTGGAGGAGAGGGCCCACTGATCACCTCTTTACACCCTGCTTTCTGGTTTAGGAAAGGCTTTCCTCTCCACATCAGCCATCTCAGTCCTCAGTGAAAGAGTTTTTTTCAGCAGGGGACATTGTAAATGTGCAAAGACAGAGAAAACAGAAGTTAGAGATATGCTGATATTTCTTTTTTTAAATGTAAAATCCCAGCACAGTCACAGTTTTAATTTGTTTATATTAATGAGTCTTCTTTAGTTTGTATTATTATTATTATTATTATTATTATTATAGGTGGCCATAGATTTTTTTTTTTTAATCTAGATTATTCTCGAAATTAATCTAGATTAAAATGGCTCATTTGAATTCTGTCGATGGCATTCAGAATATGTGTGCTACCCAAATAACAAGTCTTTGAGAACGGGTTTCTCAAGCCAGGTGGCGTATTAGACCAGGGGCTCATCTCCTGTTTCCAAAATGCATCACAAACTGCTTGAGAAACTGTTCTACTATGATAATTGGTGATGAAAATAAATGATGTTCAATAAGATGTACTTGTGTTTACTAACTGTTTATTCAGTTAAACATCAATGTTGAACTGTAGGCCTACATAAGCTCCAAACAGCGATTTCATACTTGCTTTTGATGTACGTACATACAGAACATGCTGCTTCGCAACGGCAAGTTTACAGAGCCCTGATGGTGTGTCAAGCATTGAGTATGTTTACATGTTTACACAACAATACTTTAATATGATTTTAATATGATTAAAACAATACTCTGATTAAGAGTCACCATGTAAACAATGATTTTTGATTACTTAATGCAACTACAGTCATAACTGAACTAAACCGAAATGCAATTAAGACGTGGAGTATGCAGATATTAGTGGCATTACTGACAAACTATTACCGTCATGTAGGACTTCACGGCATATTTTCCGACAAGATCCACACAGGCGGCTGTCAGTAAAGGACACACACAGACCCACACACACCACGAAATGCGGAAGGTTGTGTTTTTTTTTTTCATTCGGCGTGCATTAATAAATTCCATAACACTCTCACCAGTCCTTACTCATTATTTGTGTCTAATACCCCAGTTTGTCACGGCGCATGAATGAAATGTTCGTGAGTTAAAGTGAAACTGACGAACTGCAGTTAAAGTCAGGCATCCTGCTGATTTCATTCAGAAGGGCACTTTTTTTTCAGACGCCTCACCAGTCAGGTATACATCCACGCTAAAATATCAAGGTGAAAGTCATCATAGCTTGCGTAGAATAGACCCAGCTCCCAACCCAACTTTGAGAATAGATTAACGCCGATATTTTTGTTTATTGTGCGATAAGAGTCTCGCGTTAACGCAGCACGTTAACATCGATAACGGCCCACCACTAATTATTATTATTATTTTTTTGGAATTTGTTTTAAAATAGCGATTGAGTTATGGACGAAAATTTATTATTTTGTAAAAAAAAATGTGCAGCATTTAAGAAAAAAATGAAAGGGCTAATTTTGTTAAAAAATCATGACTAAATCGTGAAACATGACATTAGTATTGTGAATCGTATCGAATCGTGAGTCAGGCGAATCTTTATATCCCTATAACCAATTGAAAATGAATGCTTTCAAATGCACAAGGTTTTAACATGCTTGAACTGTGTGTTCGTAACCATCTTTGCATTACGTGCGAAAGAAAAGCAGAAGTGTAGCATGAGAAGGATGTGCTCGAGTCTCACCATGTTCTGTGGTTTGCTCTGCTGGAGATGAGCGTTCACAACCTCCAGCATGTGTGATGTAACTTCATTCATATCCTCCAGCACTCGAACGCTGAACGCCACCAAAGACCTGTTATTCTGCAAGGAGAATCAGAAATATTTGTGAAGGAGAAACAGATTAAACTAGAACTAATACTGTTGAAATTATTTGCCCTCCTGTGAATTTTGTTTTCTTTTTCAAATATTTCCCAAATGATGTTTTACAGAGCAAAGAATTTTTTCACAGTATTTCATGTAGTATTTTTAGTCTTATTTGTTTTATTTCGGCTAGAATAAAAGCAGTTTTAAATTTTTAAAACCAATTTAAGGTCAATATTATTAGCCCCCTTAAGCTATATCTTTATTCAATTGTTTACTGAACAAACCATCATTATACAATGACTTGCCTAATTACCCTAACTTGCCTAATTAACCTAGTTAAGCCTTTAAATGTCACTTTAAGCTGTATAGAAGTGTCTTAAAAAATATCTAGTCAAATATTATTTACTCATAAAAATGTACTTTGTCATCATGACAAAGATAAAATAAATCAGTTATTAGAAATGAGTTATTAAAACTATTATGTTTAGAAATGTGTGTCTTTTCATTTAATGGATCGTAGGCTTCTCACAATAATCAATATATGGACTTATAGCACAATACATGGACAACCTCAATCATTTTTGGTGAGGCAATATATATCGTCCATTCATAAAAACCAATTCTAGCAAGATTTTAGCTGATTGAGCAACATCTCTATCTCTAGTTGAGGTGTCAGTGTCAGTATGGTTAAAAACACTACAGTACTAAATTGCTATAGTATATTTTCATGTGGGTGTCTGACTAAGGAAAATAGATTTGGTAGCAGATACCGCAGCCTCTGTTACTTTTTAACTTGCACATTTTTGTTAACATTTATCATTTTTTATTTATTTAAGATATGCGTTTCACATTCTGAATCCAATGCCTAATTATTAAAATGTTAAAATGACTATAATTCAATTAAATACTCTTAAGAAAAAAATATAATGTGTTCTTTGGAAGAGTGTACCTGCATTGTGACGATATTGTAGTGTCATTCTGGGGTTATATAATGAGTGGCATACAATGACAATAATATAGTTTAATTGCAATATATGTGCAATATATTATACAAAAAATAGATATTGTGACAGGCCTAATGGATTTCATTTAAAGCTATACAGCAGTCCCAGAACTGTCACTGCAAGTAATTGTTGTGGTTGCAAGGGTTTATTTTATATGTGCCTCCAAAAGTCCTCATTTTGGTTTTAGAGGTCTCCTACCACAAGTTTACATGCATGCAAGATTTACAAAATAAATCTTTATATTTTTTCATAATATTTATTTTAAATAAGATCTGTCCTCTCTAAGAGCCTGCTCTGTTCTGATAGATTTGCTCGTCTCTGACTGGTCGGATGGCCCCAATCTATTGGTCTACTGCTCAAAGCACATCTCTGAAAAGAGACATTACCAAATCTGACAGAAGACTTCCTTCCTGCACAAATGTACTGTTTTTAGCCCTCTTGACAACATTTAAATATTTCTAGATTGTTGTTGCTTAATGGAGAGATTTTTAAACAATAGTTTAATAACTAACTTCTAGTAGCTAATTTATTTAGTCTATGCCATGATGATATTTTACTTGCATATTTTACTAGTTATTTTTCAGGACACAAGTATTTAGCTTAAAGTGATATTTAAAGGCTTAGCCAGGTTAATTAGGCAAATCCTTGTATAATAGTGGTTTGTTCTGTAGACAATTAAAAATTATAATAAAATTGACCTTAAAATAGTTTGATTTTTAATAAAAACTGCAGTCAAATCTAAATAAATAAGACTTCCCCTCTCAAAATTTATATATTATATATATATTATATATATATATACACACACACACGCGCGCACACACATATACAGTTGAAGTCAGAATTAGCCCCCCTGAGTTATTAGGCCCCCTGTTTATTTTTTTTCCCCAATTTCTGTTTAACGGAGAGAAGATTTTTTTTTCAACACATTTTTTAAACATAATAGTTTTAATAACTCATTTCTAATAACTGATTTATCTTATCTTTGACATGATGACAGTAAAAAATATTTGACTAGATATTTTACAAGACACTTCTATACAGTTTTAAGTGACATTTAAAGGCTTAACTAGGTTAATTAGGTTAACTAGGCAGGTTAGAGCAATTAGGCAAGTTATTGTATAATGATGGTTTGTTCTGTAGACTATCAGAAAAAATATAGCTTAAAGGGGCTAATAATATTGACCTTAAAATGGTGTTAAAAAAATTAAAAAATGATTTTATTCTAGTCGAAATAAAACAAATAAGACTTTCTTCAGAAAAAAAAAAAAATACTATCAGACATACTGTGAAAATTTCCTTGTTCTGTTAAACATCCTTTGGGAAATATTTAAAAAAGAAAAAAAAAAAAAATCAAAGGGGGCTAATAATTCTGACTTTAACTGTATATGTATGTGCATATGTATGTATGTGTGTGTGTGTGTGTATGCATGCATGCATGCGTGCGTATATATATATATATATATATATATATATATATATATATATATATATATATATATATATATATATATATATATATATCAATGTATGCAAGTATATTAATTATAGTAAATACTTAGTAGTAGTAAAATCTCATTTGTCTGTTAAACATTACATAAATAAAGAATACTAATGATCACAGAAGGGCTAATGTTTTAAATGTTTTAAAGACATGTGCAATCTAAAGGTTTGCATGTACATGCAAGTAACAATAGACATCAGTCTGCATTTTACATTATTGCATGTAAACATTATACGCTTTTCATGTGCATTTGAGCATTCAGAAGTGTTCACGTGCATCTACAAGTGTTTCGTTCATGTGTGAAGTTTGATTTAAGCGCTACATGGCGCCTCATTTTTGTGTGTGAATTATCACAATGTAAACAACAGCTTCAGTGATTATGACAAGATAATTTGTTAAAGTTGCACAAGTAAATGCTTTTTCTCGACATGACGCTCCAGTGTTTTAAGGAACAGAATAGAATAGTTTTTTTTTTCACAGGCAACAGCATAAATAAACTATAAATAAATAAATGGGCTATCATTAAATCATCTTGACCGTCAGTGAATACAATCACATCTGTATTTATATGGTTATGTCACACTGCTATTTTAGACTCTTTGGCGCCATCTTGTGACTAAATATATTATGTGGGGGTAGTCTATGCTCTGTTCAGCTGTTTTCGTTTCCGTCAGCTTTTCCTTTAATTAATGAATTAAGTTCTTATGTATCTGCTTGTCTGTCAGATTGCGGTTTTTGACTGTTTGATGCCGTCTTCTAAATAAATCATACATAGGTTAGTATATTCTCCATTTAACCAGTTTTGCTTCTGTCAGCTTAGAATTTAATTAAATAATTAATAAACTATTATGGTTTAAAACAATGTTTTATATTATAATCAAATTTTTATATTTTATGGCAAGTAGCCATGTAATAATTGAGATAAAATCACCTCCAGGGTGCATTTCCCAAACAACAACGTAACTTGCGGCTGAACTATCATAGTACGATGCATCGTTTGGGAAATGAACGATGTAGTGACGAGTGTTTCCCAAAACCCCTAGTTTCTCTGTCGCAGATCCATAGTTTGAACCACGTTAGTTATAATGTAAAACGCCCATAATGATGCTCTAAGCGGGGTGGAGTAACAACTTCTTTAAAGAAGAATCACATAATTTCTTTGTGCAAATGATATTGTTTTACACAGACACGCATTTAAAATAAAATCCAATATTAGTTTTGGTAAAAACATGCACTCACTTTCCACTTTTTGAAATATATGTAAACAGCACATATAGGGCCTGTGTTTCCTTTACAAATATTATTGAGAACATTACATATTTTATTCTAAAACATAAAATCACTTACAAATGCTAACACCTATTCTAATATCATATATAAATCATATAAATAAATAAATAATGAGGCTATTTATTAAGAAATTAAATTTAATATTTATTATTAGAAAATGAAAAAAATTCCTACTTTAAAAATAATATTAATAATAATAATGATGATGATGATGATGATGATTATGGTCATGAGCCACGGCTGTGTTCAAAATGACATCCATGTTTTCAAAGTGCACTGCGAAGGGAGCACAATTGTAAACATGAAGATCACTAAAATTGAACTGTAAAAATACTTTGAAAGCAAATTACACCTAAGAGAGATGACTTTAATGCTTTTTTTAAAAAAATCATTCCAAGTGTAAATGTTAGAATGTTCTAAATGATTAGGGCATAGGGGGGAAAAGCAGGAATGGACCACAGCCAGGAACTATGTTTCTAACTACAGCTCTAGAGGTGTAGTTCCAAGCGTACTAGTTTGCAACGCAGTTTGCGAATGTTCGTTGGATCCATGGATTTGGGAAACGGCAAATCAACAAACTCTGTTTGTAATGACGGAACTTGCGACTGTAGTTGGTTATTGATGGTTTTCGGAAACGCACCCCAAGGTGGTTGTTTTTACAGAATAAAGTCCTTCAGTCCTATACAACAGTGCTCTGCTTCATTTTGGGCTGCTGCTAAACCTGTCAGGCTTTGTTTCATGATAACAACCTCCTAGATGTACTTTATATCTAACATAACATGTCACATGCAGTGTGGATGATGTGAAGAAGTGTCTCAAAAGCAGTATTGGCAGTTTACTTTTTTAAGAGGTAACGTCCATGAAAATGAATGACTGTAGCTATATTTCCATCAAAAATTGCGAATTAAATTTATGTGCAAACCAGGAAGACGTGCGAATAAAGCAACGTTTCCATCCAATGAGTCAAATCGAACAACATCGTCACTTCCTGATTAACTGACACCACATATCAACAGTAAAAATGGAATTTACTGAGGTAGAAGAAGCTGCATGAATCTTTTCTTTTTTTAATAAATGACTTGTGCCTCAGAAGACAATGCCGACACGAAAATAACGCCTGGTGGAGTTTGAAGTCTTAAGCAGGCGCTCTTGACAGTTCGGGAGGTAATTAATAATACAATAACACTAATACTGAAATGTTCAAGAATAACTGAAACAACATTTCAGATGTTTGACAGTGTGCTCAGCCTGCTGGTTTGTCCATTCACACACATTTTTATCATCACATGATCTCTTATAACAAAATATTATGACCTTGTTTTAAATGTGCATACTAGAATTTGCTCGGTAAAAGAGTTTCCATCGTAGTTTATCTTTTCATAACGAATAAATAGTTTATCCTACTCAGTTATGCGCATATGTTTTTATGCGCATTTTCAACATTTATGTGCATCTTGGCGTTTACAGCAACCGATTTTTATGCGCATATCCAAACTGTGCATAAAAATAGGTTGATGGAAATGTAGCTTGTGACAGACAGTAAAGGTCTTTGCACACTGAAGTCTGCAATTTCCGTATGGGTTTTTTTCGTATTTATATCCAAACATTTCGTCATGTACACAAAGCTTGCACACGGAGTCTGATGCGTATTAATGAATCCATTCTGGGGAAAAAGAAGCGACACATTACGGAGTCAGATCAAGCAGTAATGCTTTGTTCTCCTTTCTTATCTTCAAAATAGAAAAAGAAAGAGGAATAGGCTACAAATTTTGTGAATCCAATTCTGCAAAGCGAAGAATGAGGGTTGTCCTCCTTATCAAAGATCTGCGCGGGATTATCGCAAAATGCAAAGTATATTTTTAGAAAATTATTGAAATTTTGATACTTTTCTTATGACTTCACACAATTCTGTACGTAAACAAATCGGTGGCTCTTAGTGAAAAACAATTTTTTCGAATGAAAAAAACCAACAAAAATCTAACCTGATTAGAATTTTTTGATGATGGATAAACGTTTCGGAGGCTGTGTATCATTGACACAGTGTGAGGTCGAATTTATTTTTTAACGTGTAAAAATTACAGACTAAAGTTTTAGATTCAATGCACAATAACCTTAGGTGGAAATGATCATTTTTACAAATATTATATTTTGTTTGTACAAAAGTAAACTAACTTTTAAACTAACCCCCAGAAGCCTAATCTAAAAATCTGATAGTGCATCTTATTACCCTTTTACACAAGTCTATAAAAGAGCACAATAATTCACATTTTCACAACTAATTCACAACCTCTGACCTGAAAAGAGCGAAGGTTGCCAGAGACTTTGACGTAAGAGCCGGGAGGAATGACCGAGTTATCCACACCCATGTCCTGGAAGAAATAAACAGTCAATATAAATATAAATTTGGCTTTTAGAAAATAATCTTATGAAATCAAATGGACAATTTTAGCTGATATTGGATCCTACTTTTACTTTATGGCATGTCAGAATCATGACTTTTGGTTAATTTCATGGCAAAAACAACTAAGAAAACACAAGTAAAAAACACAAATTAAATTTTACCGAGTTTTAACAAGTTAAAAAGATTTCATACATTAAAATATGATAAAAATTATAAAACTTTTAAGGTAAAACCTCACTTAACTCTTTAAGGGAGTTCACTTAATAAAAAATTAAGAGTTTTCTACAAACGTTAAAAGCAAGACAGTACAATGCAAATATAATTTACAGAAAGAGAAATCTTGCAAAACATGCATGGAGTAGGATAAGTAAAAAAGCATGAGTCAGACTAGTATGGCCAATAATGCATTTGATAAACTTCCCTTGATCAAATCTTTTTTTAGCTGATAAATTGTCTTACAAAAACAAAACAAGCCTAATACAGAAATAATCATGCATGCACTCATTTCTAGGGGTGGGTGATATAGAAAAAAAAAAAACTCATCTCATTATCGCCAGCATTTTTCCAATATTCAATATATATCTCGATATGTTTGCGTTTTCTTTTAAACAGCAGAAAATGATTTTTTTGTGCCCCAATTAAAAAATAACTATTTAGGAAAGCTACTGTAGCAGAGTAAATACAAACAAAATGTTTAGTGTATATATTATATAATGATATAATAGCATGATAAAATAATAACTTTTAGTAATATAAAGGTGATTAATAATAATAAACAAGATAATTCAATAATAAAATGATAATTCAATCTCATTAAATTGTATATATAGAATATATAATTATATTTCTATAATTTAAATAAGATTAAATTACAATTTTATTATTATTAGCCACATGTATTATTAAACGTTATTAGTTTAAAATTATTATTCAATCTTATAAAATTATATTTATATACACACACACACACACACACACATTATAGGGTATTGTGTGTGGAGTTGAGGAAATAAATGAATTTAATCCATTTTAGAATAAGGCTGTAACATAAAAAAATGTGGAAAAAGTGAAGCGCTATGAATACTTTCCGGATGCACTGTAAGTATATATATATATATATATATATATATATATATATATATATATATATATATATATATATACACACACACACACAATTTTAATATTGAATTATCTTAATTATTATCCACATTTATAAACATTTAAACATTATTTTTTCACGCTTCACTAGCGCGTTTGTCCGTTTCTAACTGCTTGTGATAAGCACTTTAACACAACCTAATCATGTACGTTATCATCACCATGAGCTTAAGTTCATTATTTTATATATAGACGCACAGCGAGCGCATGAGCACGTGCAAAAAGAGAAAGTGAAACCACCCATACATTTTTTTTAGATATACTGAACCATATATTCTATTTAGGCTTATATAAATGATTTATAGCGTGTCCTTCAACCTATTCCGCATCAAGATTCTCGGTACTCTCTCTCTGTGTGTGTGTGTGTGTGTGTGTGTGTGTGTGTGTGTGTGTGTGTGTGTGTGTGTGTGTGTGTGTGTGTGTGTGTGTGTGTGTGAATAATTATGGTTCAGATGTCGGTACTAAAACATTGTCAGTAATCTCATGAAACCAAATGCTTAAACATTAAATCTAGCTTTTAGAAATATTAAAAATATATAGGTCTATATTGGTCTGTCAGGGCTATGTAGGGGATACGCACTTACGAAATGAATGCTTGTGTATGAGATATGCTCACCTTGTGGGCGGATATTCCCCATTTATTCATTTTCATAACCATACGCAAACAGGGACCTAACGTATTTTGACTGTATAAAGAGTATTTTAAGAGTGTTTTGTGACCACACCGAAAATAAAGTGCGTGTGTTTTTTTTGGTGACTAATTCATCATCTCCTCCCATGTCTTTTTCTACTGTGTTTATCTTCTCCCTTCTGCATTTTGGAAAGATGTCAAATAAGACCTTGCCTCACCTCATGTCTCCTTTGCGCACACTGATGCTGGGTGCATTCTTTTGGAAATGTATATGCCTGAATTTGATCCGAACCATCTCCAGATAAGTGAACCACTGTTTTACGAAAGATACTGGACAATCCTGCATCGCATTGGGGAATCATATCGATATATCCCCAGAACTTGATATACCTCCCAGCCCTACTCATATCTTTAGCCTAAAATCCCATTGCACAAAAACACTGCAACAGTACCTCTGTGTCAATCCACTGCTTGACATCCATGGGGGCTGCAGTCATGTCATCCACCTTGTACTGGATGTTGATTGTGGATTTATCCGTGCTTCTGATCACACCAACAATAGTCACCTACACAGCATCAAACACAACATGAGTCAAATAAACAGAACTATAAAAAGGATAATAACAATGCAGTGTTGCATTGCAAAGCCAGAGCGTTAGAGCCAATCGCAGCCCTTTCTGTTGAGCATGTGACCAATCAATCATAGGGGTGTAAGAACTCGCTCGACGGGGCTCATAAAGCGGGATATTTATTTGTTCATTTGCCATAAATGCTCATGTGGTTCTGTGCATTTACTTGAGCTTTTAAAGATACAGTTTATAACTATCTGACTGCTTGTATTAAAGGACAAAATTGTATTACAAATTATATATAAATATATTTATACATTTTAATACAAGAATTCTTGTGTTGTGAAGTCAAATATAAAATTGTGTATTAAAAGCATGGTCAGTGCATCGTGATGCACCGAGATATCGAACTGAATCGATGGCATGATAATTGTAATCATGCCAAACAATGAGACCAGTGTAGGTTCACACCTCTATCGCTTTACCTGCACATCAGTGGCTAGGAAGAGGTGGGGCAGCAGAGTGAAATGACAGCAGTGAAGTGCACCAGACAACACACAAACTGTGTGCAAATACTGCAAAACGACGTTTCATAAGACTAACAGAAGAACGAATATGATGCATATTAACTTTCAGCACAGTGAAAACTACTGTCACAGACGTCTATACACAATCAAACTATTAATAAGCCAAACCAAGCGGACCAGATGATTTGCAGCTCAGCTTGCTCTGAAGATCACACGGTGCACCAGTGTTTTCATAGCGAAAGTGTGAAAATGAGTTTCAGACTGAAAGAGAAAATTGTTCTGTTACAGAACCAAGTACTAGACTATTTTTATCCTCTCCTTTTTAAATTAGTTTCTGCATATTATGCAAAAAGTTTGCTTCTAAACCCTACTATATAATTGGTAATGTTCTAATCAGTATTTTCTACCAGTGGCCAATTCCCTGAATCAGACGGCCTATTGACCTCTGTACACCCTGCTCTCTGGTTTAGGAAAGGCTTTCCTCTCCACACCAGCCATCTCAGTGAAATGTGCAAAGACCTCAGCTTATGCCAGAAAACCGAGATATGCTGCTATTTCTTTTTTTAATATAAAATCTCAGCACAGTCACAATTTAAGCTTGTTTATATTAATGAGTCTTTTTTAGTTTCTACTATCTTATTTATTTAATTATTTATTTTTTATTTGCTTTTAAAATAGCAATTTAGTTATGGCAAAAAATGTGCAGCATTTAAGAAAGAAATGAAAGGGCACTTTACCTTTAATTGGTTTCAAATAATTTTTTTTCAAAAATCATGACTAAATGGTGTATCGTGAGATCAGTATCGTGAACTGTATCCAATCATGAGTCAGGTGAATTGTTACATTCCAACATAGTATTTGTTTTTGCTACTATGGAAGTCAATGGTTACAGGTTTACAACATCTTTCAAATTATCTGTGGCAACTATTATTATTTTATTACACACATATATATATATATATATATATATATATATATATATATATATATATATATATATATATATATATATATATATATATATATATATATATATATAGACTTTTTTTAATGTAATAACAACGTCCAAACTACATACAACGCAGCACTTTAAGCACAATGCAATAAAAGAGTTGAATTATGTTTTGCACTTACGAATTGGATTTTGTACACGTGAATTGCGTTGTGGATGTATTCATTTTATTTTGTAAATGTATTATTTTTGAGACTGATCTGGCTCCATAAAATGGGAACCCTTTCAATAAAAATGCGTATATTTAGTGATTCTTCAGACTGACCTGTGCGATCTCCACCTCTCCCACTTTAAAGACGTCCTCGGCCTGCACCGCCGACATCAGCTGAGACACCGTACAGGGAACGATCTGCTGCGCTCGTGTCCTCTGAACACGTACACAAACATCACTCTACACCTTACAGCATCACACATGAAGATCATAATACTACAATGATTGTAGTACCAGATACCACTGTTTTCATCATCACTTAAATAACATGACAATTGCTTCAATAAAAATGTGAAAATAACAATACTACACAAAATGGTAATTCCGATAAGTACACAAAAGACGTATTAGGCTCAAAATATTGAAAGTAGTATTATTTTTACTCATCAGAATTGTTACCAAACCTATAAATACTGCAATAAAGTTTTGGAACATACTAGAAAAAAAACTTCTATAAAATATGTTTTTATATACCTTATTAAATTATATTCAGTATGCACAATCAAAAACAGGCCTACACATTTATATGAAATACATAAGGAAAGACAATTTTGTCAATGAAAATTAAAAACATGTCATTGAAAAAAAAAAGACTAAATCTTTTTATTTTTTATTTAATTTTTAAGTAACAGAAAATAGCTTAAGTTTCAAAGTTTTGGCTTGTATTGTATTAATAATGAATTAAGTAATTTTACATATATTTCAATGTGTCCCCTTTTTTTTTTAGCAAATAAATATAATAATAATAATAATAATAATAAACAATAATAACGACCATTAATGTTTTTTTCAATTTACTTCAATTTATATAAGACGGCCACTCATATGAAATTTTTTATATTTAATCACTATTCTGCAAAATATTTCATTTTACCCATTTGTAAACAAAAAGTTCACGTTACAATGATTTAAATTGTGATTACATTTATATTAATGAATTACTCTTTTAAATATGTAGTTAAGACCCACATAACATGTATTTGCTTTCATTTTATTAGACTCATTAATTACTTGAGCTTAAGAACGGTTCAATTTTTTACATTTCGTTGTCACAAAAACTGAATCATTGAAGTGAACATTTCACTTGTATATTTGGATTAAATTAAACTTTACTGCAGTTACACATGTACAAGGCAACGAAACGCAGTTTAGCTCTAACCAGAAGTGTGATAGAAGCAAGTGCAGGATATAGGTAGTTAAAAGTTCAATTAAAGAAAACTCAGGGTTCTGGAGGTTTCACCAAGTCAAATTTAAGACTTTTTAAGACCATCAAGAATGAAATTTCAGACTTGTATAGGGCTAAACACTAAGGATTTTTTTAATTGCCCAGCAGAAAAAATATATATATGAAGACTTCAGATACATAAACCTCTAGGTGCCATCTGAATTTTTATCCTAAAATTAGCATTTTTCTTAGGCTATTATGTAAAAGTTGAGCAATTTCCCTTTTAGATCAATTAATATGTTATTTTGAAAATAGTTAACACAAATATAGGAGTCTCTGAAAAATGCTCATTTTAGAAGAAAATTTCAGACGGCACTTAGAGGTTTTTGCATCTGAACTCTTCATTTACTTGCCCCATCAAGAAATAAATTCTAATTAGTTATTAATTTTACATTTTAAATAATGTGTCAAATCAAGCAGACCCTGGTTTAACAAGCTAAAAGTCTGCATAACATACTTTTATAATATTAGTTTAGTTATCGAATAGAGTTATAAAACAAAGTTAGTCATAAATAAATTAAGCTATAAATTAGTAGTAAATGAGCAATTCCAGCGCTATGGATGTGACATTTGCAGTAAAAACTCAAAACATAAATTCACATATGTTAACATTATTTTGAAACATCTGTTTATATTTTCCAGACCAACTGGTCACAGAGTTAAGGGACCAGAAAAATGCCAATCTGTAAACATTTTTTATACTTTAAATGGGGAAAATAAACATGCGTTATGGATGTGAACAAATAAGTCTGTAAGTTTATAGTAAACAACATGCTTTGAAGAAATTCTGTGAATTAAACTCCACAACCCAAAAGAAATAACGCTAATCAAAAGGATAAGAGTTGGCACACTATTAAACAACCATGAGGAAAAAGTGTCGTTATGGATGTGACATTTCTGCATTTTGGGTGTGACAGATGTGAAATTGCCACTTGTGTGACTTTGGTAATTCAAATAAAATAGTTTAAAAACA
Organism: Danio kyathit; assembly: GCA_903798195.1. Classification (NCBI taxonomy): domain Eukaryota; kingdom Metazoa; phylum Chordata; class Actinopteri; order Cypriniformes; family Danionidae; genus Danio; species Danio kyathit. The sequence continues at coordinate 8,209,210 of LR812534.1, forward strand.
TTGACAGAGACATTTTTGAGTATTTCTAAAGTGCTGTAAAATGCGTACATTAAAAAAAAAATGGAGAAAGAGAAACGGTTTTGATATTTTGGTGAAAACTTAATTCTTTTCATGGCAAGGTTGACATTTGCTTGGAATTGCTCAAATAGAGTTATGCTGAAAGTTTTATTGAGATGCATTGCTGGTGAATGGATGGGTGTTGGATCGAATAGGTAGCTTTATATAAACTGAATAAAATTAAGACCCGTTTAAAATAATTTAAGACCTACAAGACAATATTGTGCTGAATTTAAGACTTTTTAAATCCTAAAATTTTGTTTTTGGAATTTAAGTAATTTTAAGACTTTAAGACCCTGAAACTATGGATAATATTTACAGATGAATGTACAATGAATATAATATACAAGTCATATTAACTATAATAAGATATTTAAATGTTTAACTGCCCCACCAAGAAAACATTTTGGATTGCATTTCTTAACTAACAATGTTGCTAGTTAACACACTCAATGCATTTTTTTTTCCAGCACATCCTATAATTTCTAAAATAACAGCCTCTAACAAAGGGTAGATATGTCGGTTTATGGTAAAAGTACCAGACTTAACACATATACTATAAAAAAATATGAAAATATGAAGTGTAAGACTAATTTATTTAAAAAAAAATATTCAAAATAAACCATTTTTGAATACTAAATCATGTTTTTTTTTTTTTTTAAGTACACCATAAAATATTTCAGATTCTCATTTAACATGTTTTCCTATTTTTATTTACAATAAAACCAAAATCAAGTGTAGTAGTGCAACAGGATTATGTTTGTTTGTTTGTTTTTGTGAACCAACAATGATGTGTAGTGTAAACCATTATTAAAACAGTCATTCTTTAAAACGGTTAAAAACATGGTCAACCGTTTGGTAGAGGGACAGTCAAAGGCTTAATATGGTATTAAAGATATTTAATATGAACCCTAGATATATTTAAACATATTTTGTGAATTAAATCCAATATCCAGACCCATATACAGAGTATGGAGACAGACCACTGACCCCTTTTTTGTCTCCTCCTTGAGAAGCGGCTGGTGACCCGAATCCTCCAGGAGACTGTGTGTATCCAGCCATACTGGCCTCACCATATTTACCTGCCAACATATGAATATCATACTTCAATCAAAACGACTTAATGGTTGAAAACCAGACTGACTGTAGTGCGTCAAAACAGACCTTGACAACCGACATCACACTGACAATGTTTTAACAGAGCTTTCTGACTCTCATTAGCGCGCTAGCAGAGTAAACTCAGCTCTACAGCCAAAATAAAGTTACTTCTAAAGCACATACCTTGGTTCCACATTTCACTCGTGAATGTTTTTCTTCTGAATGCCAACTAGACCGACAAAACGCTCGAAAATCTCCCGCCACGACTGATCGCGCACTGTTTGACGTCACGTCTCGAAGTCCGCGCTCTCAAAGTGCGCGTGCGCGTGTGTCATCTGCCGCGAAAGTTCCACACATAGTAAAATAAAAGTCCACACCAGCTTGTATGTTGATAAAACCGTTTTTAAATAAAAATAAAACAGAAAAATAAATGAAAACAACAGATATTCTGTAATCTTTTTTCATTGACGTTTACATTAAAAACGTTCACGCTCGTTCTCGTATGTTTTGGCATAGTTTAAGCATGCAAGTTAAGCGGGCTATGCTCAGTTATAAGTTGTTTAAATACTACAATAAACTAATTATAATAATTTACCTTATATGTTAATGTTTTTAAAAGTAACACTGAACAGTGTTTAAGATGCAAACTAATTTTTGAAGACTTTTAATATGAAATGACGGTGTCGCATTTATTTGTCGTCACGTTGTTTTGCGTGTCGCGTGGGACGTATCAGTGAAATCGATGAATCTACCGCTTCTGTGAAGAAATACTAATGGAAGAGACTGCGAACACAGATGTCCTCTTTCTTGAGCTCAGACAGAAGCTGCAAAGCGGTCTTTTGTTCATTCGGTAAAGTTTTTCATCTTCTACTTTGGCTCTCTCATAGTCACTGACTGTCAATGCGGTGTTTCATCAGTGCATGTGAGGGAATATGTCATGTACGTTTAGTATCAAGCGATTAAAAATGATTTCTTTTATTAGGGTACAGCTTATTTTAAGTTCCTTTGCTGGAATAATAGGTTATACAATTTCAGAAAGCAGACTTTGATATACTGGAAACACTAGAGAGGACTAAAATAAAGTCCTTTAAATGTTTATCCTTAGGTATTAAATGTCTGTAAATTATTTAATATACTGTTTTATTTTTTACACTAGTTTTATACATAGACTGTAAAAGGTTTAATATGATAAAATGGTTAGAATTGCCTAAATGTAACACTAGATGGTAGTATTGGCCAGACAGTTGGACAGCTTATTTAACGTCGTGACATTTTCTTTATGAAAAAAATGTTATGACTACAATTCTCACTTTAAACCTCTTAAAATAGGAGAAATTGATTTCTAACAGGTTTGTGTCCTCAAATTGATCCTGTATGTAGCACTGGTTTCTTTCACATTTCATCCAAAATCTTCATGCACTGTACAAAATGCTGTGTTAAACACAATTCCTTCATGTTGTCTCAACTCAGATCGATTAAGTTTACTGAATTTTTTATGCAAATTTAAGTATATTCAACATAAAACAATTAAGTTCACCCCAACAAATCTCAAGAATTGTGTTTATTCAGCTTTTGTTGAATAAGTAGTTTGAACAATCAGCAAAAATATATTTTGTGTGCTATAAAAATGGCTTACTCACTTTTTTAAGTGAAGTAACTACTTGTTTTCAAGAGTGTTCAGCTTTGTTTTGATTAGATTTCTCTCTGTTGTAGCTGTGAAATGACTGAAATCGAAACTTTAACGCAGGGGTTCCCAAACTTTTCAGCCCGCGACCCCCAAAATAACAATACCGGTGACTAGTGACCCCCTCATTCATCTGAGGTGGTTATAAATATACAATTGTTGCGCACACATAAATAGGCCTATATAAACACAAGCATATTGACTACACAAAAAAGTGCAACAGTCTAACAACTATATCATTTTTATAGTCATTTGTTAATTTGTTAAATTTAATATTAACCTCACCTAATGAAACTGGTGGGCACAATGTTTTCAGCACAAGTCTATTCTTGATTTAATTTTGGAGACCACCACCAATATCATCCTCAATGTTCAGTTGTGGCCTGTGTTTATTATTAATGTATTTGATTGCCATAAAGGTGTCAGACAGTTTAACCTGGTGCTATAAAATCAATCTGCTGCAGCTGACGCTATTGCTGTGTTGTTAATTTAACGTAAACACACACTCCTATGAAAAAAATAAGTTAAGGGCTGATGGCTTTTCATTTGCATGTTGTTGCTTTTTACTATTAAAAACTAGTGTTTTTATCTTCTGTGGGTTATGGTTAAAATATGGTAATTCTAATAGTTTAATAAAATTTATTTGACTTTTGGAAATCACCAAGCGACACCCTGTCATTGTCCTGCGACCCCCACTTTGGGAACCACTGAGTTAGACAATGTAATAATAACTTGAAGAGACGAATGCTTCAGCGTTTACTTTATTTCAGCAACAGACGACTTATTTAATGCCGTGATATTTTCTTTTTGATAAATTTAGTTTTTCAGAGTAACTGACTACAACTCTACTTTTAGTTTTTAAGCCTCTTAAATTTGGAGAAATGGTTTTCTAACAGGTTTTTGTAGTTTCTTACACATTTCATCTAAAGATTTTACTGTAAAAAACGGATTTACTCAGCTTTTTACGGTGAAGTATTGTTTTTTAGAGTGCTCTGATGTGATTTGTGTCTTGTAGCTGTGAAATAACTCGAATCATTCAGATTCAGCGTAGTGATATGGAAATTGTAATTCACTCAAAAACCTGCCGGAAGTACTTTAGCTGTTTTCTTTTTTTTTTTTTTTTATCTGAATATAACTGCATGCTCATCAGCCAATCAGAATCGAGAATTTGGCAGCCCCATAGTATAATGGTATATTATGTTATTAAATCCAATGCTATGTTAAATAAATGTTAAATAAATCCACTTACTTGTATGTTGAGTGAGTCTGGCCTCATTTGTAACTCATTAAGCTTCTACTTGGAAATCTAGACTATTCTCAAAAAATGATGTTTGCTGCTTTTTATTTAAAATTAACAATTCTTTTCGGCGCAATAGCCTAGTGGTTAGCGCGTCGACATATGGTGCAGTAGCACTTCAGGGCGTCCCGAGTTCGAATCCCGGCTCGAGGACATTTCCCGTCCCTACCCCCTCTCACTCTCCCACTTCACTTCCTGTCTCATTACTGTCCTATCAACTTAATAAAGGCAAAAAGGCCAAAAATAAATCTTAAAAAAAAAAGAACAATTCTTGAGTTTTTTTACGACAGTTTAATTGTTTTACGTTCAATCCACTTAAATTTGTACACAATTAATACGTTAAAAAGCCCCTATTTTGCATTATAAAAGGTTCTAATTTAGTTTTGGGGGTCTCCAACAACAGGCTGATATGCATGCGAGGTCAAAAAACACTTTCATTGTCTTATAATATGCATTTATTTTTACCTAATTATCCCAGCGACTCCCATATGAATTGTTTAGCATTTGTTCCAAAACCCCTCCTTGGCATGAAACTAATCTGCGCTGATTGGACTGATGACCCAGTCTGTTGTGATTGGTCGGCTGCGTTTACCACGAGGCAGAGAGAAAAGCCTACCACGGCTATGAAGTAGCAGCCAGAGAGTATATGAGAGCCCAATGCAGGAATGCAATAAAGCAATGCAGTTAAACACCAGCATATTACTCTACTCTTGACATTACCCCAAGTAATAACAACGACACACATTCAGTATTAATCCACACAGTGGCAAAGTTGAACTATTTTGAAAATTGACCACGCCGTGTGTTAGGAACAGCTGATGGTGGCCATAGCAAAGGCAAACAGCAGAGGATCGCAAGTTCAGAAACGCATTTAAATCGCTAAAGGAAGAAGCACTCGTCGCGTTTTCAACATGGTTTTGGACACAATGTGTGAATAGCCCATAAAGTTTTAACCTGAGAAATACAGTACAAGCACTGATCTATTCACCTTATTCTCCGCGTACGGGCGGACGCAGCCATTTGAATCATTTTGGCTCGAGACTTCCGGTCTCATTCACTTCCATTCATTTTTAGACGTTAAAAACAGCTCGTTCTGCTGCTTGATATTGCACACTGAGGTTTTCTTATTATATTATTCTATTTTGTCTGTATAATCATGCAAACACTTGTTTGTAGAGCGAGTAGTTTGACCGTTTTCAGCCGTTTATTATTCCTAGTCATTTCTCCCATAGGCAACTGAATCGGAAGTTCTAAAACAATCGCAAAAACGAGCGCACTTTCGCATTCAAGAATAAGGTCAATAATAGATACGTGATTACAAGCCACGCAGGGCGATCACAACTTATAACACACAATTAAACACATATTTTGCAAACTACACAAAATGAGGTAACAATTTTAATGACACTTACATGTTATGATCCAGAGAAAAAAGAAACTGCTCCATATTAACTGTAAAAGTTACTGACCAAGTCCCTGTCAAAGTCTGACAGAGTCCCATATATAATAGTCTCTGCTGCTCCTTCCTTTTAAGGGCATCTAGGTTACCCCTTTTTCCAGATTTAATATAAGTTTTTTGTGTCCCCAGAATGTGTCTGTAAAGTTTCAGCTCAAAACACCCATCAGATTATTGATTATAGCTTTCACTAGTTTGTATTTTATAGCTCTCAACAGCTTTTTGCTGTTTTTGTGTACTGCGCCTTTAAGGCTAGTCCTCCCCGCCCACCGTTCTCACGTGCCTATCAGCGTGCCTCAGTCTCCACCCTCGGCTGCCTCAGACAACTGACAGACATAAAAGAAGCAGATCTCACGTAACGTTTGTAAGAAATACTACAGTAAGAACTTTACCAATGATTATTTGATGCATTTGTTGTGGAGCTGCAACGACGAGTCACCCACATTGTCGTTACAAAGTTCACACACAGACACAGCGCGGACAAACACACATACAGCGCGCGCATTTAGCTTTGCGCTGTTTTTGCACTGCAAATGTGACTGTATAGATATCTGTTATGTTAATGTACAAAATAAACCTGATTTAACGTCCACAAATCGGGATTGAAGCGTATAATTGTTCTGGCTGTGGTGATAAAGTAAATCTGAAGTATCTGAATCGCTGTAATTTATTACACACATGCACTCTTTTAAAACATTTTAAACTTGTAAAAGGCAACGCAGTGGCGCAGTAGGTAGTGCTGTTGCCTCACAGCAAGAACGTCGCTGGGTCTCAGGTTCGAACCTCGGCTGGGCTGGGTCAGTTGGCGTTTCTGTGTGGAGTTTGCATGTTCTCCCTGCGTTCGCGTGGGTTTCCTCCGGGTGCTCCGGTTTCCCCCACAGTCCAAAGACATGCAGTACAGGTGAATTGGGTAAGCTAAAATTGTCCGTAGTGTATTAGTGTGAATGTGTGTGTGTGTGTGGAAATTCCCAGAGATGGGTTGCGGCTGGAAGGGCATCCGCTGCATAAAATCGTGCTGGATAAGTTGGTGGTTCATTCCACTGTGGCGACCCCGCAAGGGACAAAGCCGACAAGAAAATGAATGAATGAATGAATAAACTTGTAAAACTCGCTCTTGATCACATTTGATGACGATTGATGATCGTAGCAAACTGAACAGACCTTTTATTCCTGGTTGCTTTGCGCACGTCCTGTCTTGTTGATAGGGTTATAAACGTTACTACGGAGACATGTTAATACGCAGCTGTCAATCAATTCGGTGGGCGGGGGGACCGCACTCCTACATCAAGTTGCGGTCGATCTCAAAACCACTCCAATTGGTCCATCGTTTTTATGTTGTTAAATTGAAAAAAAAGGACTAAGTGTGTTTATATCACCCCAATATGACGGTATAAACACTATACCTACACATATGTCTGTCCAAACAGCTTGAAAAGTAGATTTTTCACCATAGGTGCCCTTTAATAGTAAACGGCAGGTGAATCCTGCGTTGCTTTGTAGGTTATAGTATCAATCATCAGAAAAATAACAGGAACAAACACAGCACACTGTTGGCTATACTGTGATATTGTTGTGAACTTTACCCTTTATTCCCCGCAGCCGAATCTCCATCTGTCAGTGATTGTCATCTATTCGTGTCATGATCAGTCCCGTGATCCCCCGCGCTCCGCTAGTGTCTGAGGGGAAAGCTCGTTCACATTTTACCGGAACCGGTGCTACATATTTGGTAATGTACCGTATCGACGTCGACGCGTTCAAGCAGAAGATCCGAACCCAACTTGATTCATTCATTCATTCGACTCTGAGTCGACTATTTGGTTAAAGAATCAATAGTTTTAAACATGCTGCACTTTCAGGTTTAAACCTCAGCTGGATGTTTTCATTCAATTAGTGCTGTGTTACACACTGCATGGAAGGTTATTTTCAAAAACCCATAATACGGGCTCTTTAACATAATTCCTTCATGTTGTCCCAACACAAATCGATTGAGTGGAACCCAGCAGTAGTTGTACCAATGATTAGCAATTTACTTCATGTTTGACCTCCTCAGCAGTGACGTCATCGGTGATGGTGCAGATGTGAAGATCGAATCCAAACCAGAGTCCATCCTGAACATCCAGACTCCTGACAGGAGCTTTCAGGTGACCCTCCCACCTGGAGTCAGTTTGGTGGAGACGCAGAAGCAGAAAAGCCCAGCAAACTCTGAGCAAGGCTCTCATTACAGACTGCGTCTAAAGGTGGAGCAGCCGTCAGGTACTCGCTAAGATCTTTCACATCATTATTGTTAGCTTTTAGCATATCTATAAGCTAGTGCGCACCAAACCAGTGACAAAATTTGCGTTTAGAAGATATAAAACTGATATAAACATGTAAAGCAGTGTTTCTCAACCACATTCCTGGAGGACCACCAACACTGCATGTTTTGGATGTCTCCTTTGTCTGTCATACCCATTACAGGTCGTTCAGTCTCTGCTGATGATCTGAATCATGCATGTTTGGTTAAGGAGACAGGGAAAATGTGCAGAGCTGGTGGTCCTCCAGGAACGTGGTTGAGAAACACTGATGTAAAGCTTGCAGTTTGTCACTTCCACCTTGAATGGATCAACGGTTTTATTCTCGTCACTTCAAACTCCAGTTTCTCATCAAATCTTCTGACCAATCAAATGCTCTCTTACATGCCTCGCCCCCTACAAGGCTTCTCATTTGCTTTTCATTTGATGCGCTTGATCTCAACCACTCTCACTGGCAGAGTTGTGATTAAACAAAATGCTATTGGCTAATTTTTACGTCAAACATCGAATAAAAATTCAGATTGCAAAGCACTTCACGGGACCTTTAACCATGCGCTCTTCGTCACAGACCCAGGAATTAAAAAAAAAAAAAGTGACTCTCGTTTGATTTTTCTGATTCCTTCTCATTAGATTTGAGTTGAATTTGAGTAATGAGTTCATGAGCTGCATACACACACACACACACACACACCAGATTAACAGAGATTAATGAAGAACAAAGAAAACTCCAGTACCATGACCTGCTGCTCTCAGCCTGAACTGAACTACATGTCAGAACAGCTCAGAGTCAGCCGATTAAAAAAAATAATTTAAAACTTAGAAAACCTCATTTAATCCTTAATAAATGCTGTCCATTTTAGTCTTTTAAAGAGATTTCTGAAAGCAGCACGTCTCAATGTTATCAATACTGTATAAACATAATTCATAATTCATTTTCTCTCTTCAGAATCTCCTTGCAGTGTGATTGGCCGGCTGAGAGTCAAGGAGAGTTACTCCGTACTGTGCCAGTCCTGTGGCTCCAGAGTGCTCCAACACAGGTCAGCAGTGTTTCTATTTTCTTCTGGTTTTACTGATTTCTTTAACGTTATTTTAAAGTATTAAAGTATTTCAGAGTATCTCTTTCAACTAAAATTGAAGATTCATGTCATCATTCACTCATCCTCTACTTGTTCCAATCCTGCTTGAGTTTCTTTCTTTTGTTGAACACAAAGTAAGTCATAACTGAAGAATGCTGGAAATAAGCAGCAACTGACATCCATAGTAGAAACCAAAAAAAAATGATGGAAGTCAATGGCTGTTTTTTCTTCGGTATATCTTCCTTCGTATGAAAGAAATGAGTAAATGGTCTGGAAATGTCCATTTATTTTTCACATTTTCTTTTCAACAATGGAACCAAAATTATGATACAAACTTTTACATATGTGTATGTGTTTTTTAACAATAGATTTTAGCATCATATTTATACTCCATATTGGGGGTGTTGGGGAGTGGTATATCAGGGATTTTTTGTTGTCGCTTTAAATTTGGTTTGTCTTTAGTTTTCATTTATAAAGTTGAAGTCAAAGTTATTAGTCAATATGAGGTACAGTAAACCATCCATTGTTATTCTTATAGTGTCTAATAAAGTCATGTAAAATTATATTCAAGCTAATATTATGTTTTATTTTAACATAATTTGATTATTATAGTATTCAGGGCCAGCACATCCATAGAGGCGGCTGCCTAGGGTGGCAGAGCGGCGTACGCGGTGCGTCTCCCCGCCTTCGCTTTCGTCCGCAACAAACCACACAACATCTCAACACCCAGCTCCGCCAGTTGAGCTTGCTCCGGCCCTGATAGTATTATTAAGTATAAGTATAACAGAAGCCTGTTTTTGCATTTATTAGATGTCATGGGAATTGAGCTTTTTAGTCAGGAAATTTGGTGTTTGGCTTAAAGTCGTCAGGAAATCAAACTTTATTCTTCTTATTTTTATATGTATAAATGTATCTGTATGTATACGTTCCTGTGCTCTTAATTATTTTCTAAAAATTAATTTGCTCTCGTAATCTTAAATCAACCACCATAGCCTTCCTTCCACCTCGAAATTACTTTACCTGCTGGTCAAATGGAATTCTTTTAGGGTGGAGCTATCAGTCATTTAGGGGAGCGATATCACCCATTTGGGGAGGCACTATCCATCCAATTACGGCGGGACCATCAGTCCTTTAGGGTGGGGCTATCAATCCTCTTGGGAGGGGCTATTAGTCATTTAGGGTGGGGATATCAGCCATTTGGGGAAGCGTTGTCCATCCTTTAGGGTGGGACTATCAGTCCTTTAGGGCTTTATCAGCCATTTGGGGCGGGGCTATCCGTCCTTTGGGGCTGGGATATAAGCCATTTAGGGAGAGGCTATCCGTCCTTTAGGGCTGGGTTATAAGCCATTTGGGGAGGGGCTATACATCCTTTGGGGTGGGGAAAAAAACATTTCGGGAGAGGCTATACGCCCTTCAAGGCTGGGATATAAGCCATTTAGGGAGGGGCTATCCGTCCTTTAGGGCTGGGTTATAAGCCATTTAGGGAGGGGCTATCCGTCCTTTAGGGCTGGGTTATAAGCCATTTGCGGAGGGGCTATACGTCCTTTAGGGTGGGCATATAAGCCATTTGGGGAGGGGCTATTTGTCTTTTAGGGCGGGGATATAAGCCATTTAGCGAGGGGCTATCCATCCTTTGTGGCGGGACTATCAGTGATTTAGGGTGGGGCTATCAATTTTTTTTGGGAAGGGCTATCAGTCTTTTAGGGCGGGGATATCAACCATTTGGGAAGGCACTATCCATCCTTTAGGGTGGGAATATCCATCCTTAAGGGTGGGGCTATCAGTCCTTTAGGGCTTTATCAGCCATTTGGGGAGGCACTATCCATCCTTTAGGGTGGGGCTTTGAGTTATTTAGGGAGGGGCTATCATTCCTTCAGGGCAGGGTTGCCCAAACTCGGTCCTGGAGGGCAGATGTCCTGCATATTTTAGTTCCAACCCCAATTAAACACACCTGAACCAGCTGATCAAGCTCTTTCTAGGTATACTAAAACTTCCAGGCAGGTGTGTTTAAGGAAGTTAGAGCTAAACTATGCAGGACACCGGCCCTCCAGGACCGAGTTTTGGACACCCCTGCTTTAGGGGTTTATCAGCTATTTGGGGAGGGGCTATCTGTCTTTTAGGGCGGGGATGTAAGCCATTTGGGGAGAGGCTATCCATCCTTTAGGGAGGGGCTATCAGTCCTTAAGGGCTTTATCGGCCATTTGAGGAGAGGCTATCAGTCCTTTAGGGAAGGGCTATCAGTCCTTCACGGTGGGTCTATCAGAATTTGTTCCTTCGTCATTCTTCCTTCATTTTATTAGCATCCCTCATCTTTCAATCCAATCGGTTCCCATTTCTTTCTCATTTCAGAACATTTCTAGTGGATGTACGTCACGATAGCAGAAAAAAAGGACAATCTTAACTTCCGTTTAATGGCGAGTTGGAGACTCTAAATCCATCACATACGGCCTATAATGCTAGAGTTTGACAACTCCTGTCACATAGTGAATCTACAGAGGAAAACACATTAGAGAGCTTTAGTTAAGAAAGATGAAGTCAATGTAGGATCTTAAATTGAGTAAATGTTCATTTTTGGGTGAACTGTCCTTTTAAAGGTCTTTTGGACGGGTTCTTCCTTTGCCCAATGGAAACTGGAATGCATTAGTGGACGACTGGTGCTGCCACCCAGATCCCTTCGCCAACAGAAAACTGCTGCCACGAGCTGGAGACTGCTTGCTCGGGGACACCTTCGTTCTGCTGCTGCGGGACGACGGCTGCGATGAGAGTCTGACACGGGCCGCTGCAGAGGTAACAGTGTAATGCGCACCTGATTATGAATTTTCAGATGTCACCTTTTACATTGTGTGAGATGTAGCTGTGTGTGAATTAGGGCTGCACAATATCTGCAATGTGTGAATCTACAATAGTCGCATCCATGAATCTGCAATGTCGAGTTATGATTATAGTTAACCAGAAAACACAGTTCAGAACACAAAAAACAATTATTAGAGAAAAAAATCTTAGCTGAAAACTAACAGGCCCAGATTTGTCTCCCTGCTGAAGTTTCTCATGCAGTTGTGATCTTTTAGCGGTTCTCTCTCTAGCACAGCCTCAGGCCTGACAGACTCTTTCCTTTCATCGCAATAAAAGCTGAGGAGGCGGTGAGGAAATCCACTCGTAAAAACATTACAGCAGAGGAGAGCAGATCATGTCTTCAAGAGGGATTGATTCTCTGTCTCTGTCTCAATCTGTGTGTAGCCTGTGGCCATAAAGACACGCTTTCCAGCACTCTCTCAGTCCTAAATAACTTCAGCACACACTCATCTGGTTTCTTATCGATGACCCACTTGATGCCTGATGACATTTTCAGCATAAAGTTTGGAGACGCACTGAGAAATGGCTGGCAGTTCATCATTTAATTTGTGCGCTTTGTTTTGTGAAACACTTTTTAAATGGAGAAATGTTTAGTGAACAGAAGTGTTTAGCCTTGGGAGTAAATATTACATCAGCTGTTGTATTTGATAGTCAGTTTATATGAAGTTTGTCATTTTTTCAGCTCTGCTGGCAGAAATTGCAAGTCTCAGCATTGAGGATTTAAGAACATGTACATTTTTTTACATTTAGTCATTGGACGGCATGGTGGCTCAGTGCTTAGCACTGTCGCCTCACAACAAGAAGGCCACTGGTTTGAGTCCATGCTGGGCCAGTTGGCATTTCTGTGTGGAGTTTGCATGTTCCCCCTGTGTTGGCGTGGGTTTCCTCCGCATGCTCCGGTTTCCTTCAAAGTCCAAAGACATGCGCTATAGGGGTTGGCTAAATTGTCCATAGTGCATGTGTGTGAATGAGAGTGTATGGGTGTTTCCCAGTAATGGGTTGCAGCTAGAAGGGCATCCGCTGCATAAAACATATGCTGGATAAGTTGGTGGTTTATTCCACTGTGGTGACCCCTAATTAATAAAGGGACTAAGCCGAAAAGAAAATGAATGAATGAATGAATGAATGAATGAATGAATGAATGAATGAATAAATGAATGAATGAATGAATGAATGAATGATTATTGAATATCTGGCATTGTTTCTCTCTTGTGATTTTATTTTTATTTTTTATTAATTTAAAATTTTCACAGAGGCAAAACAACACACAGACGCAGGGGAGAAAGACAGTGGCTGTGTATACATGGGCATCAGTAATCGAATTATTTGCCAAATTATTAATCTGTGGACTTTAACTGCAGTTTGGCACTTTCACTTTCATTCAGGAACATTTCATGTGTGCCCTCGTGACAAACCAAATATTAGATGCCGGAACTGCTGGAGAGTGTGTTTTAATGGAATGTTTGATACCGCACGGCGAATGGGAGAAAAAAAATGTGCGTGTGTATAAAAAAAATGTACAGGGAGTGCAGAATTATTAGGCAAGTTGTATTTTTGAGGATTAATTTTATTATTGAACAACAACCATGTTCTCAATGAACCCAAAAAACTCATTAATATCAAAGCTGAATATTGTTGGAAGTAGTTTTTAGTTTGTTTTTAGTTTTAGCTATTTTAGGAGGATATCTGTGTGTGCAGGTGACTATTAATGTGCAGAATTATTAGGCAACTTAACAAAAAACAAACATATACCCATTTCAATTATTTATTTTCACTAGTGAAACCAATATAACATCTCAACATTCACAAATATACATTTCTGACATTCAAGAACAAAACAAAAACAAATCACTGCCCAATATAGCCACATTTCTTTGCAAGGACACTCAAAAGCCTGCCATCCATGGATTCTGTCAGTGTTTTGATCGGTTCACCATCAACATTGCGTGCAGCAGCAACCACAGCCTCCCAGACACTGTTCAGAGAGGTGTACTGTTTTCCCTCCTTGTAAATCTCACATTTGATGATGGACCACAGGTTCTCTATGGGGTTCAGCTCAGGTGAACAAGGAGGCCATGTCATTAGTTTTTCTTCTTTTAGACCCTTTCTTGCCAGCCACACTGTGGAGTACTTGGACGCGTGTGATGGAGCATTGTCCTGCATGAAAATCATGTTTTTCTTGAAGGATGCAGACTTCTTCCTGTACCACTGCTTGAAGGTGTCTTCCAGAAACTGGCAGTAGGACTGGGAGTTGAGCTTGACTCCATCCTCAACCGAATAGGCCCCACAAGCTCATCTTTGATGATACCAGCCCAAAACAGTACTCCACCTCCACCTTGCTGGCGTCTGAATCGGACTGGAGTTTTCTGCCCTTTACCGATCCAGCCACGGGCCCATCAAGACTCACTCTCATTTCATCAGTCCATAAAACCTTAGAAAAATCAGTCTTGAGATATTTCTTGGCCCAGTCTCGACACTTCAGCTTGTGTGTCTTGTTCAGTGGTGGTCGTTTTTCAGCCTTTCTTACCTTGGCCATGTCTCTGAGTATTGCACATCTTGTGCTTTTGGGCACTCCAGTGATGTTGCAGCTCTGAAATATGGCAAAACTGATGGCAAGTGGCATCTTGGCAGCTGCACGCTTGACTTTGCTCAGTTCATGGGCAGTTATTTTGGGTTTGGTTTTTCCACATGCTTCTTGCGACCCTGTTGACTATTGTGAATGAAACGCTTGATTGTTCGATGATCACGCTTCAGAAGCTTGGCAATTTTAAGAGTGCTGCATCCCTCTGCAAGATATCTCACTATTTTTGACTTTTCGGAGCCTGTCAAGTCCTTCTTTTGACCCATTTTGCCAAAGGAAAGGAAGCTGCCTAATAATTATGTACACCTGATATAGGGTGTTGATGTCATTAGACCACACCCCTTCTCATTACAGAGATGCACATCACCTAATATGCTTAATTGGTAGTAGGCTTTCGAGCCTATACAGCTTGGAGTAAGACAACATGCATAAAGAGGATGATTTGGTCAAAATATTCATTTGCCTAATAATTCTGCACTCCCTGTATATATATAAATTCTACACGACAGTTTTATTGGGGTGTTTACATGTTTACACTTGGAGAGCAGCATTTACAGCGGACCTTTCAACCCATAATATTTTAGTGATATTAACGTACTGTAAAGTTAATAACTTCGAAATCATTTTGACTAAGGAATATCTTTAAAAACTGAAATAGTGGAGGAAGGAAGATGGCGGCTTGAACGGCAGCAAGCACAATCAGCTCCCGATAGCTAGTTAGACTAAACCCCTAAAATTCAAATTCTTAACTCGTATTCAGACGCAAAATGAGTGGGGGTACCAAAATAAAGACTCGTAAAATTCCTAATACTCAAACAAAGGGGAATGAACAAAATACGAAAGATGACGGAGATGCCTCGCCTGATAAACAAGGAGAAGCTAAGCAAACACACGAGGAAATACAGGCAAACAACCAAGCTGGGTTTGAAAATATAAATAAACAATTCAGTGACCTGAGAAAAGAAATGAAGTCCGATCTACGATCATTTATCGAAGAATTCAAGAACAGCATGAAAGAGGAAATTGCTCAGTTTAAAGAAGAAATAAATGAAAAGCTGTCATCGATCACCAATGAAGCCCAAAAACACCAAAGCAGGCTCACAGAGGCAGAAAAACGCATCGAACAACTGGAGACGTGGTCTACTGAGGCGAATGCTGCTCTTGTGAAGACGGTTCGTAGTAATCGAGAGATGCAAGAGAAATTGTCTGACATAGAATCAAGGTCACGCAGAAACAATCTCTGAATCTATGGAATACCGGAGGGTACGGGAGGCGGAGACTCCGTCATTCAGTTCGTGGAAGCATTTCTCAAGAAGGAACTCAGACTCGATAACGATCTTCAAATTCAACGTGCTCATAGAGCTCTGCTCTCCAAGCCAAACCCAAACTCGCCACCACGATCTATAATTGTTAACTTTCTGCAGTTTACAATTAAAGAATCTGTTCTGAAGCTGGCTTGGCAAAAGAGGATACAGGGGCTGGGATGGCCCATCTCGTTTGATCATGACTATGCAACAGAAGTAATGCAAAAACGCAAAAGATACAATGGGATAAAGAAAGCAGTAAAGAAGAGAAAATGCGATTCCAGACACCTTACACGAAAATACGCATCCATTGGAGTGACGGCATACGGACTTATAATACTCCCGATGAAGCAGAGAAAGACATGATGTGGTGTGGAATTATTAAAAGGCCAGTCGTGAATAACGAAGAGGGAAATGCAACGGATCCCAGAAGCGACCCCCTGGAACGGCTTCAAAACTGCATGACCTGGCAAAGTGTCGGCAACAAAAACTCGGATAGGAGCCAAAAAGTTCGACAAAAACTTCAAGAATTCCAGCGCACGTCATCGATATAGGCTGTAGACGACCTAATGTGTTGAGATTAAAAAACAAAGAAAAGGACTTAAGATAAATTGATATCGTAATATGGGCTATCGGGGTAGAAACAAACTTTTTTTTTTCTCCCTCTCTCTCTTTCTCAATTGGATATATTTGATTTCGTTGGACTTGTAACTAGAACTTGTGGTAAGTACGATACATAAGCCTGGTTTATACTTCTGCGTCAAGTGATCGCCGTAACCCACGGCGCAAGCCTCACGCATAGCCGTGCATTTATACTTCTGCGCGCTGTTTCTGTTTCTCTGCAATACACTTCCGAAACACTAGCTGGCAGTAGGTGTTTATGTTTCTCTGTGTCGAGTTTCTTCGCTGTTTTTTTTTGTTTTTCCTGAACACTTCCTTAATGTACAAGTGGCTCAAACTCGCTCATTTTGAGGCGGGAACCGTCGGACGTGGAATAACTCGCTGCATCGGGCGCGCGGCTCTCACCTCCGCCCACACTCGTCAGCGCTACCAAGCCGACCAATCACAGAGCTTGCGCTACGCGTACGCGTTACATTTTTTGAGAGGTGCACGTCAACGACGCCGACGGCCAAGGCAAGAGGCTATGCGTCCACGCGTAGGCTGCGCCGTAGCATACACTTGCGCTTGACGCAGAAGTATAAATCGGCCTTTAATGCAACTAGGGCGGGCCCCTCTTAAAGGCCGATTTATACTTCTGCGTCAAGCGCACGCGTATGCTACGGCACAGCCTACGCGTGGCACATAGCCCCTCGCCGTGGCCATCGGCGTCGTTGACGTGCACCTCTCAAAAAATGTAACTTGTACGCGTAGCGCAAGCTCTGTGATTGGTCGGCTTGATAGCGCTGACGAGTGTGGGCGGAGGTGAGAGCCACGCGCCCGATGCAGCGAGTGTTTACGTGTGGAGTCCTGTGAAGGAGCTCCATGTGGAGACTGTTGTTTTGTGTTTACCTCATGATTAAAGTTGTTGCACGTCCGCCGGTTCCCGCCTCAAAATGAGCGAGTTTGAGCCACTTGTACATTAAGGAAGTGTTCAGGAAAAACAAAAAAACCAGCGAAGAAACTCGACACAGAGAAACATAAACACCTACTGCCAGCTAGCGTTTTGGAAGTGTATTGCAGAGAAACAGAAACAGCGTGCAGAAGTATAAATGCACGGCTACACGTGTGGCTTGCGCCGTAGGTTACGGCGATCACGTGAGGCAGAAGTATAAACGAGGCTTAAGGCCGATTTATACTTCTATGTCAAGCGCACGCGTATGCTACGGCGCAGCCTACGCGTGGACGCATAGCCCCTCGCCGAGGCCGTCGGCGTCGTTGACGTGCACCTCTCAAAAAATGTATAAATGCAGAAGCGCAGAAGTATAAATGCACTGCTACGCGTGAGGCTTGCGCCGTGGGTTACGGCGATCACTTGACGCAGAAGTATAAACCAGGCTTTACAAGGCGTTTCCCGCATACCTCCAACGGGACTGGCGAGGTGCATAAGTACACTAGTTTTATTTATTTATTGTTTTTTTCATTTTTCAATTACCCCTGCCCCCTGTCTTTCTACTAGTTTAATACCTCATATTTGTTCTTGTTCTATTGGAGATTTTGTGTTTTAGGGAGTTTGCCTAAAATAGTGACATGATTGTTTTATTAGGTTCAAAAGTTTCTGATACTCAAAATTGGGGTTGGTGTTATATTTGCTTATTCACAGTCAAATTAGAAGTTAATGAAGATAATTTCACAAAATATAAATGGGCTATGTAATCCAATAAAGAGGGGGAAGTCTTGGCAAAACTTAAAAAAGAAAAGGCTCAGGTAATATTTTTGCAGGAGACACATCTTTCACAACAAGAACATGAAAAATTAAAGATTTTCGGTTATAGAAATAGTTTCTACTGCTCTTTTAAAAAAGGACATAGGAGAGGAGTGGCAGTTCTGATCCCGAATTCAGTTTGCTTTGAACTTAAGAAGGAAATAAGGACAAAGAAGGAAGATATATCTTAGTAAAGGGCAAATTTGAGAATTCATTGGTAACTTTAGTTAATGTATATGCACCACCTGAAAGTGATAAATTGTTCTTTAAGTGCTTGTTTGATATGGTGGCTCTAGAGTTAGAAGGAACTCTAATTATGGCGGGAGATTTTATTATAGCAATAAATCCGAGATTGGATACAACTAGTCATTATACTAGGAAAAAACAAATCTCAAAATGTCTTAGAAGACTTATAGAGGATCTTGGACTAACTGACGTGTGGAGAGAGACTCACCCTTTTTTGAAAGATTTTACTCATTATTCAGTACCTCATAGAGAACATTCGCGAATAGATTCTATTTTTATGAGTAAAAAAGATATACATAAAGTTAAAGAATGTGAAATCGGTGTAGCGGATTTATCGGCTCATAATGTAATAAAATAAAAAATGGATATGAACACACGAAAAAAAGAACACAATAAGGAGACTAAATGTAGGAATACTGAATAATAAAGAAATAGTACAACAGATAAAAAATGATATTAAGCTATATAAGGAGGAAAATGATACAGGGGATGTTAGTTCAAGTATGGTATGGGACGCTGCTAAGGCTGTTATAAGAGGGAAGTTATTAGCACTGACAGCACCTTATAAAAAAAACTAGATTAGTAACATATGATAACCTAATTAAAGAATTAAAAGTTTTAGAAAACAGGCATAAGAATGCTCCAGATCTTAATGTACATAATCGAATGAGAGAATTAAGGGGAAAAATAAATGACATCCTGAATGGTAAGCTGGAGAAAAAACTGAGATGCATAAAACAAGTGTCACGCTGGTATACAAAGAAGTCAGAGATGGTTATCTTTTCATTTAGTTTATTCAAAGTAAATCACAATAGGTTATCACACAGTGCTGGGCAATGGAAGATCATCCGAGGAACACCTCATACGTCTTCGCCTGGTAAACCTGGCGACAGTCAAGACTGGGTTAACAATCCTCACACCTCCGTTGGTGGCAGTGTGCACAACGTGCATGTAGGTGAATATAGATCTTCGGATGTGGTAAGATAATAAAGACACTTCCCTTTATCAGTGCGATGATTACGAAGACTCAGAAGGAACATCCATGGAAGAAGAGAAGACGAGGGAGCTTGGGTGAAGACAACCATAAGACTTCATACCGGACGATGAGTGAACGGAGGAGGTGAGTTTATATAGTGTCCGGGCTAATGATGAACAGGTGCAGATAGTTAGTACTCAGGGGAAGGTTCTCGTGATTGGATGGGACTGGTGTGAGATGGTGATACTGGATTGGGTGAGTGAGGACGAGCCGGGGATGTTACAGTACCCCCCCCTCCACGGGTGACTCCTGGCACCCTAGATCGACGACCGGGATGTCTCTAATGGAATTCTTCGAGGAGAGATGGATCTAAGATGTCATCACGAGGGATCCAGGATCTCTCCTCCGGGCCAAAGCCCTCCCAGTCTACGAGGTACTGGAGCCGACCGTCCCGCCGCCGGGAGTTGAGGATTTCCTTGACCTGGTAGATGTTATCGCTGATGACTTCCGTTTGGTCGGGAGGGGGGGGTGGTTCAGGTTCTGTAGAGGGAGGAGACACAGGGTTAGTGTAGGGTTTAAGGAGGGAGACGTGAAAGGATGATGCAATACGGTACTGTGGTGGAAGGTTGAGACGGTAGGTGACAGGATTGATCTGGGAGTGAATGGTGAATGGTCCCAGGTAGCGGGGACTCAGCTTTCTGCAGGGCAGCCGGAGGCGAATGTCTCGGGTAGAGAGCCATACCTTATCTCCTGGTTGGTATATGGGATTAGGTAGCCGGTGACGGTTGGCTTGCTCGGTGTACCTCCGGACTGCCCGCTGAAGATGGACGTGAGCTGAGTCCCAGACCCTCTCGCTCTCCTGGAACCAGTGATCAACCGCGGGCACTTCTGATGCTTCCCCATTCCAGGGAAACAAGGATGGTTGGTAGCCTAGGACACATTGAAAAGGGGTTAGTCCAGTAGAGGATTGACGAAGAGAATTTTGTGCATACTCAGCCCACGGAAGATACTGGCTCCAGGTGTTTTGATGGTTATGGCAGTATGAGCGTAAAAACCGGGAAATCTCTTGGATTTTACGCTCGGTCTGACCATTGGTTTGCGGATGATAGCCAGAAGACAGACTGATGGTGGTACCCAAAAGGTGGAAGAACGCCCGCCAGACCCTGGAGATAAATTGCGGACCTCTGTCCGACACGATGTCTTCGGGGAGACCATAGTTCCTGAAGACGTGATGGAACAGGGCCTCAGCTGTTTCAAGGGCTGTGGGAAGACCTTTGAGAGGTATTAGTTTGCAGGATTTGGAAAACCGATCTACAACCACTAAGATAGTGGTGTATCCTTGAGAGGGAGGCAGATCGGTGGCAAAATCCACACCAAGGTGTGTCCAGGGTCGGCGGGGAGTGGGCAACGGCAGCAGCTTTCCTTCAGGTAGATGGCGTGGAGTGGTAGTGATGGCACAGACCGAGCAACCCTTAACGTACTGGGTGACATCGTGGGCCATTTTAGGCCACCAATACCTTTCTCTGAGGAGCGAGAGGGTTCGCCTGCTACCTGGGTGTCCTGAGCCGAGGGAGGTGTGTGTACTATTCAGGAGTGGTATGCGGTATCTCGTGGGTACATAGCACAAGCCTGGAGGGAGACCAGGGGGAACTGGTTCTTCTAAGGTGGCTTGACGGATCTCTTCATCAATTTGCCATAATATAGGGGCCACAGAGATGGAAGGAGGAAGAATAGATTCAGGGGAGTCGTTACGAGGATCAGGTGAGTAAAGTCTGGACAGGGCATCGGCTTTGACGTTCTTGTGCCCAGGTTGGTAGGTGATGTTGAAGTTGAATCGGGCGAAGAAGAGAGACCAACGAGCTTGGCGAGCATTCAGACGTTTGGCATCTCGTATGTATTGGAGATTTTTGTGGTCAGTGATGACGGTGAAGGGGTGTTGGGCTCCTTCAAGCCAGTGACGCCACTCTTCTAGTGCCAGTTTGATGGCTAATAACTCGCGGTCACCGATCCCATAATTCTGTTCCGCAGTAGTCAATTTCCGAGAATAGTACGCACAAGGATGGAGGGCTTTGGGTTCACCAGACCATTGGGAGAGGATAGCGCCTATTCCAGTGTCTGCGGCGTCCACCTCAACGATGAACGGGAGGTTGGGATTAGGATGACGTAAGATAGGTGCTGTGGCAAACTTTGATTTGAGGTGATAGAAGGCTCGGTACGTCTCAGGGGTCCAGGTAAGTACTCGTCTTCCTCCTTTGAGCAAGGAAGTGAGTGGAGCTGATAGGACACTGTAGTTCTTAATGAACCGCCGATAGAAGTTGGCGAATCCCAGAAAACGCTGGAGTTCTTTAATGGTTTTCGGGTATTCCCATTTCGATACAGCATCTACTTTGCACTGCTCCATACTCACTCCTTGTGGGGTGATGACATACCCGAGGAAGGATATCGTGGTCTGATGGAATTCGCACTTTTCTGGTTTGAGGAATAGATGGTTCTGTCGCAAACGTTGGAGTACTTGTGTCACATGGTCTTGATGCTCTTCAAGATTACGGGAGTATATAAGGATATCATCAATGTAGACAATGGTGAAACGATGAAGAAAGTCTCTGAAGATCTCATTCATGAAGCTTTGGAAGATAGATGGACTATTTGCCAGCCCGTAGGGCATAACGAGGTACTCATAGTGGCCGGAAGGTGTAACAAAGGCCGTTTTCCACTCGTCCCCCTGGCGAATGCGAATGAGATTATATGCACTCCGGAGGTCTAGTTTGCTGAACACCTTAGCTTCTCTCAGTTCTTCCAGGGCAGCTGGGACTAGAGGCAGAGGGTAGGCAAACTTGATGGTGGCAGCATTAAGCACTCGGTAATCGATGCATGGTCTGAGTCCTCCATCTTTCTTCGCGACAAAAAAGAAGCTGGAGGCGGCAGGAGATGTAGACGGTCGGATGAACCCATGCTGGAGAGCTTCACTGATATAGTTGTGCATAGCTTCATGTTCAAGACGGGATAAAGGATAAATCCTTCCGTGAGGTAATTTGGCGTCGGGCAACAGATCAATGCAGCAATCCCAGGATCGATGAGGGGGTAATTGGGTGGCTCGTTCTTTGCTGAAGACGTCTAAGTACTCATGATATACTGAGGGAATGGAATGGCTGGGAGGAGAAGTGGCTTGTATGCTTGTATTCTGCAGAGGTAATGAAGTGGAATGACCAGTAGAGGGGGTAATATGACGATTACTTTTGCACTTGGATCCCCATTCGAGGATATCTCCAGTTTCCCAGTTAATAATAGGTTGGTGCTGAATAAGCCACGGTCGTCCCAGGATGACGTCCACATTTGCACGAGGAAGAATAAGAAGGGTAAGTTTCTCTTGATGATTCTGATCCAGGCGAAGGGTGATAGGCTTAGTACGGCGATTGATTTTTCCTTCTCCTAGCGGCGAGCTCTGGATGGTGGTGATGCGGTACTGAACTTTATTCCTCACTGAGGGAATGTTATATCGGGAGATAAAGGTGGAGGATATGAAGTTCCCAGCGGCTCCGGAGTCCAACAGAACATGTACGGGAAAAGTTTGATCGTGTATTACCAACTCTGCAACAATATGAGGTATGGTGGATACTGTGGGTGTGAGGATGACTTTACTCACCACGAGTCGAGGTGGACGGATGGGACAGGTGGCTATCCGGTGAGTTGATTCCCCACAGTAGAGGCAGAGCTGATGTTGAATACGCCGCTGGCGTTCCGTGGCGTCTAGCCGGTAGGAGTCAGTGACCATTGGTTCTTCAGGGTCCTGCGTAATCGTGGGAGATTTGGACGGTGATGGAGAATCATCAGAGAGAGAAGAACAAGCAGATAAGTGTTGACACACACTAATAGTCTTTTTGATGAAGGATTCAAGGTTCGCATTGTCATCATAAATGACCATCTGTTTACGGAGGGAGGGTTTCAACCCTTTACGGTAAGCAGCCAGAAGCGCCACAGGGTTCCACCCGCTGCTGGCGGCAAGTGTCCGAAACTGCAATGTGTATTCGTGAATTGACATCCTCCCTTGGGAAAGATTCATGAGTTCGTCGTGCACTGATAAAGGGGTAAGTGGAACTGAAAATACCTCCTTAAAGTGAGTGACGAAGGATTGGATGGTGGTTATCACTGGGCTACGAGTACTCCACAATGCATCTGCCCATTGCAAGGCTCGACCTGAGAGAAGGGAAATAACAAATGCAACTTTGGAAAGTTCGTTAGGGAATTGCACAAGGTTGGCTTCAATATATAAAGAACATTGTAGTAGAAACCCATTGCAGGTGCTCGGATCCCCAGAATAACTCGCTGGTTGAGCTAGTGGAGTACTCGGTGTCACCACCAGGTTGGAGCTAGCGCTCATGGATGCGGAAGGCAACTCACTTCCGGGTAGCGTGGCGTTAGCTTCCATGTTGTTGTTTTCGGGTCCGGTATTCTGTCACGCTGGTATACAAAGAAGTCAGAGATGGTTATCTTTTCATTTAGTTTATTCAACGTAAATCACAATAGGTTATCACACAGTGCTGGGCAATGGAAGATCATCCGAGGAACACCTCATACGTCTTCGCCTGGTAAACCTGGCGACAGTCAAGACTGGGTTAACAATCCTCACACCTCCGTTGGTGGCAGTGTGCACAACGTGCATGTAGGTGAATATAGATCTTCGGATGTGGTAAGATAATAAAGACACTTCCCTTTATCAGTGCGATGATTACGAAGACTCAGAAGGAACATCCATGGAAGAAGAGAAGACGAGGGAGCTTGGGTGAAGACAACCATAAGACTTCAATACCGGACGATGAGTGAACGGAGGAGGTGAGTTTATATAGTGTCCGGGCTAATGATGAACAGGTGCAGATAGTTAGTACTCAGGGGAAGGTTCTCGTGATTGGATGGGACTGGTGTGAGATGGTGATACTGGATTGGGTGAGTGAGGACGAGCCGGGGATGTTACAACAAGCTTATTATGAGTCTGGTCCCAAAAGTACAAAAATATTAGCCAGACGATTAAGGAAACAACAAGCGTTAAATACAATACACAAGATTCAGGACCCCATGACGAATAAATTAATATATGAACCAGAAAAAATAGAAACTATTTTTGAAATTTATTATAAAACATTATATTCTGAACCTCCAGTTGTGAATTCAGAAAAGATAAAAACTTTCTTGGATAACCTAGATTTACCTACAATTGGCACGGCGCAAAATAAACTGCTTACTGCTTCAATCACGACAGAAGAATTAGATAAAGCAATAAAAGGATTAAAAAAATAACAAATCACCTGGGAGTGATGAACTTCCATCTGAATGGTACAAGACATTTAGGGAAGACTTGAAACCAATATTATTAAAATCGTTTAATGAAACCCTGAAAGAAGGTAAGCTTCCCCCCCTCATGGAAGGAAGCTATCATAACCGTGTTACCAAAAGAGGGTAAAAATAAAGAAGTCTGCGATATAGGCTCATATAGGCCTATTTCAATATTGAATGTTGATTATTAAATTTACACTTCAATTCTATGTAAAAGGATGGAAACATTTCTACCTGACTTAATAGATGAGTATCAAACTGGTTTCATCAAGAATCGACAAACACATGACAATATTAGGAGAACCTTACATGTTATAGAAAAGATTACAGAGAACCACGAATGTGCAGCTATTTTGAGTCTTGATGCAGAAAAGGCATTTGATAGTGTCCATTGGGCCTTTCTATATCAGGTACTCGAAAGATTTGGATTTAATGAAAACTCATTATTAGTATTAGAAACTTATATTTAGAACCAAGAGCCCAAATAAAAACGAATGGAAATTTGACAGCCACTTTTAATTTATACAGAGGCACAAGACAGGGTTGTTGTTTGAGCCCTACTCTTTTTGCCCTTTACATCGAGCCTTTGGCCCAAACATTAAGACAAAGTGAAAACTTAAGAGGAATTCGAATCAGAAAAGAGCATCATAAAATTGGATTGTTTGCTGATGATGTAATTATATATCTCGGGAAGCCTGAAACCACTCTTCCTATTCTTATGAACATTTTGTTAGAATATGGTAAACTTTCTTGATATAAAATAAATATACTAAAAACTCAGATATTAACATTCAATTTCACTCCTCCACAAATAATTATGCATACATACAAACTAAAATGGGATAAAAAATGTATTAAATATCTTGGGGTATATCTGACTAAAAAATATTCTGAACTCTATGGTAAAAATTACAATATCATTAATAAAAACATACAAGAAGATATTGATAGATGGTCAACACTACCTATGGAATTTAGCTCTAGAATAGAGACTGTGAAAATGAATGTTGTCCCAAGATTATTGTACCTCTTCCAAGCATTACCAGTATTAGTTCCTAGGATTCAATTTAGAGCATGGGACAAGACAATATCAAGATTTATCTGGGAAGGAAAAAAGCCTAGAATAAAATATACAACTTTGCAGCTTGGAAAAGATAAAGGAGGGCTAGCATTGCCAAACCTACAGGAATATTATCAAGCAGCTCAAATTAGGCCATGTGTATGCTGGTGTAATTCTAGCTATACCTCAAGGTGGAAAAGTATAGAGAATACAGTGCAAAGATTCCCTATTCAATGTCTTTTGGGAGACAAGGATAAATTTCTGACTCTTAAAGGAAGTTTAGATAAAATAACAGTTACCACACTTGAGGTATGGTTCAAATTGATTGAGCAGTATAACCTACAAGATCATATTATAATGTTAAGATGGGTGGCATTGGACCAGAACTTTAAACCGGGTCTCAATGATGCCGGTTTCAAGAGATGGATAAACCAAGGATTAACTGCTTTATGTACATTTGTGGCTCAAGGATAATTTAAATGTTTTTCAGAAATAAAAAATTATAATAAATTGGACAATAAGGACTTTTACTGCTACCTGCAAATTCGAGACTACTTTGAAAGGGAATATAAAGCAAAGGATATTTCGGAATTGAATGATTTAATAAAACTAATTATAGACTCTTATACAAAAAATAATTGTAAAATAATTTCTTCCTTCTACCAAGCTCATAGGGAGAATGGAAAAGATTCCACAAACTACATTAGACAGAAATGGGAAAGAGAATTAACGGAAGAAATTCCAATTGAAAATGGCTTTCTGCCTGTAAGATACAACATACAATTACCTGTTCGCGGAGGTGGAAAGAATTTGCTTGGAAAAATCTGGTACGTTTTTTTCATTACCCCTAAAATTAAAAGCAAACAATTGTCCACACCTCAGACTTGTTGGAGAATATGTGGTAATGTGGATGTAGATCATCTCCACATTTTCTGGACTTGTGCAAAAATATTACCTTTCTGGAACAAGGTTTTATCGGTAATAGAAAAGATCTTAGGAAACAATATACCAAAATACTTTATTACAAATTTTCTTGGAAACTATGAAGAGGTGGTAGTGAAGGAGGATGTTTACCTTGTAAATATATTAAATGTGGCAAGTAAGAAGAGTATTACCAGATACTGGTATAAGCATGACATCCCCTCTATTGGCGATTAGATAGAAATTGTGAAGGAAATAAGCAATATGGAAGAATTGACATTTATTTTGCGACTCAAAAAAGACTTGTTTCTAAAACAATGGAAGAAATGGAATGATTATTGCATTGTTAACAACTGTTGAATGCATTGAATCTGGAACAAATTAACCCCCCCAGTGTTTATTTTATTTTTTATTTACTTATTATTATTTTTGTTTTAAATATTATTTTATGTGTAATATGGCAAAATTGTATATTTTTTGAATGTAAAATGTTCTGTTGTAAAAATTTTAAAAAAGTTCTCAATAAAAACAAAGTAACAAAAAAAAAAACTGAAAGAGTACTGCTGACGATACAAACTAACTTTGCCATCTGAATAAACAAACAACGAACACTGATCGATTACTTGCCAAATCTGTAGAGACAGGACAATCAACACAAACTGGAGCTACTGTACGTCTTTTTGAAAAGGAGACAAGCGGCAAATCCGGATTTCGGCATTTCCAGATGCGAAAAGCTCTCGGGTAAAAAATGTTCCTTAACAAAACGTAGTCCAGCTGCACTCTCATAGCGGGAAAATGAAAACAAAACCTTTGTTGCAGCACATTAATAAACACAACACTGATAACCCATGTCTCCAAACAATTTTTCCACTTGTTTTTGCAACACAACGTGGTGTCTCTCTGTCGTCTGAACACTGTAACAGGTAAAAACAAGTCTTTAAAGCTATCATGCATATTAATGAAGTTGCACCGCATACACAATAGAGCGCGCTGATTGGTTTGAACCAAGTCTTTCTCATGAATTAATGCTGCACACTCAGAGACGTCACGATGCACTCGCCGGTACAGACATCCACTCTTTACGCTGGAATACACGCAAGGATCTAATCGCCGTGACGCAGCTTCAAAAATTCGTTTCAAACCGGAAGAACAAATTTGCTCGAAATAACGCAAAAACAACCAATTTTCACTTTGTAAAAAAATATATGTGTCCTAATAGTGTTTATAGCAGCGTGGGACACAGATATGACTGTCAACAGCTCAACATATGTGTTTTGGTGTTTCGTGACCCTTTAAGATAGTTTTAGAAATTTACCTTCAATCGTTTTTTTATTTGTGTAATTTTTTCTTCACTTTCATTTAAAAAAAGGAGTTTCAGCTTTTATTGTAGTTAAAGAGACAGTTCATCCAAAAAAAAAATGTCCCCACCATTTACTCACCCTCAAGTGGTTTATTCTTCAGTATACCTTTGTTTGTGTTCAACAGAAGAAAGAAACTCAAACCGGTTTGGAAGAAGTGAATGATGATTAAATAATGAGAGAATGAATTTGATGTCTCTTTAACTTAAAATTCAGATCAGCCTTTTCTCTGATGGCATAATAATCTGTATTTTTATAGCGCTTTCTACAATGGTGTCAAAGCAGCTTAACATAGATGAAGAAAAGAGTAAAAGCCATAGTATTTCAAATTGCGGAACATTCCAGCAATTCAGGCAAGCAGTAGAGTCATGTAAAATGCTGCTTTAGTTCTAGTTAAAAAATGCTTTTAGTTCATAAAACAGGATTAACTCTTACACCACACACTAACACAGAGTACACTGCTCATTCATGGGTGTTAATAGCAGCTGAATGTGTTATCAGTATGCCTAATATAAGCATATAAGCAGTGCTGTGTAATGTTAGCTGTGCTCACAAACCTAACGTGTTTGCCTTTGACCAGAGTATTTGTATGTCGTCCACAGCAGAAGCGTGTGCTGGTGTCTTGCAGGAGCTGCTCTGCTGCGCTGGGAGAGGAGATCACTGCGGGTATGAAAACAAACGCACAAACAGTACACATACAACCATACAGTTAGGTGCATAAATATTTGGACATTGACACAATTCTAACATTTTTGGCTCTATACACTGACACAATGGATTTGAAATGAAACGATCAAGATGTGCTTTAACTGCAGACTGTCAACTTTAATTTGAGGGTATTTACATGCAAATCAGGTGATCGCTGTAGGAATTACAACAGTTTGCATATGTACCTCCCACTTGTTAAGGGTCCAAATGTAATTGGACAGAATAATAATAATGAATCAAACTTTCACTTTTTAATAATTGGTTGCAAATCCTTTGCAGTCAATTACAGCCTGTAGTCTGGAACGCATAGACATCACCAGACGCTGGGTTTCATTCCTGGTGGTGCTCTGCCAGGCCTCTGCAGCAACTGTCTTCAGTTCCTGCTTGTTCTTGTGGCATTTTCCTTTCAGTTTTGTCTTCAGCAAGTGAAATGCATGTTCAATCGTATTCAGGTCAGGTGATGCCATGTCACTGCTACTACCATGCTTCACTGCTTAGGATCATGAGCAGTTCCTTTTCTTCTCCATACTCTTCTCTTCTCATCACTCTGGTACAACTTGATATTGATCTCATCTGTCTATAGACCATTTCAATATGGTAATGTCATTGGCCCTTGAACATTTCCTGCTTGTTATCATACTGTATCATAACTTTAACAAGAGGTAATTCAATCATAATTTCACGTTAAAACAGCTATCATAACAGTATTTATCAATATGTGGACCTTTTTGGATTTTTGGAAGCTATGGAAATTAAAAATGTGAAACAGGAAATACGTTAGGACCATTATTATTGTTTACATTCCTCAAAATGGTCCATAGGATGTTGTTCCAGCTCTTTTAGGCTTTTTAGAACTCTAATCTGGCCTTCCTGTTTTTGAGGCTCACCAATTGTTTACATCTTGTGGTGAACCCTCTGTATTCACTCTGGTGTAGTCTTCTCTTGACTGTTGACTCTGACACACATACACCTACCTCCTGGAGAGTGTTCTTGATCTGGCCAACTGTTGTGAAGGGTGCTTTTTTTCACCAGGGAAAGAATTGTTCGGTCATCCACCACAGTTGTTTCTGTGATCTTTCAGGTTTTTGGGTGTTTCTGAGCTCACTCGTGTGTTCTTTCTTTTTCAGAATGTTCCACACAGTTGTTTTGGCCATGCCTGATGTTTCTGCTATCTTTCTGATGGGTTTGTTTTGTTTTTTCAGCCTAATGATGGCTTGCTTGACTGAGAGTGACAGCTCTTTGGATCTCATCTTGAAAGTTGACAGTAACAGATTCCAAATGCAAATAGCACACTTGAAATGAACTCTGGAGCTTTTATCTGCTTATTGTATTTGGGATAATGAGGGGAATAACACACACCTGGCCATGAAACGGCTTAGAAGCCAATTACTTTTGGACCCTTAACAAGTGGGAGGCACATGTACAAACTGTTATAATTTCTACAGCGTTCACCTGATTTGGATGTAAATACCCTCAAATTAAAGCGGACAGTTTGCAGTTAAAGCACATCTTGTTTGTTTCAAATCCACTGTGTTGGTGTATAATGCCAAAAATGTCAGAAATGTGTCAATGTCCAAATATTTATGGACCTAACTGTATACAGACACACAGACATGCGCATACACAAACACATAGACACCACATGCATACACGCATACACATGCATGCCCACGCACAGACAGACACATAACGCAGACACAAATTCAGACACACACACGCACGCATGCATGCATACACACAGACATGCGCACACACACACACATACTTACAGACACAAGCATACATGCAAGCACACACACACACACATACACATTGCACCATTTCACATGAATGCAAATGAGTAAAACCACTGCATTTTTTTTTATCAATGGATGCATACCGGCCATTCTTATAAATAAACAAACTAATATTGACTTGAAATCAAAGTGAACCGTTCTCATTTTCTAATGGCATATTGCAGTTTGTAGTGTATATGTAATCTGTGTCTTTCGTTTAAATTCAATTCAAATAATTTAAATAAATTAAAGTACTCTTCTTAGCAACAATAGCTCTCTTTTCCAAGATAGCAAAGCTGTGATTTTTGCTAACACATTAAACCTCAGACCTTATAAACAAAATTGTCCTTTAAAGGTTTTAAACGGGGTTAGTTATCTCATTCATTTATTCATTTATAGAGGAATGAACCGCCAACTATTCCAGCATATGTTTTACACAGCGGATGCCCTTCCAGCCGGGAATCCCCCATACACACTCACATTCACACACACTCATACACTACGGCCAATTTAGTTTATCCAATTCAACTATAGCGCATGTGTTTGGACTGTGGGATACCGGAGCACCTGGAAGAAACCCACGCCAACATGGGGAGAACATGCAAACTCCACACAGAAATGCCAACTGACTCAGCCGGGACTCGAACCAGCGACTTTCTTGCTGTGCGACACCACTGGGCCATCATGACACCCCAGTTAGTTATCTAAAACCTACTTTTTCAACTAACTATTATTTCAAGCAAGGCAACAAATATTTAATGATCAATTATTTCAGTTAGTTTCAGCTAGATATTTCTCATTTTCATTCAATTATATTGAACTATATCAAATGTAATGTACTAACATAAGTTATAAGTAACATTTAAAATGAATGAAACTATATAGATATATTTAAAAATGCTGTAAAACACAATCATAGGAAAGGTAATGTAAGAATAAAAACTTTTAATAAAAACTGCAGTATATCATTCATTCATTCAATTTCCTTCGGCTTAGTCTCTTATTTATCAGGGGTCACCACAGCGGAATGAACCGTCACCTATTCCAGCATTTGTTTTTTACACAGCGGATGCCCTTCCAGCTGCAACCCAGTACTGGGAAACACCCATACACACTCATTCACACACATACACTACGGCCAATTTAGTTCACCCAATCCACCTATAGCACATGCATTTGAACCGTGGGGGAAACCAGAGCACCCGGAGAAAAGATCACAGGGAGAACATGCAACTCCACACAGAAAAGCTAACTGTCCAGTTGGGACTTAAACCAGCAACCTGCTTGCTGTGAGGCGACAGTGCTAAGCACTGAGCTACCGTGCCGCCCTTGCAGTATATCAGTGATACTAAAATAACACTGGTTGTAAACACAGCACATATTACATTACATTACATTCAGTGTTTCTATCAGCACTGAGACCATCTTTGAAAAGTGAGTCTTGGGTATTTATAAAAGTTCAGTGCTTTTGAAGCAAAAATAGTCAGTTTTTCTGTTTGCAGACGTCTATTTTTAGTGATTTAATGATTTTTAGTCAAGTGCAGGTTTTGTTTTGTCACTGATTTAAAACAATAATTCATGCAAAAATGAGCATCTTCTTTACTTGGCCTCATGTTTTTGCAACTGCAGTGACTTTCATCTTCAGAAATCTACACGTACAACAACCACTTCTTCTTTAGACTTTATATTAAATCTTTGTGTAATGAATGGACTTTATACTTTGAAGTTCTTTTTCCTAAAGTTCACTATTTTTTTTTATTATTATTATTTACAAGTGCTGTGTTTAAAAAAAGATTATGCATTTAGGCATGTAGACATGATCAAGATGATCTGCTGCAGTTTAAGCTCAGCATCAGAATTGGGAAGAAAGATGATTTAAGTGGCTTTGAACGTGGCATGGTTGTTGGTGCCAGACGGGCTGGTCTGAGTATTTCAGAAACTGCTGATCTACTGGGATTTTCTCACACAACCATCTCTATGGTTTACAGAGAATGGTCTGAAAGAGAAAATATCCAGTGAGCGGCAGTTCTGTGGGCGCAAATGCCTTGTTGATGCCAGAGGTCGGAGAAGAATGGCCAGACTGGTTTGAGCTGATAGTAAGGCAACACTAACTCAAATATCCACTCGTTACAACCGAGGTCTGCAGAAGAGCATCTCTGAACACACAACACGTCCAACCTTGAGGCGGATGGGCTACAGCAGCAGAAGACCACACCTAGTGCCACTCCTGTCAGCTAAAAACAGGAAATTGAGGCTACAAATCACACAGGCTCACCAAAATTAGACAATAGAAGATTGGAGAAACGTTGCCTGGTCTGATGAGTCTTGATTTCTGCTGCGACATTCGGATGGTAGGGTCAGAATTTGGCATCAACAACATGAAAGCATGGATCCATCCTGCCTTGTATCAACGGATCAGGCTGGTGGTGGTGGTGGTGGTGTAATGGTGTGGGGGATATTTTCTTGGCACACTTTGGGCCCATTAGTAACGCCACAGCCTACCTGAGTATTGTTGCTGACCCTGTCCATCTCTTTATGACCACAGTGTACTCATCTTCTGATGGCTACTTCCAGCAGGATAACGTGCAAAGTGCAAATCATCTCAGACTGGTTTCTTGAACATGACAAATCTGCAGCAACTGCATGATGCTATTATGTCAATATGGAGCAAAATCTCTGAGGAATATTTCCAGTACCTTGTCGACTCTATGCCATGAAGGATTAAGGCAGTTCTGAAGGCAACCTGGTACTAGCAAGGTGTACCTAATAAAGTGGCCTGTGTGTGTGTGTGTGTGTGTGTGTATATATATATATATATATATATATATATATATAAGTTTTCACACTGTCCTCTACACAGTATTCAGTTAAGATTCCTTTCCCAAAATAGTTTTCATTGTTTGGCCTGTAAAAACGATATTTGAGCTCAGAGCTATATTAGAGCTTTGTTCTAACAAGAAAGATGTATTTGTTTCTTTGAAATGTTGAAGGCGCACATATGATCCGAGAGATAATTTTGTTATAATCTCGAGGCTTCAGCTGTTGTGTAATTTTCTGTTTAATTTGTCTCCCTGTCCTTTGTGTTTCAGAGGTGCTGAAGCTCTACATTACTGAAGTATTAGTGAGGCCCAGTGAGGATGCAGAGTGTGATCTAACACAGCTCAGTTTAGAGCCCAAGGCAGAGTTAGTACGGTCAGTTTCTTTCTTTTCATTCATTCTTTCCTTCCTTCGTTCCTTTAGTCCTTCCTTCATTCCTTTCTTCGTTGTTTCCTTATTTTATTCCTTTCTTTCAGATGGATTCCTTCCTTCGTTTATTCCTTTGTTCTTTTTTTCATTCCTTCCTTCGTTTGTTCAATCCTTGGTTTTTTCCTCCCTTTGTTCCTTCTTTCTTTCAGACAGATTCCTTTCTTCTTTCCTTCCTTTATTTCTTCCTTCTTTAATTAATTAATTTTTTTTTTCTTTCTTTCGGATGGATTCCTTCCTTCGTTCATTCTTTCATTCCTTAATTCCTTCATTCATGTTTTTATTCGATCCTTTCTGATGGATTTCTTCCTTTATTCCTTCCTTTCTGATAGATTCCTTCATTCATTTCTTCCTTCTTTAATTAATTCTTTCTTTCATTAGGATGGACTCCTTCCTTTGTTCATTCCTTTTTTCGTTCATTCTTTCATTTCTTAATTCCTTCATTCATTTTTTCATTAGATCCTTCCTTCATTCATTCATTTCTTCCTTGGTTCCTTTATTCCTTCCTTTCTGATGGATTCCTTCTTTCCTTTATTTATTTTTTCGTTCATTCATTTCTTCTTTCATTACTTCATTCATTGCTTTTTTTTCTTTTGGATGGATTCCTTCCTTCATTTCTTCCATTGTTCATTCCTTCGTTCATTGCTTCATTCATTCATCCCTTCATTCATTCATTCATTTTATGGTCATCTGTAGATTAGATTGAGTTGGATCTGTTTTGATTCTGTTTCTTACAGGTGGAGGTTTTTGGAGCAAACTCTTGCATCCAGACTGGTGGAGCTTTCAGGGGCACAGAGTATATTTCGCTTTTCCATTCAAAGACCAGATGGAAAAGCTGAGATTTTGGTAAGAACATTAAACATCAGAAAAAACAACAAAGAAAAATAGCTGACTTTATAACAAACTGACTTAATAGAACGACAGCAGATCTTTAAGAGAAAAGTGAATGATTTTTTTTTCCTGCATGATTTTTTTATATAACATAACATAACAGATTATGTTCACATCACA
Organism: Danio kyathit; assembly: GCA_903798195.1. Lineage (NCBI taxonomy): Eukaryota > Metazoa > Chordata > Actinopteri > Cypriniformes > Danionidae > Danio > Danio kyathit. The sequence goes on from LR812534.1 coordinate 8,243,895, forward strand.
TAACAGCTGTGGCTTCTGAACACCGACTCTCTGGTCGCCTCATTTCCTGCTCCAGCAGCGAGAGCCGACGACTTTATCTCCGCCGGTGACGTGCATCCCAGAATGCATCAGTCATGTCAGGCCGTGGCAGCAGTCAAAGTGCTCTACATCCTCTGCTCTGACAGCAAGCTCAGAGAGTAAGTACAATACACCTGCACTACCAATCCAAGGCTTTACAACATCACGATTGTTTTGATGCGTTTAAGAAAAATTGTCCCTTCTGCTAGCCAAACTTGCATTCATTTGGACCGCACAGCAAAATTTTTTTAATGATTTTTACTGTAGCATCTTTACAGTTGAAATCAAAGCCATTTTTGATGGTGTACTTTTAGCCTTAAAGAAGCTACTTTAGCCTTTGTGAGGTCTAGATGAGCGGGAAACAGTGTGTGAATCACTGAGGGATTGTGGGTGGCCGTTCTGCTCCTCATTGTGTCTCTGACAGCAGAAGGTCGTCACGACTCTCTCCACCTTTTACCTCGTCTCGCTCTGGTTTTGTCAAGTGTGCATTAATTCTACCCCTTCTCCAACCCTGCGGCTGAACGTCTCTCCTCCTCGCTGCATTCACAAGCGGAGGGATCAAACATGATTCATGAGCCCTTATACAGGCCCTCAGCTCGTATGCTAATTAGAGAGTCGTCTACAGGAATCAGACGTTTCACTGTTCATCATAATATCTCACAGCCAAACTCCGAACTGCTCTGTTAGATGCCAAGGGATTGATTTTTATATTTAAAGTTTGATGAATAATCTGCGGCGGCACGGTAGCACAGTCGCCTCACAGCAAGAAGGTCACTGGTTCAAGTCAGTTGGCATTTCTGTGTGGAGTTTGCATGTTCTTCCCATGTTGGCGTGGGTTTCCTTCGGGTGCTCCGGTTTCCCCCACAGTCCAAAGACATGCACTATAGGTGAACTGAATAAACTAAATTGGCCGTAGTGTATGTGTGTGAATAAATGTGTATGGGTGTTTCCCAGTACTGGGTTGCGGCTGGAGGGGCATCTGCTGCGTAAAACATATGTTGGATAAGTTGGTGGTTCATTTCGCTGTGGCGACCACTGATTATTAAAGGGACTAAGCCGAAAAGATTATGAATGAATTGGTAATATGAAAATGAAAGGCTATTCCAGGGTTTAGGAGCCATATATGAGAATGCTCGACCTCCTTTAGTGGACTTTGCTATTCTGGATACTACCCTGAAATTTGAGATCTTAAAGAGCGGGTTAAATTATAGCAAGACAGAAGGTTGTTTAGATAAACTGGAGCTAGACTGTTTAAAGATAACCGGGCTAAATATCATGTTTGAGCTGTCTTAAAGGGATATTTCACCCAAAAATGAATAATTACTCACTATTTTCTTCCCCTCAACTTCAGTTTCTTTCTTTTGATGAACACAAAATGAACTTCCATATAAAAAAACAAATAATATGGGAGTTTTTCAGCATTTAAAAAAAAATCTTTTGTGTTTATCAGAAGATAGAAAGTTAAGTGAAGGATACGTAAATGATGACACGATTTTTTTGCGTGAGCATCACTTTAAAGGGTCACGAAACCCCCCTGTCTCAGCAGGGTGTTTTCACACCTCTAGTTTGGAAAAAGTCAGGAAAGTGGGTGTGTCCAGTTCGGTTTAGGTGGGAGTGTCGGGGGAGGAAAAGAGGGCAGATTTTGCATAAAATTTTCCATTTGGGCACGCGCTGAGGTTTCACAGAGGCAAAACAACACACAGACGCAGGAGAGAAAGACAGTGACTGTGTTTACTTGGACATCAGTAATCGAATTATTTGCCAAATTATTAATTTGTGGACTTTTAACTGCAGTTTGGCACTTTCACTTTCATTCAGGAACATTTCATGCATGTCCCCCATGACAAATGAGATATTGTATGCGAGGATGAACTGCTGGAGAGTGCAGTTTTAATGGAGTGTTTGATACCGCACGGCGAATGAGAGAAAAAAAAACCCTCTGCATTTCCCAGTAACTTAGATGCACTCGGTAGGTAACATATCGCCAGAAAGCCATGTGTGTATAGACTATTCTGTCACAAAATGCGGCGAAAATCCTACACGACGGTAATAGTTTGATTGCGGTGTTTACATGTTTACATTCGGAGAGCAGCATTTACAGCGGATCTTTCAGTCTATAATATTGTAGTGATATTAACATACTGTAAACTTAGTAACTAAATAATTTTTACTAAGGTATGTCTTTAAAAACTGAGAGTACTGCAGACGATACAAACTAACTTTGCCATCTGAGTGAACAAACAAGGAACACTGATCACACACTTACCAAATCTGTAGAGACAGGACAATCAACACAAACTGGAGCCACGTCTTTTTTAAAAGGAGACGAGCGGCAAATCCGGATTTCATCATTTCCAGATGCAAAAAGCTCTCGGGTAAAAATTTTCCTTACAAACGCATTTCTGTCGCGTGCACTGTAATCCATACGTGAGTCCAACTGCGCTCTCATAGCGGGGAAATTAAAACAAAATCTTCATTGCAGCACATTAATAAACACAACACTGATAACCCTGGTCTCCGAATTCTTGTTCTTCCACTTGTTTTGGCAACACAACATGGCGTCTTACTTCCGTCTGAACACTGTAACAGGTAAAAACTTTCTTCAAAGCTATCATGCATATTAATGAAGTTGCACTGCATACACAATAGAGCGCGCTGATTGGTTTGAGCTAAGTCTTTCTCATGAATTAATGCCGCACACTCAGAGACGTCACGATGTACTCGCCGGTACAGACATCCACTCTCCACGGTGGACTACACGCAAGTATCTAATCACCGTGACGCAGCTTCAAAAATTCGTTTCAAACCGGAAGAACGAATTTGCTCAAAATAAATAACTCAAAAACAACCAATTTTCACTTTTTAGTGAAATATAAGTGTCCTAATAGTGTTTATAGCAGTGTGGGACACAGATATGACTCTCAGCAGCTTAACAAATGTGTTTTGGTGTTTCGTGACCCTTTAAAGGGATAGTTCATCCAAAAATACATCTGAAAGCCCCTTATAAATGCCAAATAAGACTTGATTATGTTATAAACAGCTTATAAATGCCAAATAAGACTCTATTATATTATAAACAGAAAAAGGAAATCAACGACAGTGTGATTCATAACAACAACACATTCATTTCAAGATACACAAATGAAACTGCATCTGTATTAAATTAATTATACATTTTTGTAATCGTGTCTAAACACAAAGTTAATATACGGTTTAAACCTTGCTGAATAGCAATTTTTGTACATGACAAGTTTGATAAAACAAAAACAATATGATAATTTAACAATATCATAAGATATTTCTGCGTTATTCTGTAATAAAATTGCAAATTTTCATTTGTGTATCTTTACATTAACATTTTTTTGATTCTGAATCACTCTGTCATTATTTCCTTTACTGTTCAGAACATAACTGAGCCTTTAATTGTCATATATAAAGGATTTACAAAGCATAAAGAGTCCACGCTTTGGATGAGCTTACACAATTGTAGGAATTTGTGTTAATGAACCATTTATTAACACAAAGTTACTATATAGTAAGTAATGTGTATTCATGTAGAGCATTTATTGTGTATGGCCATAGACCCAAAGCGTTTCACAATCATGAGGGGGGTCTCTCCACACCCCCACCAGTGTGCAGCATCCACTTGGATGATGCGACAGCAGCCACAGGACAACAGCGCCAGTGCCCTCACTACACACCAGCTGTAGGGGGAGTGGAGAGACAGTGATAGAGCCAGTTTAGTGGATGGGGATGATTGGGAGGTCATGATCATAAGGGCCGATGGAGGGAATTTGGCCCCTACTGTTTACGAGAAGTGCCATGGGATTTACAGTATAATGACCCCAGAAAGTCAGGACCTCAGTTTAACATCTCATCCGAAAGACGGCGCTCACTTTTCGGTGCAGTCACCTTCACTTTACTGGGGTGTTAGGAGCCACACAGACTGCAGGTTTAGCACCCCTGCTGGCCTCGATAACACCACTTCCAACAGCAACCTAGTTTTCTTATTTGGTCTCCCATCCAGGAACTGACCAGCCTCAGCCCTGCTTACTTAATTACTATATGTTTAATGGAATAGTTTATTAATCATTTACTAGTTCTGAATGATCTTGAAAACCGCCAACTACTCTTAAAAAACAGGTTTGTCAAAAAATTTATGCTTGATTTAGTAATGAAAATAGAAGCACTGGTATAAAAACACAATGGCTGTTTCTCAATTCCAAGAATGCAGAGAATGGACTCATGTTCTTGTGGAGACCAGTTTTGCCAGGTTACCTCAGAAGAACGAACTCGGGAGACCGCGAGAACAGAACACGTCCTGTGAGAAATGAAATGCTGCGTTCTTCCTGATGGTCACATGACCCTCACGCATCTTTAATCAAAAATTATTAGAACATTTAAGCATTCATACAACAATTTATTGTTGCATAAGTAGGCATAAGGACTTGTATACGTTGCACAATATAAATAAAATAGATTTGAATACGAATTTCAGCAAATAAACACCCTTAATGTGCTTATGCCTTTATTAAGATTTTCATGTTAATGTTTACTTTCACAGTTTCATTTAGGGAAACTCCTGAGGTAAATAAGTTATATCTCTGAACTTTAATAATAAATCTATATTAAATGCTGCGCTTCCCACCTCCAGTCGACTTCTGGAGCGAGTTCGGTGCTCAAGTCTGCATCGGTGCGTCCTCGTTATCAAGAACACATCTGGGAACTTTCACGCGTCCTCCGTTTTTGCAGTCTTGAGTATTGGAACTGAACTTTGGCGGTTGATGATGACGTTACACGTGAACACGAGGACGTAAGATCGCTGAAGAACTCCTATTGAGAAACAGCCAATCATTAATGACATAGTATATAAATCAAGAATACAGCATTTAGTTATAAACGGCTTACTAATGTCTATTAATGTGGAGTTAATGCTTAACAAATGAGGAATTACTTATTTGCTAATGCTTAATAAATGATTCATGGTCTGTAGATACAGCAGGGACAATAAGTATTGAACACGTCATGTTTTTTCCTGGGAATAATATTTCTAAAGGAGCTGTTAACATGAAATTGAAGCAGATTTTGGTAAAAACTCAAACAATACAAACATAAAAAAAAAAGAAAAAAAAAATCTGAAAATGTTTGTGTAATACCAATGAAATGACACAAGGAGAAGTACTAAACTACTGAAATGTGTTTATACTTTTATATAAAAGGTTGGTTTGGTAATGGCAGCTTAAAGACTCCTCTCATGGAGAATGAAGTCACATGCATTGCTCAGGTGTGAGTTTTTCACAGACTTCAACAAAGTGTCAAAATCTTTATCTACTGTGGGTCTCGTCTATCAAATCTGAGCTTTATTTTGTATTTTCTATTGGATTCAGATCATGTGATTGGCTGGGCCATTCTACAGCTTGACTTTCTTTCTCTGAAAGCATTTGAGAGTTTCCTTGCCTGTGTTTTGGATCATTGTCTTGCTGAAATGTCCACCCTGGTTTCATCTTCATCCACCTGCTAATGTAGATGTTGGACTGAAGCAGCTAATATTAATTTTCAATAAGGAAGGGCAGAGGGTTGCTGAAGAACTACTGAGAGATTTCAGCTGCTGTCTGGCTTTCACTGTCTACACCTCTCTTCATGTGTTCAATGGTTCTTCCCTGCGTCATTTAATTTTATTACACATGACTTCATTTATAAACTAATTATATTTGTTTTCTTTGCATATATGGATTTCTCTGGTTGTTCTCAACATCTGGTGAAAATTTCAAGTCAACAGCACCTTTAGAAATATGTTTTCTGAGAAAAATTGTGACTTGTTCAATACTTAATTCAACCACTGTATTATTTTGAAGTGTTACCAGAAATAACTGTAATATGTTTGGAAAAAGTGGGAGGGGTCAGTAAATTGTCACATAATAAAATTTTTTTTGGGTGCGCTGTCCCTTTAAGAGCTGCCTGTGCGCTTTCTGTGTAATTACAGCACAGATGGGTAAATGTCAATGAAATGTGCTGAATAGATCATCTCCATAATGTGTGTCAGGACATAATTCTCTCTGCTTCTGCGCTCGGGTGTCTTCAGTGGTGCGTATTGACAGATTGCTGTGACATGATTAAAACTAATGTCTCAAACTGTCAGATGAAGATCATTTAAGGTCCAGCAGTCTGTGTGCGCTGAGTTTCTGTTTTCACCTTCATTTTTGTTCTGGCCAAATAAAACATTATTATTTGTCTTCAGCTGCCTGAGAAGAAACATTCAGTGGAGCATTAACGTTGTTTTTGTAAGCTAAAACAAAGACTAAAATTATTGTTTAAAAACATTTTCGTTAAATGAAAAAAAAAATCACAATAAATGAAAAGTGAAATGAAGCAAAAATCAACTCAAATTAAATAATAAATTGCAAATATATTTAGCAATTTTCAGAATTAAAAAGCTGTGGTGGGAAATATATATACAATTGTTATTATATTAAATTTTATATATATATATATATATATATATATATATATATATATATATATATATATATATATATATATATATATATATATATATATATATACTTATTATTATTTTTTTTATTTCCCAAATGATGTTTAACAGGCCAAGGAATTTTTCACAGTATTTCCTATAAATTTTTTCTTCTTCGATAAAATAATACTTTCAATATTACTAGCGGCCTTAATGAATTAAATGTCACTTTAAGCTTAATACTAATGCCTTGAAAAATATCTAATATAATATTTTGTACTGTCATAATGTTAGATTTAATATCAGAATTAGTTTCATAATTTCTTCATAATACTGTGTTTTCTTTTTTTACTATTATTCGTTTAATAATGCATTTGTATGCTTTTCAGTTCAGTATCTGTTCAAACAATTATTTTATTATTAATTACTAAAGGTTTTGCACAAAAGTTAATGTAAGCTTTGCAAACTTTGCTCTGGTCGACAATGGATGTTTATATATACGTAAATGTAAATACAAACTAAATAGAAATGTGTTCACAAAATAAAACTAACAAAACCATCCAGGAAACATACTAAAACTAAAATGAAATTTCACAGTGCTCCGAAAATAACTTTTAAAATTATTATTATAGCCTTTATTTTACCAGGAAAAAAGCACACTGATTAAAAATCTGCTACTGCAGGTTAACTATGTTTATATGTAATAACTTTTAAATGTTATTAGTTACTAGTTAGTTAACGTTATTAGTAACTAATAAAGTTATGGTCACCAATAACCTTATCTTTTACAAATTTGATTGTAATGCAATAATGTGCACCCTTTGTATAGCTCCTTTGAACAATAATTATTGTAAAAAGCACTGCACAATTAAACCTGAGTAGAGTTGTGTCCTGGACAAGATTAGCAATACACATGTTGTCATTAGATTAGCAATCTCATGTTGGTTTGACAAATAATCATTCATCCATCAGTACACACATAAAGGATATTTATGACTTGTCAGAACGCCTACAGACCAGTGTTTCAAATTACAAATCATTATTTTATATTTTTCATTTCTAAACATAATAGTTTTAGGGCTGTATTTTAACGATCTAGACACAAAGTCTAAATGGCATTGCGCAAAAGCATTAAGGACGTGTCCGGGCTATTTATTAAATAAGGGCTGTTTTAAGGATGGAAAAATACGGTCTGCGCTGTGGTGCATGGTCTAACAGGGTTGTTCTTATTCTCTTAATTAGTTCTGAGTATGTTTTGAGCATAACGTGCATTAAACCAATCAGAGTCTCATCTCCCATTCCCTTTAAGAGTCAGTTGTGTCTCGCCATGGCGCATTTGCTATTTACATGACGACTTTGTAAGTGGAAAAACTGAGCGCTAGTGAGAAAACAGTTTAACAGACCATCTGCAGCACAAGGAATGAGCCTTCTCCATTTGGCTTTACTGTTACTCTTTACTTTACTCCTTTACTTTCATAGATAAGGAAACAGTGTTGTTCATTCATTTTCTTTTCCGCTTAGTCCCTTTATTAATCTGGGGTCGCCACATCGGCATGAACTGCCAACTTATTCAACATATGTTTTATGCAGCGGATGCCCTTCAAGCTGCAACCCATCACTGGGAAACACCCATACACACTCATTCACACACATACACTACAGACAATTTTAGCTTACCCAATTCATCTATGCCACATTTCTTTGGACTTGTGGGTACAACCGGAGCACCCGGAGGAAACTCACGTGAACGCAGGGAGAACATGCAAACTCCACACAGAAATGCCAACTAACCCTGCCGAGGCTTGAATCAGCAACCTTCTTGCTGTGATGCAACAGCACTACCTACTGCGCCACCACCTCGCCCACATATTTTACATGATATTTTTAAGATACTAGTATTAAGCTTAAAGGCTTAACTAGGTTAATTAGGCAAGTCATTGTATTAAAGTGGTTTGTTCTGTAGACAATTGTAAAAAAAAAAGATATTGCTTAAGGGGGCTAAAAATATTGACCTTAAAATGTTTAAAAAAACTGCTTTTATTCTAGCCGAAATAAAACAAATAAGACTGTCTCCGGAAGAAAAAATATTATTGGAAATACTGTGAGAAATTCCTTGCTCTGTTAAACATAATTTGGGAAATATTTGGAAAAAAATTCATAGGAGGGTGAATAATTCTGACTTCAACTGTAAGTAGATTCTGGCTTATTTTAGCTCCAGTTCAACAAAACATCTTACACATTAGCCAGTTTTTTTTCTCTCTTAGGAAGGAATAATATGATCAGAGCGAAGCTTGATTTCCCCCTCAGTGTCTCTGTTTTTCCCTGATGTGCAGTGTTGTGGATGTGTGGGAGAAGGACATCAGCGTTCACACTCTTCCCCTCCCGCTGCACTCATGTGAGGAGCTTAAGACACTTCTGACGTCCAGCACCTTCAGACTGCCTGCATTCCTGCGCTGCATGAACTCCTTTCAGGTCACACACCAATCTAATGACATACACACTAACACACGTTTGTTTTTTTTAATTGTGGGGACATTCCATAGGTTTCCATTGTTTTTATACTATGCATAATATATTTTCTTTTGGCCTTTCCCAATCCTATCGTTAAAATCAACCCTTACAGTAAACACTGTGCATTTTTACTTAAAAAAAACATATATATATTCTATATGACTTGTAAGACTTTTGAAAAATAGGGAAAATTTGCGCACACCCATGCACAAGCACTCAGACACACAAAGGCCTGCAAACAAGAACTACAAGAACTGATATCCATCTAACAGAGACGGCAGCACGAGTAACTCAATACAAAGAGCCAAAACTGCCTAGAAAAGTACAGACTAGAGTAGAAACATATTGTCAAGAAACGGTAAAGCAACAGAGAAAAGAATATACATCTGGAATATACATACATTTTGTAACCAGCCTAGTTCACTTGTCAGACCCCCAAATAGTCATGAGTCTCATTAATTTTGTGTAAATCAAGAAAAAGAGAGGACCAAGCACTGAACCCTGAGGTATTCCAGTGGTTAATGGAGATAACTTAGACATTTATACCAAAATACTAGTGCTGTGGTGAAAATTTAGCATCACTATTCTATTTATGTATAGATTTTGAGCTAGTTTTGAAACTGCAGATGGGCCTCTATGCTAGTTTTTAAACTGCAGATGGCAATCTAGGCTAGTTTTTGACAGCAGACCTAATTTTAGTAATGGTTAGTTTAGATTCAAGTGGTATTTGTAAGGAATTGGATGCAAACAGAGTATAGCTGTTTGTGAAGCATTCACATGCCATCTGCAGTTCAAAACTAGCCTAGAGTGACATCTGCTGTTAAAAACTATCCGAGAGTAACATCTGCTGGTAAAAACTAGCTTAGTGACATCTGAATGAATCCTAGATTGCAATCTGCTGCTAAAAACTAGCCTACAGCAACATCTGTTGTTCAAAACTAGCCTAGAACACCGTTTGCTGTTAAACTCTAGCTTAGAGCACCATCTGCTGTTTAAAAACTAGCTTAGAGCACCATCTGGTGTTTGAAAACAAGCCTAGAGTGCCTTCTGCTGTATAAAACTAGCCTACAGCGCCGTCTTCTGTTTAAAAACTAGCCTAGATCGTCTTCTGCTTTTTAAAACTAGCCTAGAGCGCCTTCTGCTGTTTAAAACTAGCCTAGAGCAACGTCTGCTGTTAAAACTAGCTTAGAGCACCGTCTGCTGTTAAACAATAGCTTAGATTGCCGTTTGCTGTTAAAAACTAGCCTTGAGCATTCTCTGATGTTATAAACTAGCCTTGAGTGATTATTGCTTTTCAAAACTAACCTAGAGCGCCATCTGCTGTTAAATACTAGCCTAAAGTGCCGTCTGCTGTTAAAAACCAGCCTAGAACACCATCTGCTGTTAAACTGTAGCTTAGAGCGCCATTTGCAGTTAAAAACACTAGCCTAGAGCGTCATCTGCTGTTAAACACTAGCCTAGAGCGCCATCTGCTGTTAAACAGTAGCTTAGAGCGCCATTTGCAGTTGAAAACACTAGCGTAATGCGCCATCTGCTGTTGAACAGTAGCTTAGAGTGCCGTTTGCAGTTAAAAACACTAGCCTAGAGCACCATCTGCTGTTAAACACTAGCCTAGAGCGCCATCTGCTGTTAAACAGTAGCTTAGAGCGCCATTTGCAGTTAAAAACACTAGCGTAATGCGCCATCTGCTGTTGAACAGTAGCTTAGAGTGCCGTTTGCAGTTAAAAACACTAGCCTAGAGCACCATCTGCTTTTAAACACTAGCGTAAAGTGCCGTCCGCTGTTATACACTAGCCTAGAGCACCATCCGCTGTTAAACACTACGCTAGAGCGCCGGTGGCTGTTAAACACTAGACTAGAGTGCTGTTAAAAACTAACCTAGAGGGTCATCTGCTGTTAAACACTAGCCTAGAGCACCATCTGCTTTTAAACAGTAGCTTAGAGTGCCATTTGCAGTTAAAAACATTAGCCTAGAGTGCCATCTGCTGTTGAACAGTAGCTTAGAGTGCCAATTGCAGTTAAAAAGCACAAAAACGAGCCTAGAGCACCATGCGCTGTTAAACACTATCCTAGAGTGGCTGTTGGCTCACACTAGCGTAAAGCGATGTCTGCTGTTAAACACTAGCCTAGAGCACCATCCGCTGTTAAACACTACTCTAGAGCGCCGTTGGCTGTTAAACACTAGCCTAGAGCACCATCTGCTGTTAAACATTACTCTAGAGCGCCGTTGGCTGTTAAAAACTAGCCTAGAGCACCATCCGCTGTTAAACACTACTCTAGAGCGCCGTTGGCTGTTAAACACTAGCCTAGAGCGTCATCTGCTGTTACACACTAGCGTAGAGTGCCGTCTGCTGTTAAACACTACTCTAGAGCAGCATTGGCTGTTAAAAACTAGCCTAGAGTGCTGTTAAAAACTAGCCTAGAGCGTCATCTGCTATTACACACTAGCCTAGAGCGCCGTCTGCTGTTAAACACTAGCCTAGAGCACCATCTGCTGTTAAACACTACACTAGAGCGCTGTCTGCTGTTAAACACTAGCCTAGAGCACCATCTGCTGTTAAACACTACACTAGAGCGCCGTTGGCTGTTAAACACTAGCCTAGGGCACCATCCGCTGTTAAACACTACTCTAGAGCGCCGTTGGCTGTTAAACACTAGCCTAGAGTGCTGTTAAAAACTAGCCTAGAGCGTCATCTGCTGTTACACACTAGCGTAGCATGCCGTCTGCTGTTAAACACTACTCTAGAGCAGCGTTGGCTGTTAAACACTAGCCTAGAGTGCTGTTAAAAACTAGCCTAGAGCATCATCTGCTGTTACACACTAGCGTAGAGCGCCGTCTGCTGTTAAACACTAGCCTAGAGCACCATCTGCTGTTAAACACTACTCTAGAGCAGCATTGGCTGTTAAAAACTAGCCTAGAGTGCTGTTAAAAACTAGCCTAGAGCGTCATCTGCTATTACACACTAGCGTAGAGCGCCGTCTGCTGTTAAACACTAGCCTAGAGCACCATCTGCTGTTAAACACTACACTAGAGCGCCGTCTGCTGTTAAACACTAGCCTAGAGCACCATCTGCTGTTAAACACTACACTAGAGCGCCGTCTGCTGTTAAACACTAGCCTAGAGCACCATCTGCTGTTAAACACTACACTAGAGCGCCGTCTGCTGTTAAACACTAGCCTAGAGCAACATCTGCTGTTAAACACTAGCCTAGAGCAACATCTGCTGTTAAACACTACTCTAGAGCGGCGTTGGCTGTTAAACACTAGCTTATAGCAGGGGTTTTCAAACTGTGGGGAATTTATCTGACTAAAGTCATAACTGAACTAAACAGAAAGGGAATTAAGACATGTGGAGTAACCATACGTATATTAGTGGCATTATTGAAGTAAACACCGCAATCAAACTATTACTTAATGCCATGTAGGACTTTTCGCTGCATTCGACAAGATGCACACACAAGGCTGTCAGTAAAGAACCGCACGCACACACACACACACACACACATATCACAAGCAGTGTTGCCAGATTGGGTGGTTTTGAATTTGCATTTCAGCAGGTTTTGGATAGCTTTTGGGCTGGAATCAGTCAGCTACATCTGGCAACACTGATCACGGAATGCAGACGTTTTTTTCTTTCTATCTGGCGTGCGCTATCAAATCCCATTAAAACATCTTTCACCAGCCCTTACTAAATATTCGCGTCTAAAACCCCAGTTTGTCATGGGGGCATGAATGAAATGTTCATGAGTGAAAGTGTCGAACTGCAGTTAAAGTCGAAAAATTAAAGATGAAACAGCCGAAATGACATGAGACTCTGCAGAAAACGTGGATAACCTGGTGATGCAACATTCAAAAAGCACTTCACGTAACACCTTAATCATATTATTGTCTTATTCAGATTAAGGCAAATAACTATTACTGATGTCCATGTAAAGGTAGTTTGTATGTCTTCATGACATATGTCTTCAAAGAAAATGAAAATCCAGTATAACGTTAATCAGATTCACTCTAGTGAACGCATAAAAATCGTCATCATAATTTACTCGAGTGCACGCCTCAAATTGTTCACCAGGGGGGCATGCCCCACAGTTTGAAAACCCCTGGCCTAGAGCACCATCCGTTGTTAAACACTACCCTGGAGCGCTGTTGGCTGTTAAACACTAGCCTAGAGTGCTGTTAAAAACTAGCCTACAGTGTCATCTGCTGTTAAACACTATAATAGAGCGCCGTCTGCTGTTAAACACTAGCCTAGAGCACCAACCGCTGTTAAACACTAGCCTAGAGTGCTGTTAAAAACTAGCCTAGGGCGTCATCTGCTGTTAAATACTAGCGTAGAGTGCCGTCTGCTGTTAAACACTAGCCTAGAGTGCTGTTAAACACTAGCCTAGAGCGCCGTCTGCTGTTAAACACTACCCTAGAGCGCCGTCTGCTGTTAAACACTACCCTAGAGTGCCGTTGGCTGTTAAACACTAGCCTAGTGTGCTGTTAAAAACTAGCCTAGAGCGTCATCCGCTGTTAAACACTACGCTAGAGCAATGTTGGCTGTTGAACACTAGCCTAGAGTGCTGTTAAAAACTAGCCTAGACGTCATCTGCTGTTAAAACTAGCCTAGAGCGCCATCTGCTGTTAAAAACTAGCCTAGAGCGGCGTCTGCTGTTAAACACTAGCCTAGAGCGGCGTCTGCTGTTAAACACTACGCTAGAGCAATGTTGGCTGTTGAACACTAGCCTAGAGTGCTGTTAAAAACTAGCCTAGACGTCATCTGCTGTTAAAACTAGCCTAGAGCGCCATCTGCTGTTAAAAACTAGCCTAGAGCGCCATCTGCTGTTAAAAACTAGCCTAGAGCGGCGTCTGCTGTTAAACACTAGCCTAGAGCGGCGTCTGCTGTTAAACACTAGCCTAGAGCGCCGTCTGCTGTTAAAAACTAGCCTAGAGCGCCGTCTGCTGTTAAAAACTAGCCTAGAGCGCCGTCTGCTGTTAAACACTAGCCTAGAGCGCCGTTGGCTGTTAAACACTAGCCTAGAGTGCTGTTAAAAACTAGCCTAGAGAGTCATCCGCTGTTAAACACTACCCTAGAGCGCTGTTGGCTGTTAAACACTAGCCTAGAGGGCTGTTAAAAACTAGCCTAGGCGTCATCTGCTGTTAAAAACTAGCCTAGAGCGGCGTCTGCTGTTAAACACTAGCCTAGAGCGGCGTCTGCTGTTAAACACTAGCCTAGAGCGCCGTCTGCTGTTCAATATTAGCCTACATTGCCGTCTGCTGTAAAAGTTAGCCTAGAGCGTCATCTGCTATTAAACACTAGCCTAGATCTCAGTCCGTCATGTTTCTAGTTTGTTTACTTGGTTCCCCGTTTGTAGTTCTAATCAAATTCACGTCCAACGCGTAATGTATGAACAATACTAGAGGTAAGAGTACGGACAGTTCTACACTTCGAATTTCTAACAGAAATAGTCAACCTTCCGGGAACCTGTGGCATACTGTTTTCAGCTCACTGCGATTTGGGACACACTAATACTATTTTGGAATATTATTTAGGACGGATAGTTTGCGAATTGGGACATTGCGTTTGCAGCTAAAAAGTAAAAGTTTAGTTTCCTGTCAGCTCATTTGGCTGCATTTCTAATTGTCCACCCTCAGCTATGCTAGCATTAGTACTTCTCATCCACATTGCTTAAGCTGAAATGCCTTCGAGTGAGAAAGAAGAATCATTATGAATAAAAACAAAAAACAGCATCTCTTTGAAGCAGATGCGCATTGGTATCAGACTGATAGCCTGGCTAAGATGCTTGCCTCAGCTTCAGCATATTTGCTCCCAATTAAGGAGACAAAACATCTGTCTCCTGGCAGTTTTTCTTCAACTCGCTGTCAAGAGCTTTAGGCTTAACCTATGGGAGAAAGTAACGCTGAAATCAAGCTTTGTCCTCTTTATAAGACTCTATTTCCATTTACATCTACTGACAGCTAAATAGCATTGAATAGCAGATAAAGGGTAAGCTATGTTCAGGAATCCGGGCTAATGGGGTTCTTGAGAAAGGTCTATATAATTCGAGGTGTGAGGGAAGAAGCCTGCTTTCTCTCTTAGAAGTCAGAATTATTTTGTCTCTTGTTTTTATATATATATATATTCCAAGTGACGTTAAATAGAGCAAGAAAATTTTCACAGTAGTTCTATTTAGACATTTACATTTTAGATTTTTCTTGGCGATTCGTATTGTGGCAACCAATGGTCATAATGTTGAAAACGTGGTAAACAGCAAAGAAAATACTGTAATTTAATTTGTAGCAGTATAATTTTTATCATTTTTTAATAATGCATTATTATTATTATATTTAATTTAATGTAATGTATTGCATTTATAGTGATGTAGGGTTCTGGTTATCGTATGATTTATTTAATACATTAATTTTGGTTTGACAGCCTGTTTAAAGTAGTGTGTGGGTTACTAGTGCAGTAAAGCGACTGAAAGACCTTGTGGAGAATCCTTGAGCGAGAGTTTAACATCATCCATCACTGAACTCGAGGCCTGAGTGAAGATCATACAGTCATTTCTCTAAAGTCATTTTTTTTTTTTAACTCATGGCTTAACGCACATCGATGTGTATCGCTCATTAAAAAATGTTTATCTCCAACACAGGCTCAATGGGAAAATGAGCCCAGAGCTACATTGTTGTACTTTATGCATACTGTAGCTTACATGCGGATGTGACGTGATGCCATCCTCTTATTGGATATAAAACCAGCACATTAAATACATTTTTATATAAAAAGTGTAGTCTATTAGTTTATTTAAATTGTCATATTTAAAGATATTTATGTGCTGCTGTGCATCCCTGTGTGTGTAATAAGCAACGTGTATGTGTGTTTTGGACCCGCCTTTCACTTTTTTAAATAAAAAAAAAAAATGAACAAAAACTGTGCCACTGACTTTACACCAGCCTTCAATTAGCTTTTTTAGATGCTTAAAAATAGCAAAATGCCAACAATGCATTGGGAAAATAAGCCCAGGTCTATATTTTTGTGTATACTGTACTATACTGTAGCTAATGTGGTTTTCTGAACATTGTCTATTCATCCTCTCTACAGGTGGCCTACATGCGGATGTGATGTGATGTAACGTGATGTCATCCTCTTATTGGGTATAAAACATATAAAACCAACACATTAAATACATTTTTTTATATATAAAAAGTATTTTGTATTTTATTCTATAGTCTTTTCGTTTATTTTCACATCTGCATGGTCAAAGAAAAAAAAAGTAGCCTTTATATTAATGATAAATACAAATTCTACTGCACTCAGGGTTTCTGCAGGTTTTATGAGGGTAAATTTAAGACTGTTTAGGGTGATTTCACACTTGGTTCGATTGCCTGGTCCGTACCCAAGTTCGATTGTTCTGAACCACGGTACACTTGCATCATCAAGCTGCTGATGATGGCCACGGAAGCCATGGCAATGTCCCTTTAAGGCAAGTCATTTCACACTGCGCCCATCTTTAATACGCTTCTCGGGCAGTATGCTCGGGAATTCTGTCTGAATGGGGAAACATCAAATTCTCCAAAACTGTTTGCCAAGTATAAGATTACATTACATATTTGTATTTACCAATAAAATAAAATGACAACCGTCTCATAAGTTTCTTTTATAAACATCTGAATCATACAAAATCTGCACATTTTCTGGTTGCCCGAGCTAAAGGAACAAGATCACGACATCAACCTCGTTTATGGCCGTTCTACACATTATCATCCTCTGGATATTGCTTCGTCTGATCGCGCTGGTTTTCTGAAGTAATCCACAACTTGGTCTTGATGGTGAATCTCCTCCAGAAATGACAGCAGCTCTTTGTTTACACGTTTGTGCGCGTTTGAGTAATTGCTCTCATGTGATGTGCATTTGACAGGAAGGACTGTACCTCATGTTCATTTCATACAGATTACAAAACCAAAAAACTTTTATTTTCAAGTGTACTTGGTTCCTTTAAAAGCAGATTTTGAGCTTTACCTATCTTATTTCTTATGTCTGAGAAGCCAGTATTCGCAGAGATTCCAGTGTGCTTGTTGACCACCAACCTTGTAAAAACACACGTCTGGTCTGAGCTTCTGCGTTAGTCTATAGCGATCGATGATTGGCTCCTGTACTAGTAGGTGGGGCTTCATTCGCCATATTAACCGTTACACTTTTCCTCATTCAAAACTATACGAGTGACACGTATTGTGTATTCTAGAGTCTTGGCCATGGTGCCAAAATGGAAAGACGTACTGTATGCATATTGTGGTCGTTCTGCTTTTACGAAATCTATTGGTTTTGGTAACATACAGAGAGTAACTTGCGTCTATCTGCTGCCAAAATATGAGTAACGTTCAGAACATAACAGAAGTTGTACGCAGAAGTTGTTTTTGGAGGAGACGAGCAGACATGATCACTGTGATTGCCCTGGCTCAGTCCCGCTTGTCACCAAGGTAACGTTAGGTGATACACAGACACACACACACACAGGAATGAACGTTATGAAAACTAAAGTTTGTTGTACAGATGGTTCACTTCTGTTATTTCGTACGATTGCATTCATATCTGAAGTAAACCGGACCAGAGTTCGCGCAAACCGTTCCTCATGCAGATCACCTCTTTCAGGCAGACTTGGGTACAGTTTGTGGGTGCGCGCCTGAGTTCAGTAGACATCGTTCACACTAGCTAAATGTACCGTACTCTGACGTCAAACGAACCCGAGTGTGGACCAAAAGTGCTGGTGTGAAAGCTACCTTAAAGATCTTTTTAAGACCAACTAAAGAAAATTTAAAGAGAACAACAAAATAAAAACATTACAGCAATAACTTGAGAACTATGCGTAATCTAGAGAGCACATAAAGTGTAGTATTTATAACTACATTTCAAAGTAAAAATACAAATAAATAAGCTGATATAACTTACTTTTTCAGTCAATTTTGCATAATGTATGTTAAAAGTGCTTGGTCTTGATGGTGAATCTCCTCCAGAAATGACAGTGACTCTTTGTTTACAAGTGTGTGGGGTTTTGAGTTGTTGCTGTCATGTGACATGCATTTAATAGGACGGACTGTACCTTGTGTTCATTTCATACAGATTACAAAACCAGAAATCTTTTGTTTTCAAGTCTAGTTGGCCCATTTAAAAGTACAGATTTCAAGCTTTATGTGGATATATTTCTTATGTCTGTGAAGCCAGTATTCGCAGAGATTCACAGAGCGTTTGTTAACCACCAAACTGTCATAAAATCCCACGTCAGGTCTGAGCTTCTCTGTCCGTCTATATCAATTAATGATTGGCTCATGTACTAGTAGGCGGAGCTTCATTCGCCATATTGACCGTAAAAACACACACATAAACACCGTAAAAGTGTGTTAACCACCAAACTGTCGTAAAATCACACGTCAGGTCCGAGCTTCTCTGTCCGTCTATATCAATCAATGATTGGCTCCTGTACTAGTTGGCGGAGCTTCATTCGCCATATTGACCGTAAAAGCACACACAGAAACACCGTAAAAGTGTTTGTTAACCACCAAACTGTCGTAAAATCACACGTCAGGTCAGAGCTTCTCTGTCCATCTATATCAATTAATGATTGGCTCTAGTACTAGTAGGCGGAGCTTCATTCGCCATATTGACCGTAAAAGCACACACATAAACACCGTAAAAGTGTTTAACCACCAAACTGTCGTAAAATCACACGTCAGGTCAGAGCTTCTCTGTCCGTCTATATCAATTAATGATTGGCTCTAGTACTAGTAGGCGGAGCTTCATTCGCCATATTGACCGTAAAAGCACACACATAAACACCGTAAAAGTGTTTAACCACCAAACTGTCGTAAAATCACACGTCAGGTCCGAGCTTCTCTGTCCGTCTATATCAATTAATGATTGGCTCATGTACTAGTAGGCGGAGCTTCATTCGCCATATTGACCGTAAAAGCACACACATAAACACCGTAAAAGTGTTTAACCACCAAACTGTCGTAAAATCACACGTCAGGTCCGAGCTTCTCTGTCCGTCTATATCAATTAATGATTGGCTCATGTACTAGTAGGCGGAGCTTCATTCGCCATATTGACCGTAAAAGCACACACATAAACACCGTAAAAGTGTTTAACCACCAAACTGTCGTAAAATTACACGTCGGGTCCGAGCTTCTCTGTCGGCCTATATCAATCACTGATTGGCTCCTGTACTAGTTGGCGGAGCTTCATTCGCCATATTGACCGTTACACTTTACCCCATTCAAAAGTATAAGAGTTTCACGTTTTTGGCTGAAGTCAGATATTCTGCTTTGAGAAAGACATTCCGACACGGAACGCACAGTCTTTGTTTTGATCTCTATAACCAGCCCACTGCCACTTTAACTATTAATTACTGTATAATTCAGCACTCCAGGTTGCTTTGGTGGAAAATACAGTGTATTTCATTACAGTTCAACAGGCTGCCTCAATATATGTGAGAGCGTCCAAAATACGACCTCCACAGAACATTTTTTAAGACTTTATACTTTATGACTTTTTCAAGACCCGCGCGAACCCAGTGCAATATAAGGACATTATAATGCACTCCTAAAACGTGTTACAGACACGTCGGTTCACTTTCTGTCTCTGAGTTTATGAGTTTTGCAGCAGCGTGTGTGGTCCAGAAACACTGTGTTCCAGACTTGACTGAGTAAATGTATTCATCCAGCTTTCTGAGCTCACTGTGCTTGATAACACACCATAATGACAGGTGGGAACACTCTTTTTCTTTTGAGCGTCTTTGTGTGTAATGCACAGAAATGTATTTTACATACCGTTATTTTAAAACCGCCATCTCTCATATGCATAGCAGCACCATAATCAGAATGCCTTAGCAACCACATATATCAAAATTAAGTTATTTAATTTATTTTAATTTAATTAATTTATATTATTCATTTTAATTGCTCCTTATTTTTCTGCAGAGATTGTTTCAAAGTATCTTGAAGGGATAGTTCACCCAAAAATAAAAATTCTGTCAGTATTTACTCATCCTCCACTTTTCCCAAACCTGTTTGTGTTTCTTTCTTCTCAAAATGCTAAAAACCTGTAACCATTGACTTGGGGATAAAACAAATACTATGAAAACATGGTTACAAGTTTCCTATGTTTTTTTACAATATCTTCTTTTGTGTTCAACAGAGTAGCAGAAGAAATAAACTCCTTAAGGTTTGAAACAAGTATATAGCCTGAGTGTATAAAAGTGGACAAAAGTGTAGGGCGATTGGGGGGGATGGGGCTTGTTGTGATGGAGGCATTCGGGATTTTATGTCAACTAATGTTATTTTAGCATTTTAATCCTTGAATTTTTAAATTTAAAGATATTTATGTGCTGCTGTGCATCCCTGTGTGTCTAATAAGCAACGTGTATGCATGTTTTCGATCTGCCTATTACTAACACACTTTTCAAATAACAACAACAAAGCTGTGCCATTGACTTTAGACCGATTTTCATTTTTAAAGATATTTATGCGCTGCTGTGGATCCCTGTGTGTGTAATAAGCAACGTGTATGTGTGTTTTGAACTCGCTATCACTAGTGATCCATCACAAATCTCACAGTTCGGATTGCATTATTGTTTTTTAGTCACGGATCGGACGATTTTTCGCATCAGCCAAAAAGGGGAGGAGACAAATGTCATTTGCTTTTTATTTATTACAAAAACAGTACTGCAAGACACTGTTGGTTTTAACAAACTGAACCGAGAGCCTGTAATTTTATTAAAAAGAAAATGAAGAAATAATCAGCTGAATAAAAATAAATTGTAAAATATTCAGTGCTATATTATATATATATATATATATATATATATATATATATATATATATATATATATATATATATATATATATATATATATATATATATACTATTCTTACTCCTACTGTTGCTGATAACGCTAAATGTAGAAATCATTATAATTTCTACAACCCATTTTATTTTTAGTCTCATTTTTAATTAATGATTCAGTTATTTACTCATAAAACTTCATGTTTCATTGCTAAATGATTATTTCTGAAGAATTATTCAGTTGGCTGGTTGTCGCCACCTATTGGTGAAATACTGTAATTACTGCCTTCAACTTTTATTTTTGAGCATCAAGTTAAATACATATGATATGATTTTAATCTTTGCCATAAACCTCAGTGGTTATATCTAAACTATAAAGCGTTATCCCAGTACCTCTGTGTTATTTGAAGGTTTTTAAAGTAAAGCCTTTCTTGATTTTTGCATTTTTCAAACACAGATTTGAATGAAGCGATTCGAAGGATTAGTAAACGTATGCAAATCACCATCATTTATCATTTGTTTCGTGGGTGTTGAGATCCTGATCTTTTAATGATTAATCGTGCAGCTTACACTGAATGCATTAATGCAGACTAAACAAATAGTGACAGAAAACACCTCTAATAACCTAAGAAACCCACCACATCCCAAATAACCTACCACAACTTCTTCCGTCATCATTATATTTTACAGGAAACCTTAATGCCTTCGTGCATGTGATTTGAATGACGCATGAGGCAATCTCTCTGTGATCGTTACAAATTTAGTAAAGTAAATAAAATGTATTAATCCACGGGTCACGTGTTTCATAATGTGGGTTGTGATCTGTACGAATCACAAATCAACCATGATCCGTTACACCCCTCATCAGTAACACACTTTTCAAATAACAACAACAACAACTACAAAAAATGCGCCATTGACTTTAGACCAATTTTCATATTTAACAATATTTATGTGCTGTTGTGCATCCCTGTGTGTGTAGTAAGCAATGTGTATGTGTGTTTTGGACCTGCCTATCACTAATGCCCTTCTAAAATAACAACAACAGAAACTGTGCCATTGACTTTAGACCAATTTTCATATTTAAATACATTCATGTTCTGCTGTGCATCCCTGTGTGTGTAATAAGCAGCGTGTATCCATGTTTTGGATCTGCCTATTACTAACACGGTTTATAAATAACAACAATGACAACAAAAATGGCGCAGCTGACTTTAGACCAGTCATGTTTTAGTTGCTTTAAAATAACAAAATGCCAACAATGCACCTTAACACACCTCCTTTTCAGACCAGCACACCCGTGGGCACACAAATAGGAGCAAATGCATTTTTTTAAAACAATGTTGTTCAAAATGTGAAAATGATACCTGCGGCAGGCTGAAAGTAGCAAAAAAACACTTAGGTTGCACCTTTTACCGAGTCCTTATGTTGCACTTTATAAATGTCCCATCATCACCCACTCCTCCCTCAGATCTGTCTCTCATGATGATGATGGAGGTTCAGGTTGTGAATGTGAGTCTCTCGTGTCTCATTAGAGCTGTCAGCGGGATCTGCGCGGCCCACAGAAAGGCCAGGCCTGCGGGCAGAAACACTGGCGCTCCGTCCAGCTGTGTTGTACAGCGATTTGAGGAGGTTTTCTTCAACAGATTTCATAATGAAGCAAACCTGCAGCGCGAGCGGCCGCAGCGAGAATTCCACACTTTATTGCTTCAGCATATAAGCACGAATCAGCTTTGCAGAACTTTTTGGCTTGTTTTTGATGATCTGTTTGTAAAAAGCCTTTCGGGGATCTGTGGAAAAACAACGCTGAGATAGAAAATCAAAGAGCTGTCAAGCGAGAAAGATCAAATGATGAGTTATGAAGTTGATACACAGAAAAACAGAGCAGAATGAGAGATTTTTTTTTTTTACACTTTTAACAGTTTCACTAGAATTAGCTCTTAGCAAATTCCTATTTATAAGTGATCAATTTTGTATTTTACCTCTGTAGTGAGGAGATTCACCGTCTTAAATGGATAGTTCACCCAGAAATGTGATATTATTAACCCTCAGGCCATTATAGGTGACTTTCTTTTCTTTAGTAGAAAATTAAAGGTACAGTGTGTAAGTTTGACACCCAGTGGTTGAACTAGGTTTTGCACGCCTGGTTCAAAACACGCAAACACAGGTTGCCAGATTAATCAACAGGAGTGAGCCTAAAGGCTGATTTGAGGCTGATTTAAACTGTGTTCTAACTAAAAGCAACGGCACGCGATACAAGGAATACTTTCCATATTAAAAGGAGTTTTTGTCCTAACCAACACCTCAAATTTATATTTTAGAAACGGCTTCTATTTCTCACAGGTGAACAACAGGGTAAACGATTACCTCAGGTACACCTCTTGTGCTTTATTCAGTGTTAAATGCTAATAATGTGAGTTTGAACGCCATTTTACATGACATTTATTGCCATACTACTGAAAGCAGCAGCAGATAGTTCAACTCAGATCTGGAAAATAAGATAAACAGTATGAAATTAATCTTCAGAACTGTGACTCAGTGCAAACCAACACATATCAGTGATTCAGCATGTACATTTACTCATGTTTAAGAGGTTTTATATTTATTAATTAGATTATAAACCTTACCATTTTGTTGGAGTGCAGTGAGTGCACTATTCTGTGCTTCTGAATGGCTTTATTTAAGTTTCTGTCGTTTTCATATGGCTTATCACTGTAAATCTCCTCATATAGCATGTTGTTAGGACATGGGGTTAACAGTGTAACCTGCTCACCTAATGTTTACTTTCGTTATATTTATATTATTTGCTAATTAATAACCACCTTATGTGAAACTCTAAATCTGCGTCTTATTTCAGAGTCTGCTACTGTCCACCGGAGGTCACATTTTGGTCATGAACACAGACTTTGAGAGCCTTCCTGACTGACTGAATGAATGAAAAACACTGTCTTCCATCAAGGCAACCCGGGGTGCTGAAATATAATTGGCTAAACTGGCATTGGGCGGGTTAAATGACCAAAACAAATACGCGTTCCGGCACGTAACGCACATGTTCAAAGCAGCATATCTGACTTCAGCATTGTTTTTCAGACAAACAAGAATGTTCACTTAGCATGTTTCTTAAATATCTGCATATTATGTTATTGTTATGCTTTAGAAGGGTCAACAACTTACATACAGCACTTTTAACAAAGATTTTTAGCTGAATCTGTGGTTCTTGGGATTCATGTAATCAAAGATGACCCGTTTTTGAGATGCTAAATCAATCCCTGTGGCTCCTGATGACACACTGAGCTCTTATGAAGCGAAACGATCACTCTAAGAAATTGAACATTATTTACAATATTTTTAGCTTTCTCTTTTTTTAAAAAGACATTTTGATGATATACAAATTAGGTAATGTAGAGCAGTGTTTCCCAACCCTGTTGCTGAAGGCACACCAACAGTACACATTTAACCTCTCCCTAATCAAACACACCTGAATCAACTCATCAGAACATTAGAAGAGACTCCAAACCCTGAAGTTAATGGGTCAGATAAGGGAGACATCCAAAATATGTACTGTTGGTGTGCCTTCAGGAACAGGGTTGGGAAACACTGATGTAGAGTATAGCAGCAATTGTAGCAAAATTTTGCTTTAAATTCAAACTTACTTCAAAGTGCAGACTCAAACCAATAAATATGAGAATATGCACATGACATGAGCTTGGTTAGTTTTAATGTAATTCAGAAGCACATAAGCGTACATCTCAAAATCAATAATGCTAACATTTAGGATTGTCATTTGGTCAAAGCTGAAATTTAATAAAAATTCCTTATTTATTTGAATAATTATATTCAGCTAATCACAAATGGCCTCTAAAAGCATATATAGCTTCAGATACAGAAAATGGAACCGATTGTTGAATAAATGAATTGAAGTCCACAATCTTATACACACTTTTATGTTCAATGACACAGAAATAATTGTGGAATCAATCTAATTTGTCTAAGAGTAGGGGTTTAACCCCAGCTTCCTGGCCAAATCTGCCCACTGGCCTCTTGTCTATCATGGCCTCCTAACCATCCCCATATCATAATTGGCTTAATTCGTCTGCTCTCCACCAATCAGCTGGTGTGTGGTGTGCGGTCTGTCACAATATGGCTGCCGTCACATCATCCAGGTGGATGCTGCACTCTGGTGGTGGATAAGGAGATTCCAGTGGATTGGCGGTTCATTCCGCTGTGGCGACCCCAGATTAATAAAGAGACTAAGCCGAAAAGACAATGAACGAATGAATGATCAAAAGTGACAGTACAGACATTTCTGCTGCTGTTCTTTAAAACTTTCTGGTCATCAAAGGAAATTTTTTTATAAAAATGCATAAATGTGAAGCAGCTTGTTTTCAGCTTTGACAATAATCAGAAACACTTCTTAATCATCATATTAGAGGGATTTCTGATGGATCATGTTGCACTGGAAAATTTTGCTTTGAAAGGCAGAAATAAATCATATTTTAAAACCTACTTCAATAGAAAAATGTTCTTTAAAATCGTAATATTATATTAGTTTTTAATATATTTTTGCAGCATTGATGAAAATGTAAAAAAAATCAGGAATTGAGGAAGATCTTTTATGAAGGAATTAACATACGGGTCAGGAGATTAATTAATTCTGCTCATATGTATCAGTGTTTTTGTATATTCTCTTTGACATGTTCAATTGACCATTACTTGTGCCCTTTATTAGCGGCCATGTGAAAACCAATAAGCAGCTTCTCAATACAAAAATGACTAAACTAATGTCAGGAAGCATGCAGTATATATTTGAGGACAAAATAATTTAGCTCTCCTGTGAAATTTTAATCATTGTACAAATAATTCCCGAATGATGTTTATCAGAGCAAGGACATTTTTCAAAGCGCACGGAAAAAATGCAGGGTTCTACATTATTGATTGTCCTAACACAAATTAATTTTGTTAAGTTTAAGTAGATTCAACGTAAAATAATTAAGTTATCCCAAAAAAATTTTGGGATTGCGGATCAAAGTGAAGAGGGGGGGATGTCGCGGGTCCTTGATAATGTCTCTGGGGCCCCCCGGAATGTATGGGCCCTTAGAATCGTCCTAACCCCCCACCCCCAGCGGCGGCCTTGGGAGTGGCTCCCGTTGTGGTTTTCTGCTGCTGTAGCCCATCCGCCTCAAAATTGGACATGTTGTGTGTTCAGAGATGCTCTTCAGCACACCTTGTTGTTGCCTTTCTCTCGGCTGGAACCAGTCTGGCCATTCTCCTCTGACCTCTGGCATCAACAAGGCATTTGTGCCCTCAGAACTGCCGCTCACTGGATATTTTTTCTTTTGCTGACCATTCTCTGTAAACCCTAGAGATGGTTGTGTGTGAAAATCCCAGTAGATCAGCAGTTTCTGAAATATTCAGACCAGCTTGTCTGACACCAAAAACCATGCCACGTTCAAAGTCACTTAAATCCCCTTTCTTCCCCATTCTGATGCTCGGTTCTCTGCAGCAGATCCTCTTGACCATGTCTACATGCCTAAATGCATTGAGTTGCTGCATGGGATTTGCTTGTGTTAACGAGCTGTTGGACAGGCATACCTAATAAAGTATTTTTGTGCTGCTGTGAATCCCTGTGTGTGTAATAAGCAACATGTATGTGTGTTTTGAACCCGCATTTCACAAGAGGGCTAATACAAATGTGCAGAAACACTATGATCTTTTTAAAACTCAAGGGGTCAGTGGAATAAAACCACACGCTGTTTTGACCTCCAGAGAGAAGTCGTGATGATAGATGGACGGTAAAGCAGGGCAAAGGCAATCCGTTTGCCAACACACAGCCAAGATAAATAACCCAATTTAACCAGCTGAGTGCTTCTGCCACCTGCCTGTAGCAGTACAGCAGAAAAAACACATTACATATGAGCCACTCCAACACCCTTCAGCAAAGCACAACTGAATAGCAAACACACAACCTTGAAATCAATATATAAAGCTCTTATTTTAAATGGAATATCACATTGTTCATTATTATTATTATCATTATTTTGTTTAAGTTCTTGTGTCCTTGTGATATGTAATTAAAATAACTTCCCCTTCCTCTTTTCTGATGACAGGCATGGCGGCGAGGTCAACCTGTCACTCACACGAGATCCACCAATAGTAAACCACATTGATCCAATCATCCAACTAATTCCTTGTGGACAAATCAAGCCCCGCCCACATTTGCTGTTGTTCCAGAAGCCGCTTGATTTAAATATACATCATATATGGGCAGTGTTGGGGAGTAACGGAATACATGTACCGGCGGTACGTATTTAGAATACTATTCATGAGTAACTGTATTCCGTTACAGTTACTACTTTTAAACAGGGTATTTAGAATACAGTTACTTTCCTAATACCATTGGAATACTTCGGGCGATGCGTGTCTGGCCCATAATAATATTACTAAATTGCCGCCGAAACCATAGAAACAGAAGCTACACTCCCGACTGCAATCACCAGCGTTAACTCAGTGAGACTCACGCAAATGACCCTGTTCTCACGCTCTCACGCCACACCTTCATTTTCTCACGCAACACAAAGGACGATCGCAAACAGCGAACAACCGGACAACAACCATGATTTTCAAATAAACTGCTTTTTTTGCCGTCATTGTACGTGAATTCGCTGCTTGATGTTTTGTTTGCGCTTTCAGAGGTTTCATTTGCGCTTCTTAAATTTACGTTCGCTTTTCTGACACAAATGTGGGCGGGACACCTTAGCCAAAGTTGGCAGCCCTGGTTAACTTGAGTGTACAAATATGAAGGATTCAGACCAGGGGCTCGAGGGGTTGGAGCTGCAACCGAAGCAACTTTCTAGCAGCAGTAAAGGAAAAAATGCATTCACGTCTTGGAAGTTCAAGCATTTTTTCTCTTTAAAGAATGAGAGGGGTGAGCGAAACCTGACAGTGCAGTGCAATCTCTTTTTCTGTGCAGACTGTGAAATACAAAGGGTAAGCAAAATGCATTTTATATACATATACTGTATATTACAGACAGTAATGCTGTCTATGTTCAAGCACTTTTTATCTTTATTATAGAAACAGAAATTGAATTTGTTGACACTTTGATAAATAAACATTATTTAATAAACATAATTATATTGCATTAGAGGCCCTCTGTTTTCCTGCAGAAATTGCTACTAACGCATAGTGTGACATTTAATAGACTTGAAGGCTGTTTTTAAGGGCAAGTATTCCAAGTATTTAGAATACAGTACCAGGATTAAGCAAAGTAACGGAATACATTACAAAATACATTTTAAAGCAGGTATTCTGTATTCTGTAACTAAATACATTTACAAAGTATTCTCCCCAACACTGTATATGGTGCAAAGTCAATTTTACGCCACCTTTTATAAGATGTACATTGTAATTTCTGTAGAAGGTAGTGTTACTCTCATAGCACACTAATGGTAAGAGGAGCATAGCTAATTAATATACAGTTGCTATGGAAAACAGAAGGACCACTGCTCCAAAAGTGGAAGCAAATGGTCAGACTTTGATTTAAAATTATCAAAACAAACCTTTTTTTTCATTGGATTAACTTTCGCATATTAATTATCAATTTTAAGAAGAACAATGTGAGGTAGAAAAAAATAAACTGATTTTTGATTTCACAAGGACTTATAATTCTGGCTGCAGTTCACTAAACGGCCACCGGTGTCGCTACTAACAATGCTTTCGTAATTCTACATTGAGCCTGTTAATAAAGAAATAAAACCACTTTTTACTCGCTTAATTTGCACGTCAAATTTACTTTACAATAGACGCGGACTCGCAAACCTGGGCAGGGCTTCTGTCTGCCTGGTTACTAGCTTTGTTGCTAAATGGCTAACATGATTTTATCAAGAGAGTAGCTGTGTTTATGTACTTTAGGAAGGCTGAAAAACAGCGTAGATTCGGTCGGCACCGTGTCTAATGCATCCTTTCAGAGGTGCACTCCGCTCTATGAGTCTATCAACTCCTTCAGAAACTATACCTGGATGATGGAAGCTTTCAGTGGTGCTTCCGACTGAGCTGTGCCCAGTTTGATAAGCTGTTGTCTAGTGTCAGCAAGAGGATTTCCCCTCAGGACACCAACAACAGGCACTACGTCATAATCACGCCCCCTACAAGACCAAGCTCCTGATTGGTTAACGCGGTGCGAATGTCTGCTGAAGATCAGAGTTTCTAACTCGAGCGATCTGTGCGATTCGCGTGTTAAGCGAGTCAAACGCGCAAAATGCTCAACTCGCTGCGCTTCATTTACACAAATTGCATTATTCGCGCCACAGGATGTCTATTCGCGTCTTTGCATTGAATTAATATGTACATCAAATTGCGCTTGATGCTTCATCCCCATCTGGTGTGAACGTAGCGCAAGACTGAAGGGCTTTTTTCTGTGAAAACAATCGCCTGGATGTACTTTATCCCACTTATTACACAGCTACTTGCCACAAAAATTAAAAATTAGACCCAAAACGTTTTTCTGAACCATAATAGCTTATTAATACTTCAACTAAAGGCATAGCTGAAAGAAACGAAAACAGATGATACATTAACCTACGCATCATTCAGTCTCGATGGCCTTGTTATTTTTATGATAATAATAAAACAATGAATGATTATGTTAGCTTAAGATTGACCAAAAATCAACACTAAATATCTAAATAAATATCAAAGCTAAAATAACAGCTAACAAATTATATTCCAAATTTAAAGTTGATATCTCAAAACAGTGCATTATCCCACTTATTACACAGCTACTTGCCACAAAAAGTAAACATTAGACACAAATCATTGTCCTGAACCATAATAGATTATTAGTTCTTCAATTAAAGGCAAAGCAGAATGAACAGAAATGAAAACGGACAGAAATGAAAAACGGATGAATGTAGCATACACTAAACTATATATTGTTCAGCGACAAGATGGCCATGTTATGTTTCAAGAGTTCACACTTAGCTGATGATTAATAATAAGCTTGTTTGGCATGCTGTCCCGGGAGAGAGCCCTGAGCTCATGAGATCCTCGAGCCCGGGGCTCCCTCCCGTTGCAAGGCGAGAGGGGAGATCGAGCTCAGGTAGATCTCGAGAACTCCCCCTTCGTAGTGTGAAGAGCAGATAGTAGTTCTCTTTAACGAGATAGGTACTACATAGGGAGCAAGTCTATAAGGTTGATCGATCAAATTTAGGTTGCGTGTTTTTAATCGGTGGGAGGAAACCTGAGGACCCGGAGAAAACCCACGTGAACACGGGGAGAACATGCAAACTCCGCACAGAAAATGCCCGCTGGTTAGGTAGAGCCTAGGACCATTGACACTCTTGCTGTGAGGCAACAGCGCTAAGCGCTGGGCCACCGTGTCATCCATCTAGAAACGGGAAGGAGTAGGGGTGGAAGGGGGGATTCTTCAAAGCGAAGATAACGGTGATATGGAACCCGGGATATTTATAGTAGTTTAAGGATCATCTGATTGGTGCATGTTGATTTGGATAATGCGTTCTTAAAATTTGTATTGTATTCTATTGACTTTTATTGTGTTACACTGTCTGCGCCAAGCACGCAGTATTCTTAAAGATTCCTCTCACCCTGCTCACAGACTGTTTTCTCTCCTGCCTTCTGGCAGGCGCTTCAGGCTCCCCCGGACAAAAACCAGTAGACTAAGGAACAGCTTTTTTCCCAGAGCTGTCTCCCTTTTGAACTCTGCCCCCCACTGACTCTTTGCCCCCCTGATACACCCCCACTATCCTCATAACTCAGACTCCTCATAATCACTGCACTATTTAACATTTGCACATTTAAAAATTGCACATGTTCACTGCACTGATTCATTTATTCTAACTGTACATACCCATGTACATTTGTAATTATGTACACAGCCACTGTACATATACTTTTGTAATTATGTTTATATATCTGCACACTTCTGATTATTAATAGCAACCTGTACATATATCCATCTATTGTAAATCTCTGTTCATAGCTAACACAACCTGTATATAATGTTCATAGTACATCCATCTGTAAAATCACCATAGTTTTTCTATAACTGCACTTTATAACTTATACCTGTATCCTGCACTTGCTGCTATTGCACTCCTGGTTAGACCTAAACTGCATTTCGTTTCCTTGTACTTGTACATGTGTAATGACAATAAAGTTGAATCTAATCTAATCTAAAAATCTAATTTGAACTGATTGCTCTAGCTGTCCTGTACGGTGACCTTGAGTGTCATGAAAGGCGCCTTTAAATAAAATGCATTATTATTATTATTATAAATAAATATCAAAGCTAAAAAAAAGCTAACAAATTGTGTTCAAAATTTAAAGTTGATATCTCAAAACAGTGCATTATCCCACTTATTTCACGGGTGTATTTTACAAAACATATTTTAGCCTAAAATTGACAGAAAATCAAAGCTAAATACCTGAACAAATTATATTCCAAATTTAAAGTTGATATCACAAAACCAGCCTGATCTGACAAGGAAACGTAAGTATTTTACGTTTTGTCAGTTTAGTGGCTAATTCGTATGAATTCGTACGAGTTGAGTCGTACGAAAGTGTACGATTTTTAAAAGGAGGCGTGGCACCCAATCCCACCCCTAAACCCAATCATCATTGGGTGATGGGCAAATCGTACTAAACTGTGCGAATTAGATCGTACGAATTCATACGAATTAGCCACTAAATCAAAACGTTACGAATTGCCATGAGATTGCGTTGCACAAAACAGTAAATTAGCCCGCTTATTACATGGCTACTTGCCACAAAAAGTAAAAATTAGACACAAAAAATTGTTATGTACCATCTTAGTTTATTAATTCTTCAATTAAAGCCGAAGTAACAGAAATGAAAACGGATGGCCGTAGCATACGCTAACCTACATATTATTCAGCCATAAGATGGCGCCAAATTGTCAATGAACGTATTCACTGATGGTTAATTTGATTGGTAGCACTTGGATGAAGTATCTTGGGTTATTACAATCAGTGGTTGTTATCACCGAATGGCATACCTTGCAATTTTATGACTAACCAATCAGAGTCAAGTATTCCAGACAGCTGTGTGATAAATTAAAATAACATTCGTGTTCCTGTGCTTTGAAACGTGAACATTTTAAACTTTTGACTTGCAGATCTGTAATCCAGTAAATGATAGAATTGTTTTAAGGGTCTGAATGTTACACGAGCAACTTTGTGATTTATTATTTTCCGAAAAATGAGTTTGTTCTGAATTATCCCTCGTGGTCTTGTTGGAGAAATAAAGCGTGTTTTGTGTGTTGAGCACAGAGCCTGAGGACACAGCGGTGAAATCTCACTCATTGGGTTATTTCAGAAGAGCTCTGCATGAAATCAGATCAGATGTGGCCGTGGGCTGCTTTTTTCTCCTCTCCTTCTGCATTTGTGCATGTATGTGGGCTTCGTTTTCAACAAATCTCAAGTTCTGAATGACTCTCTGAAAACATTAGGCTTCGTTATTGTCACGATTTTCCTCTGTTGTTTACTGAGGGGTTCTGCTTTTCAAACTGATGTTTTTATTTTCATTAATTTTTTAAAATGAAAAATTATACTTTTTTTTATCTGAGACAGATAGAAGATTTGAAATATATTATTAGTTTTTATATAATATTTTTTTTTTAGTTATCAATTATTTATTACAATGATATAGTAATATACCATGTATAATAACTGCAATAATAACTCATTCATTCATTAGTTTTCGGCTTAGTCCCTTTATTAATCAGGGGTCGCCACAGCGGAATGAACCGCCAACTTATCCAGCATATATTTTATGCAGCGAATGCCCTTCCAGCCATAACCCATCACTGGGAAACATCCATACACGCTCATTCATTCACACACATACACTAAGGTCAATTTAGCTTACCCAATTCACCTATACCTCATGTGTTTGGACTTGTGGGGGAAACCGGAGCACTCTGAGGAAACCCACGCCAACATGGGGAGAACATGCAAACTCCACACAGAAATGCCAATTGACCCAGGCTCGAACAAGCGACCTTCTTGCTGTGAAGCGATGGAGGAGTTTCCTTGACAGCAAACTGTTTACATTTCTTTTGAATATGAAATATTTGATTTTACACCTTTTCCCTATTTTTCTTCTAATTCACTGTTGCTTCTGGAACTCCTCCAGTCTCTCTTTCTGCCTCATTCCCTAATTAGACATTTCACATGCCACATTTCCAACTGAATGTTTTTTTTATTCACTCTTTGAATGTAGAAGCCATTTCACACTTTGAACAATTGAAGGTGAAGATCAAAATGGCACAATAGAGGATTGGGGAGAAGAATGAAAAGGGAAGACAGGCCATGTTTAAAACTATTAAAGTCTTTAAGGTAGGCTAATTGATCTTCTAGAGTCTGGCTAACAAGCCTAAGCTGGTTTTAGCTGGTCGACCAGTCTGGTTTTAAAGGGATTTTGGCTGGAAATAGCTGAAACCAGCCTGGTTTTAGCTGGTCAGGCTGGGAGATGACCAGCTAAAACCAGCTTGACCAGTCTAACGTGGCTGGGAGACCAGCAGGGCTTAATTTGCATCTGATTTCACCAATCCCCCTCCTCAACCACCCTCCTCCCCCACCCGCTGTTCACTTTCACTTTCTTCCGCGACTCCCCAACCCTCTTCACTTTCATCAGCGACAACCCCATACCCCCACCCGCTCTTCACTTTCGTCCTTCCTCAGCGACACCCCTCCGCCATCCAACGTCATCCACCTCTCCATCCTCGGGTAACATGCCGGATCCGTTACCCCGATCTGTTCCGGGACCTCGCAATTCACAAATTAAGTACTGGAGACCAGCCTAAACCAACTATGTCCATCTTAAACCAGGCTGGTCAAGCTGGTTTTAGATGGTTTAGCTGGTCATTTTCCAGCTAAGACCGGGCTGGAAATATCTGAAAATGGCCAAAACTCCTCTAAAACCGGGCTGGTCCACCAGCTTAAACCAGCTTAGGCCGGATTAAGCTGTATTTTTCAACAGGGAGTTCCATTCTTTTAGTGCTTGGAGCTGAAATCAAACCTGATAGGTTATCTACACTCTATTGTACAGTGAATGAAATTGCAAAAGTAATTTGATAGAACTGTCATTGAGTAATGGATTGATTTTGGGTCTGATCTTCATTAACATAAACGGTTCAAAAGTCATACTGACTTCTTTTATTCTGCTATTATTAGGTTTTCTTGGATTTCTGGTCAAATAATAATTCATTATAAGTACAGGATGCTGTTATTAAAGCCCGACACAAAGCAGAGCACTGTTTTATAAGACCGAAGAGCTTTATTTCTATTAAAACAACAGCCTGAATGTACTTTATCCTGATTATTACACGGCTACTCGCCACAAAACTTAAAAATTAGACCCAGAACATTGTTCTGAGCCGTTTATTCATTCTTTAATTAAACAAAGCTGAGCTGACAGAAACAAAAACAGCTGATGAGGTAATCAATAACCAATATTTGGTCACAGAATGGCGCCAAACAGTCAAACGCAAAGCTGACAGAAACGAAACCAGACGAATAGAGCATAGACTATACGTAATATTCTTTCACAAGATGGTGTCAAACAGTCAAAACAGCGTGACAGACAAGCAGATACCAGTGTGTATGTAAGGATGGACATAGCCTAACATATTCACTGCCGGTGATTGTTTATACACAATCCTACGGATTATTCAGTCACAAGATGGCGCAAAAACAGCAAAAAAAATATGGATGTGAACTTATTCACTGCTGATAAAGATGATTCAAAGTACCCGGATGAGCCTGCGTTATTCAGTGGTTGTTTTCAAGGCATAACATACATTGGAATATCAAGACTGAACAATCAGAATCGAGTATCCCAGATAGCCGTGTAATAATAATAAATGCTGAGCCCATGAATTTGAGTGCAAAAGGTCAGGTCACTCACTCAGTGTATGTATCTATAAGCTCCTATGAAAACAGCGTAACCAGAGAACACTAATTGGCTCCATCAGCGGCGTGATGAAGGTAAGAGTTACAGCTGAGTGCCACACATCTGCTATCTATCCCGCACACTCGGGTTTCACAGCACTTTAGCAATATTACATTTCGCGTTACTGGACAACACATGTACTGTTTAATTAGAGCAAAGCTTCAGGTGGGCTGTCTCGGTTAGCACACATTACACCGGCCCACAGAAACACTTAACCTCCCTGCCATCCTCAAAGACCACATGTACAGCTAATTACATTAATACAGCTAGATTTGTGACCCTGCAACACAAAAACAGACATAAGGGTCAATTGTTTTATACTACTGAAAGCTAATTTTGCCATTGATTTATGGTTGCTTAGGTTGGGTAACTATTTGAATGTCTTAAAGAAAAAAAAAGTGTATATATATATATATATGAGAAATATCACACGAGTAGTAGTGCGATGTGGCTGTATATTGTCACTGGTGGGAGGCGTGCGTTGGCCTCCCACCAGTGATGATATACAGCCATATCGCACTGCTACTTGTGTGATATTACATTTATACAACAGTTCGACGACATAATCATGTGTATAAAAAAGAAAATCAAACACGGAGTCTCAAAACCCTTTTGTAAGAGGAACTACTTTCTTCCGCCATTCAGTCACATCTGCAGCTGACGTCAGAACAGCAGAAACCATTACTTATTCATCAACTTCATTTTAGAGCTAGTATTTGAATGATTCTCTAGCGTAATGTCTAAAATGATGACAAAACATGGGATTTTGCTCACATTTTAAGATTATATAGCTGAACTGCATGAAATGCCATCAGTCTACACTACAGAGATATCTCCCAGTATTTCTCTGTTGCAATCGGGAGATCACTATATTACTATGGTATAAATACAGCACTGCAACATACAAAAGAGAGAGATCAACTTAGAAAGTCATTTATCTGTTAATTAATGATTTGATCAGCTGTAGTTTGAAATTACGCTGTTTTTCTCTCAGGGCTTATTATACGTCATTGTCGCCATCTTGTGGATGAACATCGTCAACCGTCTTAGCTCAATGACAGGCTAATGGTCGCCGATGCGGTGTCTCTCAGAAATTATAAATATTCAAAATAGGTACTATCCTTATAAATAAACTGCATAGTTGCAATCTAAAATACTACATTCTCGACTAAATGCCTCAAAAGTACATCATGTTGTCCATCAGCTGCAATATTTGTAGAGTGTCCTCTGCTTGTTGCTGTATGTGGGCGTAGTAATACACAAAGGTGAACAATGAAGAGGCGGTACGAGTGCTGTTACTGGCAAAATAGCACATGGCTATCAGCCAATCAGATTCAAGAACCAGACAGAACTGTTGTATATCTGTGTGTGTGTATATATATATATATATATATATATATATATATATATATATATATATATATATATATATGATATATATATCAAAATACTTTAGTGTTTTGTGTTTTTGTAGTTTCATTCCGGGAGTTTTCCGGGAGACAAAACAATACGGGAGATAGGTCTGAAATACGGGAGACTCCCGGGAAAAATGGGAGTGTTGGCAGGTATGGTCAGAACAGAAAATTAAATATACATTTTTAAGAAGTTGGTCAATGCTTGAAGTATGGATGGAAATTATGCCTAAAAAAAGTAACAGACAGATAGTGAGGGAATAATTAGGAGCAAATCAACAGTCATTGAAAATAGCTACGGAGCAATGCTAAGACCAGAGATACAGTTCAAGTCGGAATTATTATATATATAATTCTGACTTCAACTGACTTTAACTTCTATATATAATTATTATATAATTTCTCTTTCTGTCCAGGTGATCTCATACAGCCTCTATAATATTTAGGTCTGGATCCTGTGGAGGCCATTTCATGACTGTCAGAGTTTCATCAGCTGTTTTCTTTCTCCAAATAGGATTTCACTGCAGTTAGCAGATCATTATCATGCTGAAAATGAGTTAAACTATATTTTCTTGCTGTAAATCTATAGTATTTACAAAATGAGCTATAGATTTACTATGGCATTTGAAGTAAAAACCATAGTAACTACAAAATTAATCATAGTTTTACTATGAATTAACTTTATTAACTGAATAAATATTTGATTGAACACTTTTTTACCACTGCCTCACAGTGCTTTATCACCAATTACTGTTTTTGTAAAATTGTAGTTGATTTTTCTGAATCATACTGGAACATATACACAGTAAACCGTTTTACACATATGATTTACACTCGCTTCCAAAATAATTCTCAAAGAAATCACACACAAATCAGACCCTAGCTCAGGGATGGGCAAACGTGATCCTGGAGGGCCGGTGTCCCTGCAGACTTTTGCTCCAACCCTAATCAAACACACCTGCCTGCAGCTTTCTAGTGATCTTGAAGACACTGATTAGTGTGTTCAGGTGCGTTTGACTAGTGTTGGAGCAAAAGTCTGCAGGGACACCGGCCCTCCAGGATCAAGTTTGCCCATCCCTGCCCTAGCCATTTACGATATCCATTTTCTCAGTAAATCATGATGTTGAACAAGTGCGAAGTATTGTCTGAAACGCTCTGTTGATTTATTCTGCTAGAAGTCATTATTAGTGAAGCCCCGGCTGAGGCGCGCAGCACACACTCCATTACAGTCCACATGCTTCAGTGTCAGCGGCGCTCCTGCTTAAAAGCAGACTAACAAAATTACACTGGGAAACATTTTGGAGTTCACCATTAGATCGGTGAGGAATGGGAAATTACTGCCAGAGCAACTTACAGGACCGAAAATGACAGTTCAATTAAATTGGCCGCAGTGTATGTGTGTGCATGAGCGTGTATAAGCATTCGCTGTGTATAACATATGCTGGATACATTGGCGGTTCATTCCGCTGTGGTCACCCCTGATGAATAAAGAGAAGCTGAAGGAAAATGACTGAATGTGAACCGATTCACGATGATTCAGAGTAAGCGATTATTAGTTTCAGTGGTTGTTTTCTGGGAATAGCATACCTTGAAATGTCATGACTGCCCAATCAGAATCAAGTAATCCAGACGGCTGTGCATTAACTAAGAATAACATACATAGAAATGTCATGATTGCCCATGATATAAGTTTATTTATAAGTTCCCTAACAGCTACAGGTTTGGTCTAAACAGGTAGCATATTCAGGTGTGTGAAAGTTTAAAGTGGCGCAGGGGAACTTGTTTGTTCATTTCTCCTGAGAACAGAACGCAAGTGCTAGCCTACAATGAAGTAATTAAAAGTGCTTCGTTGTGTAACTCCCTCATTCTGTGCATTTGTTTACAGTGTGTCCCAGTCGACAGGGTCAGAGCAAACCTATGCGTGTGTCTCCAGAGAGCAGGATACACTGTTCACATCAGAAGGAGACACTTCCAGCTCCTCCATTAGAGTATTTCAGGACATACAGTTGAAGTTAGAATTATCAGCCCTTCTGAATTATGCTGCTCTCCCAAATGAACCTGTCAGACGAACGCCGCTCACTTTAACGTTAATTTTGCCGAATCACTCTGCTTATCACTGGGTGACGAGCTGTTATAATACGCTGAAAGCATTATGTAAATAATATATATAATATGTAATCAATATAACTTATCTCTAATACAACAGCAAACTCTGTACCGTATCAGATGTCATTCCCTCAATGTAAATGCTAGCGCTCCCGCTTTTTTCTGCAGCCGCGATGCGTGCGCATCCTGAAGGTTTATAAACATGGTAATTGTTCTATAAATATACCCCACACACTTCTTTCATTACGGAGTCCTTGATTGTATTGTCATGTGTGTGTGTGTGTGTGTGTGTGTGTGTGTGTGTGTACCAAAGCTTTGTCTTTTGTTTGTTTTCTGTTTGTTTATTTGATACTTTGTTTTTGGATCGCTGTTTTGTGTTTGACCATGCCTATTTTGATCATGATTTTTGGATGCCTGTTTTTTTTACCTTTTTGTATGTTTTCACAAATAATTTCCCATTAAACTGCACATGGATTCTACTTTATGTCTTCGCCTCGTTCGCAGCACATGACAGATGGTTTGTTTTGTAGACAATCGATAACAAATATTGCTTTAGGGGGCTAATAATATTGACCTTAAAATGGTGTTTAAAAAATTAAAAACTGCTTTTATTTTAGCTGAAATAAAACAAATAAGACTTTCTCCAGAAGAAAAAATATTATAGGAAATACTGTGAAAAATTCCTGAATCTGTTAAACATCATTTGGGAAATATCTGAAAAAGAAAATTCACAGGAGGGCGAATAATTCTGACTTCAACTGTATCTGCATAAATAAGTGTAGGTAATATAAGAGTGTGTGTGAGACACACAGTCTGTGATCATTACTCTCTCTTTCTCATGCACCACTGATGCACATCTCATTAACAGATGCCTAATAACGTGTGTCGGGACGCTCCACTGGCACTCTTTTCTTCTTGAGCCAAACTCATTTGTTCTTCAGGAAAACATTACGC
The DNA here is from genome assembly GCA_903798195.1 of Danio kyathit. Taxonomy (NCBI): domain Eukaryota; kingdom Metazoa; phylum Chordata; class Actinopteri; order Cypriniformes; family Danionidae; genus Danio; species Danio kyathit. The sequence continues at coordinate 8,283,217 of LR812534.1, forward strand.
TCAGTAGTTATTGATTATGAACAGGGACACAATTAACACTGTTTACAGGTAATGTGTCTCGCAATGCAATACATGGTTGACTCATATCATGAGCAATCAGATTTACACACTTTAAGATGATGCAGGGGCAGGACTATGGCTCAGAGGTTAACACTGTGGCCTCACAGCAAGAAGGTTGCTGGTTCACGGCCCGGCTGGGTCAGTTGGCATTTCTGTGTGGAGTTTGCATGTTTTCCCCATGTTAGCGTGGGTTTCCTCCGGGTGCTCCGGATTCCCCCACAGTCCAAACACATGCGCTATAGGTGAACTGAAGAATTGACCATAGTGTATGAGTGTGTGAGAATGTGAGAGTGTATGGGTGCATCTGGGTCAGGGATGGGCAAACTTGATCCTGGAGGGCCGGTGTCCCTGCAGACTTTTGCTCCAACACTAGTCAAACACACCTGAACACACTAATCAGTGTCTTCAAGATCACTAGAAAGCTGCATGCAGGTGTGTTTGATTAGGGTTGGAGCAAAAGTCTGCAGGGACGCCGGCCCTCCAGGATCAAGTTTGCCCATCCCTGATCTGGGTTGTACCTGGAAGGGAATCCACTGTGTAAAACGTATGCTAGAATAGTTAGTTGGCGATTCATTCCGCTGTGGCGACCTCTGAAATAGAGACTAAGCCGAAGGAAAGTGAGTAAATAAACAGTCATTGATTTAAAAAGAGCCTTTATAGAAACATTGACATCAAACACCTAAAGCATTACCCCATGACCTGCCAAAATTACACCCAAATTTGAGTGCACAGACAGCATCTGCTTGTCATCTCCTGTTAGTGCACATACCCTACTAATAACAGACTAGATGCATTTATTTATAGTCAATTATAGCCATTCTTCTCCCCTGACTGATCCTGAACACATTCCCACACTAAAGAGCACTAATTCATGACAACATGCCAACAGACAACATGAAAGAATTTCATGAAAAGGGTTTTTTGTTTGCATGGGATAGGAAATATGTGAACAAATAAATGTGTAAAGGCGACGCGGTGGAGCAGTAGGTGGGTCAGTTGGCGTTTCTGTGTGGAGTTTGCATGTTCTCCCTGTGTTCGCGTGGGTTTCCTCCGGGTGCTCCGGTTTCCCCCACAGTCCAAAGACATGCGGTACAGGTGAATTGGGTAGGCTAAATTTTCCGTAGTGTATGAGTGTGAATGAGTGTGTGTGGATGTTTCCCAGAGATGGGTTGCAGCTGGAAGGGCATCCGCTGCGTAAAACATGTGCTGGATAAGTTGGCGGTTCATTCAGCTGTGGCGACCCCGGATTAATAAAGGAAATAAAGGAAAAGAAAATGAATGAATGAATAAAAGCGTAAAGTGGTATTAGTTAGGGTGCGGCAGTGTGGCGCAGTGGGTAGCACAATCACCTCACAGCAAGAAGGCCGCAGGTTCGAGCCTCGGCTGGGTCAGTTGGTGTTTCTGTGTGGAGTTCTGTGTCCCCGCGTTCGCGTGGGTTTCCTCCAGGTGCTCCGGTTTCCCCCTCCCCCCACAGTCCTAAGACATGCCATACAGGTGAATTGGATAAACTAAGTTGGCTGTAGTGTGTGTGAATGAGAGTGTATATGGGTGTTTCCCAGTACTGGATTGCAATTGGAAGGCCATCTGATACGTAAAACATCTGCTGGAATAATTGGCGGTTCATTCCGCTGTGGTGACCTCTGAAATAGAGACTAAGCCGAAGGAAAATGCATGAATCAATGTTTCCTGTGAGGGTTGGGTTTAGGGGTGGAGTTGGGCGAAGAGGACAATATATAATAATAGATGTACAGTTGAAGTCAGAATTATTAGCCCCCCCTTTTGAATTTTTTTTTATTTTTTAAATATTTCCCAAATGATGTTTGACAGAGCAAGGAAATTTTCACAGTATGTCTGATAATGTTTTTTCTTCTGAAGTAAGTCTTATTTGTTTCATTTCGGCTAGAATAAAAGCAGTTTTTAATTTTTTAACAGTCATTTTAAGGTCAAAATTATTAGCCCCTTTAAGCTAATTTTTTTTTCCGATAGTCTACAGAACAAACCATCTTTATACAATAACTTGCCTAATTACCCTAACCTGCCTAGTTAACCTAATTAACCTAGTTAAGCCTTTAAATGTCACTTTAAGCTGTATAGAAGTGACTTGAAATATATCTAGTCAAATATTATTCACTGTCATCATAGCAAAGATAAAATAAATCAGTTATTAGAGATGAGTTATTAAAACTATTATGATTAGAAATGTGTTGAAAAAAATCTTCTCTCCGTTAAACAGAAATTGGGGAAAAAAATAAACAGGAGGGGCTAATAATTCAGGGGGGCTAATAATTCTGACTTCAACTGTATATGGAAAGTTCCCATAAAGATAGCTGTACAAGTGTGTGTGTGTTTAGTTTGACGATGGTGATTGTGGCTTCAGGCTTGACACACAGAGCTCTTCCTCTCTATGATTATTTGCTGAGTTTGCTCAGTGTTTATCAGCCGTTTGTGATTCCGCATAATGAGGCATGAAATAGCCTTTCTTTCTCTGGACCTGCCCCCTGATAACATTTATAAAGTCCAAAGAAAAAGCAGATTAAAAAAACCCATAATAGGGGCTCTTTAAATAATTTGAACTTACATTAAATTAAAAAAACAGTTTTAATGTTAAATTGCTTATACCCAGCAGGCACAGGATGTCCACATGATTGTACCTCATCGTCGTGGAAACGTTGGATTATGTTTGGACATGAAAATCAGGTTGATGTCAGAACCCAACGTCAATGTCCAACCTAAAATCAACCAAATATCAACGTCTAATGTTACAGCTTGATGTTGTGTGGACGTTACCACTGTGACGTCTATCAGACGTTGGATTATAGTTACCATACCTGACCAATAAATGTCAGTATATGATGTCAATGTGACGTTGGTTTAAGATGTTGACTCAATGTTAGATTTTGGTCACTTCCCAGCACAACCTAAAATCAACCAAATATCAACGTCGTTATTGGACGTCGAAATAACGTTGTCCTTAGACACTGGCTAGACATTGAATTTTGGTCACCTGACGTCACAGCCTAAATCTGACCTAATATTAACGTCTTATGATGTTGTGTGCCTGCTGGGATGCTTTAAAAAAATAAGTTGGATCACGGTTAACTTACATAAAGCAATAGTTCACCCTAAAATGAAAATTCTGTCATCGTTTACTTATCTTTTACTTGTTTCAAACCTTTATAAGGTTAATCTTAAGTCTCGTCGTTGATCCCAGTTGTAAAAGCAACAAATAATAACTCGACTTCTAGTTGATCATTTGGAAAAGTGGCAGAAAGTTGATTCCAATGAATCATCTGTTGAACTGCATCCCAATCACCACAAATACTGCAGAAGACCTACTGGAGCCCGCATGGACCCAAGATTCTCACAGAAATCAGTCAAGTTTGGTGAAGGAAAAATCATGGTTTGGGGTTACATTCAGTATGGGGGCGTGCGAGAGATCTGCAGAGTGGATGACAACATCAACAGCCTGAGCTATCAAGACATTTGTGCTGCCCATTACATTACAAATCACAGGAGAGGGCGAATTCTTCAGCAGGATAGCGCTCCTTCTCATACTTCAGCCTCCACATCAAAGATCCTGAAAGCAAAGAAGGTCAAGGTGCTCCAGGATTGGCCAGCCCAGTCACCAGACATTAGCACTATTGAGCATGTCTGGGGTAAGATGAAGGAGGAGGCATTGAAGATGAATCCAAAGAATCTTGATGAACTCTGGGAGTCCTGCAAGAACGCTTTCTTTGCCATTCCAGATGACTTTATTAATAAGTGATTTGAGTCACTGCAGAGATGTATGGATGCAGTCCTCCAAGCTCATGGGAGTCGTGCACAATATTCATTCTTTATCCACTGCAGCATGACTTTATATTCTATACTGGACATTATTTCTGTTAAGTGACAAGACTTTTATCTAAGCAAAGTCAGACCTTACTGTCCTAATTAAATACTTAAAAATCAAGGCATGATCATATTTTATTTTGGCCTTTGCCTTTCATAAAAGCCACTTCTGATATCATATCTAATATATTGTTGTTCCTAAATATTGGAGAGGTGATAAGACTTTTGTCAGGTAGTGTAGAGTAAGTAAAATAAAAAGGTAAGAAACAATCTCTTTAAGTGCAATTAACAACAACATATTTTGTCGACTTATTATTTATAACATTTATTTCTGAGTGCAGTCAATCCCAGAATGCAACTAATTGCTAAATATGTTCCCAGTGCTGCGTATTTTATGCTTATTAGAGTGTTGCATCATTAGCTTAACAACAAACACTTGAAATCCATTGACTGGAGTGCACTTCACATGAGGAGCGCTATTAGCATGAACATCATTCGCTTTAGGATGTATAAATGCAGTTGGAAGCTCAGTAGATTCTAAATCCGAGCCTTAGAATTTAAAGCCACCCTCCAAATCTGCCAGCGAATCCATATCTCAGACACAACAACAGTAAGTGGACAGATTGATGGCGATGTTCTCTTTCCTCAAGCTCAAAGTCAGCATCAGTCTTCACTTCTTCACGAAAACACAGCTGCCGCAGTCTGACTCAGCACTACTCAACGTCTGAGACACTACGGTTATTTACTTTTGGTAACATTTGAAACTGCAGTATTTACTTGATTGAATTACAATCTGTGTGGGTTTTAATTAAATTAATGGCCAATGATGCAAGCATTATGGGAAAAAAACATGCATTTATGCACCAGAGCACACAAAACTGACTGAAATAAACCTTGCTGTAAATCCTGGTGGGGATTGCTTTGCTAAAATTGATATTGTAAATGTAAATATACTTTAAAGAAGTGGTCCACAACGATATCATATTTTAAACTTTTGTTGATTTGTAATGTAGCTGTGTGAACATAAACAACATCTCTGAATGTAAGACGCTCAAATTTCAATGTAAAGGGAGACATTTGCTTTTACAGAGTTAGCTTAGCAAAGCCTACAGCGAACGAACTTTGGGGACTACAAAAAAATACATCCGAGCTAGTGAGATCACAAGAGCATCCGGTGACGTGCATTCACCATGCGCACACACTAGAGATGCACGGATCAGCTCAAATGTCACCCGAATCCGCTCCTTCATTCTAATCATCCACCCGCCCGCACATATTATTTTATCTGATATATATATCCGCACCCGACCCGCACCCGATCGCCACTTTAATAATTCTAATTCTTTGTTTTAAGCATGATAGGTATAACTTTCTCCGCAATGTCCGGCGGCAGAGTAACAGCTCGTTAATTCATGCTCGAGCAAATGATGAGATGGACAAAAGTACTCGATGCATGCCCTTCTTTTACGTATTTCAGTGTTTTCAGGTTCACATTGCAAAACAGCTCCCGGGTGGAATTACTGAAGTAAACATAACAAAACCGGACAAAACTTTCTCCTTCTAATTCACCGCACGCACAGCACACAGCGAGAGCTCACATCACACAGCATGCGTGTCGAACTACACTACCCACAATGCCCCTCGCTATGGACTACAACTCCCGTAAAAGCAGTCCTAAAAGCGGCCACACTTTTTCCCCTCTCCTGCAACTTAGGTCACAGTGGATCGTTTGTTATTAACAGCAGATTCAGCTTTTACATATACAGGAAAAAGAGAACAAAAACGGCGTCCCTTCAGCCTAAACAGCAGCTATGTTGTGTGTACTTGGCCCTTTTCTTAACACTGTGCAAAAACAGAATTGCATCTATTGTGCCTGGATTCGGGTGATTCCGCCTCGCCTCCAAAACACGGCTGGCTGCACTAAATGAGTTCGCGCGAACCGCTTGTTGCAGGAATGCACAAGCTTCTCCTTGCAAGGCGCTGCAGTCGTGTAAATGGTAAATAAGCGATCTTGTTTCTCCCAGAACGATAGCAGATTTCCCTCTGATGACTCCTCTAACTGAAGTTAGCACAGTACTCTTGCACTTCATCCATTATTTTGGGCGTCTCATCTTCACATTCTGCGAAGTCCACTCTCTGCTTTTTTGCTGGTCATCTGCTATGACCCGCTACATCCACCCGCAATTAATCATAATGTATTTTTTTAATACCCGACCCGGTCGACCCGCGGATTATCCGCAGCGCCCGCGGATTTAACCGCCATCCGCGCATCACTAGCACACACCTTACGCAGCGAAGGGTCGTGGCCAGAGGGGCTGTAATGTTAAAGCAGTGAAAGCTAAAATGCTGTCCGAACGCTGGTATTTCCACAGAGCTTCTTCTGTTTCTGTATTTGGGCTTCCAAAGGACACGACACAAAGAGAGAAGTGCTTATAGTTTAATTTTAATTATGTTCCAGAGAATTATAAAAAGATATAGCTAGCATTTGACAAAGGACAGCTTCCAGAATCTCTCCCAGTTCAGTGCTGGATTCGATTAAAACTCCTCCAACTGACGAAGCTGTGGATTGTGAGCCACAACCTGTAAGTATTTTTATTATTTGTTAAAATTGATCAACTACAGGCACAGTTTGTAGCGTTAATGGTATGTTGTATTGAGGACGTAAACAAGGATGTAAACAATGGGAAATGCTATTTGGCACCGCTAACAATTTAGCTACAAGTTCATATTTATCTGTCAAACCCTGTAAACAGCCACAATTTTCAGCAGCATGCACAGTGTCTCTCTATTCGTGCCTCTCTATGCGTTTCTCTCTATGCGGCCGCTTTCCGTGCGTTCTACATCTCAGATAACAAATTCGCAAAAGATATGTGAACGTTTCATATTACTTACACATGCTTATTCCGAATATATGTGAAAGACACTTGTCAGATTTTATTTTAAAGGTGCAGTATGTAAGTTTGACACCCAGTGGTTGAACTAGGTATTGCAGTCCTGAATCATAATAAAGGTACGCCGGGTTGCCAGTTTGAGGGATTTTAAACTGTGTTCTAAATAAAAGCAACGACACGCGATTGAGGGAATATTCTCCATATTAAAAGGAGTTTTGGTTCTAACCAACACCTCGAATTGATTTATTAGAAGCGGCTTCTATTTCTCACAGCTGAACAACAGAAACCTATGACAGATCACCTCAGGTAAGCCTCGTGTGCTTTATTCAGTGCTAAATGCTAACAATGCGAGTTTGAATGCATTTTACATGACGTGTATTACCATATACTGAAAGCAGAAAGTTCGCTTCACCTTTAATGATGTTAAAGAGGGTTAACATGTATTAAATGGATTCTAAACCTTACCGTTTTGTGAGTGAGTGCATATTCTGTGCTTCTGAAAGGCTGTATTTAAATTTCTGCCGTGTTTTGTGGTGCAAACAGCCAAATGGCTCATCACTCATAACAATCTCGTCACAGCGTGTTGTTAGGACACGCGATGTAACCTGCTCACGTTCCTAATATTTATGTCATTTGCTAATTAACGTCATGTGGAACTGAATCTGTCTCATTTTGACATCTGATACTTTCCACTACACTGTAGCATTTCGCTCATGGACGCATGCTTTCAGAGTCTTTCTGAATGAATGAATGAATGAATGAAATATGCTGTTTTCCAACAAGGCAACCCGGGGTGCTGAATTATAATTGGTTAAACTGGCATGTGCATGTGAAAATTACCTAAACAAAGACATCGTTCCGGCACGGAAAAAAACATTTTCAAAGCAGAATATCTGACTTCAGCATTGTTTTTCAGTTAAACAAGTATGTTCACTTGGGATGTTTCTTAAATATCTGCACACATATTATTGTATTTTTATGCTTTAGAAGAGTCAAAAACTTACATACAGCACCTTTAAAGAGCAGGCGTGAGCTGTGTGCTTTTCATTTCTGTCTGATTCAGGCAGCTAACGATGCTATAACTGGACTGTTGTAGGGGAGTGACGTGGATCCAATCCGCGAATCACAGCGGACCAATGAGAGCCTCTTGAGGGCGGGCCTTTCACAGAGCTAGGAAATATGACAGTCATTTTCATGTTAGCTGAGCATCAGTAATCAAAATAGGATATATGAAAAAATAATGTGATTTTCTACAGGTGAAGCATGAGCACACACTGCTTTGCTTCTTATAAACACAACCAAGCTTTAAAAATACACTGTGGACCACCCATTTAAGGTGCTATAGAATGCATTAATACAAAGATCTTTATCATACACCTGATGCAATGTGATTTTTTTTAGCTAGTTTTAGCACGTCGCAGGTATCATTTTCACATGCCGCATTGTTTAAATGCATTTGCGCGTGCTGATCTGAAAAGGAGATGTGTTAAAGGGGGCCTATCATGCAAAACTCACTTTTATAAGGGGTTTAAACCAAGTGTGCCACAAGCCTGCTTTTGAGTGAAGGTCTCGGACGTTAGATCGCCCCCTGGGGGCTGGCTGCAGTACAAGTTATAAAGCCCACCTCCTCCGTATTAATGAAGGAGACATGAGACCAAATAAAAAAGTTAATTACACTTGCAATAAAATGTTCTGAAAGATGATTCTGGTCAGTTAAGGCACTGGTTATCAGCTGATATAGGTGCAGATCTTCATTTCTGTAAAGAGTATGTTTTGAGCAGTAACTTAATGCTGGGTGTGTCATCATGATTGACAGCTGTGATTGACAGTTTCTCAAAGCAGACCTCGGAGCTTCAACAGGAGACTGAAGTGTTATTATTCGATTTCTGTGTTATTTTATTATGATAAAACGAGTTGCTCAGCAGTAAACTATAGTTTCTGACATACAGGATCTGGTGGAACACTGTTTATTCGGTAAGGTCAGGGCTTTATCAGTTTGTTGATACACGCCTAACCACCCAGATAGCAAAATACACTCGGGCCAGTTCCGGCTAGACTCTCGCCTGCCAGAGACTTACCCCTCGGCCCGACTCCGGCTGCTGTACCTACTCTGGCCGGACGCCTATGGACTCACTGCCCGATTCCGGCCCGAGTCAATCGGGCCAGATTCGGCGGCCGTTAGCAAGCCGACGCTGCCGCACCCGAGCCGCAATCGGCCTGCGAGTAATGCGCGTAATGAGCTGGCGCGATTAAATCTTCATTATATAAAACCTCACCTTTGTTAACGTTATTACAACCATTTGTGTTGATAAAACAGCAAACGCAGACTACTATGTAAACGCAAAGTGTACATTAGTGGGCCTTTGTTATAGTGCAGACACCGGTGGTCAAGTGAGAAGTTCTGGGGGGCGTGGTTGATTTGATGTACAAGCGTTTGGTTGGAAGTTCGATTCCGCAGCTCCTCCTCTGGCTCCATCAGGCAGTGCTTCTGCGCATGCCCAGGCTCCAATTTCAGCAGTCTTTTGCGACAGTTTGTGCCTGTCACGAGGCGTTTTTTCCTTCACATTGTTTAATGGACAATGGCGCTGCGATCACTTCTGTGATCTAATTCACACCAGATCACAGAAATACCGCACATATGAATTGGTAACTCGCTTTTCTGACACACACAGGCCTACTGTAAATGACGTGCAGCAGATCTAATTTCTAATTTAAAGGGTCACGAAACACCAAAACACATTTGTTGAGCTGTTGACAGTCATATATGTGTCCCACTCTGCTATAAACACTATTAGGACACATATATTTACTACAAAGTGAAAATTGGTTGTTTTTGCGTTATTTTGAGCAAATTTGTTCTTCTGGTTTGAAACGAATTTTTGAAGCTGCGTCACGGCCATGAGATACATAGGGGTAAATCCAGCCTGGAGAGTTGCTGTCTGTCTTTTCGAGAACATTGTGACGTATCTGAGTGTGCAGTATTAATTCATGAGAAAGACGTGCTTCAAACCAATCAGCGCGCTCTATTGTGTATGACAAGAAACTTCATTAATATGCATGATAGCTCCGGGGACTGTTTACCTGTTTACAGTGTTCAGACGGCAGAGAGACGCCACGTTGTGTTGCCAAAACAAGTGAAAGAACAAGAATTTGGAGACACGGGTCGTCTGTGTTGCAACGAAGGTTTTGTTTTCATTTTCCCTCTATAAGAGAGCAGCTGGAATCACATGTGGATTACAGTGCATGCGACAGAAATGCGTTTTGAAGGAACATTTTTTACCTGAGAGCTTTTTGCATCTGGAAATGGTGAAATCCGGATTTGCCGCTCGTCTCCTTTTAATAAAAAGACACAGCTCCAGTTTGATTGTCTGTCTACAGATTTGGTAAGTGTGTTTGCAGTGCAGTGCCCTTTGTTTAACCCAGATTGCAAAGTTAGTTTGTATTGTCAGCGGTGCTCTTTCACTTTTTAAAGACATACCATAGTCAAAATGATTTAGTTACTAAGTTTACAGTATGTTGATATCACTGCAATATTATAGTATTATAGACTGAAAGATCCGCTGTAAATGCTGCTCTCCGAGTGTAAACATGTTAACACAAACTATTCCCATCGTGCAGGATTTTCGCCGCATTTTGTGACAGGATAGTCTATACACACTCACGGCTTTCTGTCGCTACCTACCGAGTACATAAGTTACAGAGAAATGCGGAGGATTTTTTTCTCCCATTCGCCGTGCGGTATCAAACATACTGCGTCTGTGTGTTTCTTTTGCCTGTGAAATCAGCACGTGCCCAAATGGAAACGCCCTTCTTTGCAAGTCCTTCCCTCTTTCCCTCCCCCGACACTCCCACACTCCCAGAGCTGGACACGCCCACTTTCCTGACTTTTTTCAAACTAGAGGTGTGAAAACACCCAACTATAGTGTTTAAAGTGGCTGACAATAATACATATTCTTAATAATAGGAATTAATCTGCCTCGTTTTTTTAACTGTGCAGTGCTGCAGCTGCTTAATTAGGCCTACTACACTACTGTATTTCAATACTGGTCATTATGGTGGAGAGACAATTTTTGTCTGAGGTGGTACTTGGTAAAAAAGTTTGAGAACCACTGGTGTAGCTCATTATGTATGGTGTTGTGCTTGTGATGCAGAGTGCTTTGGTTCAAGCCTGGCGAAGCATGCGTCAACAAGAAAGATAAAGGTAATGTAAAATCAAGGTGAATCTACTTGTTTGCAGTGCACTTTTCTCTCACATCTGCTTTTGAAAACACTTTAGGTTGGGTTTAGGGAAGGGTTTAGCTCAGTGGTTCGCTAGCTGATCTGTACGACAAGGTCCGCCTTCTCCTGGACGTGTACAATGGATGTGCTTCTGAAATGTGCAATAAAACACACCCTAAGTAACATATTTCAAATTCAGGAAATGTAGACGGTGCCCTCTAGTAGATTTGTCGTCTAAAACGTGCAACAAAACATACACGGAGTAATGTATTTTAGGTTTCATAAAACATGTAGGATGAGGCATGTATTTCGAATGAGCCTGGGCTGAAATTATCAGGAAATTTTCATTCTGAATGTGAACTAATCCTTCAGATTTTGATCCATATTAAAAACTTTGCAGGTTTTTGTTTTTTCATTTAATTTTATTTTAAATGTATAACTTGGGTAAAAACAGACTAATGTGAAGCACAAAATAATAAAAATTCAAATTGCAATGATGTCTTTTGTATACTGAGACAGACAAAGACTGCAGCTCGATCATAATTGCTTCAGGAGGAGTTTGTGCATTATTGCACTTTCAGAGGAAACTGTGTTTCTCTCTGTCTGAATTATTATGCATTGTGCGACCACTTTAAAGGTTAACGTGTAGGTATCTTGTGATCGAGTTCAATTAAAAATAGAAATCTTAAATACCATGACATGACAGCATGTGGCTATCAGCAGTACTTCAGTGGGTCGAGGGCTCTTGTGATGGACTGGACTGGCTTTGTGCCAACTGTGCCACATGCTTCACGCTTAGTTTATTAAAAGCCAGAAAATACAGAATTTACAGTAGAATATTGGTCTTATTCTACTATGTGGAAGTGCACTTGTTTTAGAACTTCCGATTCAGTTGCCTATGAGGTCTAGGAAAAATAAACGTCAGAACAGTCAAACCAGTTGCTCTACAAACAAGTGTGTTCATGACTATACATAAACAGTAGAATAATACAATAATGAAAATGTCAGTTTGCAACATCAAGCAGCATAATGAGCTGTTTTTAATATCTAAAACTCAATGAAAGTAAATGCGACAGGAAGTCTCGAGTCAAAAAGAGTCCAATAGCTGCGCCTGCTCATACGTGAAGAATAAGGTCAAAGCACACTGTTCAAATCTAGTACAAAATCTTTTGGTAGATTTGTTTTGTGGATTCTGTGGACAATATTTTACATTTGTTGGTCTTAACAAGCTAAAAACAAACGTTTTGGATCAATCAATCCCATATAGAAATCTGATATTTAAGCAAATTACATGACATATAAACTGATATTTTTATTTCACATACGTAAAATGTCATGTATGCAACATATTGTAATAATTGCTGTACGTGAGAAAACTGGAGCTAATATAACCCAGGGGTTTTCAACCTTTTAGGACCCCCCCCCCCCCCCCCCCCCCCCCCACGTTTGGCCAATTTCACTCGAGAACATTGAACATTGAGTACGTTTACATGGACACCAATACTTTAATACGATTTTAATACAATTAAGACAATACTTTGATTAAGAGTCACCATGTAAACAGCGATTTTTGATTACCTTATTCCGACTAAAGTCATAATTGAACTAAACAGAAATGCCGAACTGCAGTTAAAGTCACCCAAAATTACATAATACTCTTACATGAAAGCACTTCACGTAAACACCTTAATTATATTATTGTCTATTAAGGCAAATAACTAGATTACAGATGTACATGTAAGCGTAGTCAGTAGTGTCTTCAAAGTTAGTGAAAGATCCAGAGGGGCGTCCTGCTGATTTGAGGGCACTTTTTTGTACATTATATTCATATATACACACACGTGATACATTCTATACATAGGCACACATGATACACTGGTGTATCATGGTGAGTCACTTAACCACTGAGCTAGAAGCTGATGAACACAGACAACATATACACTCTATACATAGGCACGCATGATACACTCTATACATATAAAGACATAACTCTACTGTATACATAGGCACACATGATACATTCTATACATATACACACGTGATACACCCTATACATAGGCACATACATGATACACTTTATACATATACATACCATACACATGCACACATGATACATTCTATAGATATACACACACATGATACACTCAATACATATGATTCTATACATATGCACACATGATACATGATACACTCTATACATATACACACATGAAACATTCTATACATATACACACATGATACATTCTATACATATACACACATGATACATAGGCACACGATACACTCCTGTCAGGGTCTGGGATAGAACCCGGGTCTCTGGTGTGAGAGGTGAGTCACTTAACCACTGAGCTAGGAGCTGGAAGTTGATGAACACAGACAACGTATACACACATGATACTCTCTATACATAGGCAGACATGATACATTCTATACATATATAAACATAACTCTATACATAGGCACACATGATACATTCTATACATATATAGACATAACTCTATACATAGGCACACATGATACATTCTATACATATACACACACGTAATACACGCGACACATAGGCACATACATGATACATATATACACATGACTCTATACATAGGCACACTGCATACATATGCACACTTGATACACACCATACAAATGCACACATGATACATTCTCACACTCTATACAAAGGCACACACATGATACACTTTATACACACATGAAACATTCTATACATATACACACCATACAAATGCACACATGATACATTCTATACATATACACGCGACACATTGGCACATACATGATACATATATACACATGACTCTATACATAGGCACACATGATACACAATACATTCACACACTTTATACATTCTATACATATACACACACACATAATACATGCGACACATAGGCACATACATATATACACATGACTGTACATAGGCACACACGATACATTCACACACTCTATACACACATGAAACATTCTATACATATACACACACGTAATACTCACGACACATACATGATACATATATACATATATACACATGACTCTATACATAGACACACTTTATACAAAGGCACACACGATACACTTTATACAAATGACTCTATACATATACACACGCACACATGATACATTCTATACATTTACACACCATACAAATTCACACATGATACATTCTATACAATACATAGGCACACATGATACACTCCTGTCAGGGTCTGGGATAGAACCCAGGTCTCTGGTGTGAGAGGTGAGTCACTTAACCACTGAGCTAGAAGCTGGAAGTTGATGAACACAGACAACGTATACACACAAGATACACTCTATACATATATATATGAAGAGTTTGGTTGCAAAACGCGATAATCGCCATTTTTTGAGATTTGGATTTTTTTATTGGAAAGCACTGTTCAGATGTACCTTAATCTATGTGAGAATTGCTGCCATTAATAACATTGAAGAATGTACATTTTAGGCCTACTTTAAAATGTATTTTTCACAAAACGCGATATCCGCCAGACCACTTTTTTTTACAAAGTGCGATATAACAGAACGTTCAGGATGCTGCGCGAACTCAGAATCCCCTGGGAGAGTCACCGCCGGTGAAGTGCTCCGAGTTTGCTCATTGATTTAACGATAATATCAAAACAAAAAACATGTATTTTTAAAAAGAGGATTCAATAGGCTAACTAAAAAACGTTTACCATTTAATTGTTTATACAGTAGGCGAGCTGTCAGTCACGTAGGCTGTCACTGATCAGCTGCTGTCTGTCAGACGGGGAATCAAAGCTTCAGAGTCAAGCTATAACGTCATGGATTTCGATGTAGTTTTTTTAAAAGCAGGGTTCGACAATAAGGATGGCAAATGCGATCTTAGAATCGAGAAGCAGCACGACTGACAGAGATAACTGTTCGCGCGGGCAGGTGAATACCGAATGAGAGGATGATCGCTCGCGCCAACAGCTGATGTGATGCGCGCGACTGTTTAAAACGCGTGCATGCTCCCGTTTCCTTGCATGAAGCTGTGCCTGGAAACTGGTGTGATCGGTTAATCTTACTTATCAAACAAAACATTGATTCACTAGCTTTTCTTAATGGTATTACAGTAGTAGAATATAGCCTAAGGTAGATATATAACATTTTGCAAAAAAAAAAAAAGTTATGCTATGTTGTGTTGTGTATGTTCTGGCCAAAACTAACTCAGAATCCTATTATTATTAATCAATCTTTGTATATATTATTCCATATATTTATGATATATTGTTTTTTTAACCAATTTAAGATGTTTGACAATGTTAAGATAAATATGTTGCATTTCAGCATGGTTTTTGACTTATTTATGAACATAAAATTGAATAAAAAATATCCTGGATTTGAAGAACATGTGTTCCTGGCCTTCACTGAGCTCAATTAATAGTTTAATGAACAAAAATTTTGAAGGAACTTGACTATTGATGTCTTGCATAATAATGTCAAATAACCAACATTTCTCAAAATGGATATATCTCGTTTTGCAACTAAACTCTTCATATACACACACATGATACATATGACTCTATACATAGGCACACATGATACACACTGCATACATGATACATTCACACACTCTATACAAAGGCACACACATGATACACTTTATACATATACACACCATACATTCTATACATATACACTCCTGTCAGGGTCTGGGATAGAACCCGGGTCTCTGGTGTGAGAGGTGAGTCACTTAACCACTGAGCTAGAAGCTGGAAGTTGATGAACACAGACAACGTATACACACAAGATACACTCTATACATAGGCACACATGATACATTCTATACATATACACACGACACATAGGCACATACATATACACATGACAATACATAGGCACACTCTATACCAGTGGTGGGCAAACTTTTTAGACCCGAGGGCCACATTAAGTTTTGCAAACCAAGTGAAGGGCCACATGTCAAATCCTTCAAAAAATAACTTTTATTTATAGTGGCAGTATGCGTGGAACATGTAATATCGGACAGAAACGTTTCACATTAACACACATTTTTTTTAATAGTTATTATTGAGTCATATTTACAAGTCAAATTAATTTGCACTGCTATTTATATTTACTTATCAATCATCATAAAACAATAATCACTTCTAAAATTTAATAATGTAATCATTTTTACAGCGGAGAATAGAAAAGATATTGTCTGATAGAAAGAAATCTCATATTAACACATTAAAATAATTTGAATGTTTGCGTGAAAAATGCCGACTTAGGTTGTAGTCTTTAAAAACAGCAATACTTTCTTGGCATATTAGACATACCGCTTTCTGGCCGATATTGGTCGAGAAGTATTTTGTTGTCCATTGTCCGTTGTCTTCCTTAAACACACGACATTCAGAGTCAATTTTTCTTTTTTTGCCTGACTCATTTTCAGTCATTAACGGTCGAGTGCATTTTAATATCCAAGAGTGTGTTCTAATTCTACAGGTTGCGCTAACTGTACTGCATGTAAAACTGCCATCAAATGGTGTTCACTTGTATTGCATCATTATTTTACTAATTCTGAAACCAAACCGTTACTCAGAAGCAGCATTTTAAAAACTCCCTCGCGAGCCGGATGAAAGAGTTCAGCGGGCCGCAGTTTGCCCACCTCTGCTCTATACATATATAGACATATACACACACCATACAAATACACACATGATACATTTACACACTCTATACATATGCACACTTGATACACTTTATACATATACACACATGATACATAGGCACACATGATACACTCCCATCAGGGTCTGGGATAGAACCCGGGTCTCTGGTGTGAGAGGTGAGTCACTTAACCACTGAGCTAGAAGCTGAAAGTTGATGAACACAGACAACGTATACACACACAAGATACACTCTATACATAGGCACACAA
The DNA here is from genome assembly GCA_903798195.1 of Danio kyathit. Taxonomy (NCBI): domain Eukaryota; kingdom Metazoa; phylum Chordata; class Actinopteri; order Cypriniformes; family Danionidae; genus Danio; species Danio kyathit. The sequence goes on from LR812534.1 coordinate 8,300,134, forward strand.
GATGCATTCTATACATAAGCACACACTGCATACTTGATACACACACACACACTCTATACAAAGGCACACACATGAAACACTTTATACATATACACACCATACATATGCACACATGATACACTCTATACATAGGCACATAGGCACACACATGATACACTATACATATACACACCATACAAATGCACACATAATACATTCTATGCATATACACACATGATACATAGGCACACACGATACACTCCCGTCAGGGTCTGGGATAGAACCCGGGTCTCTGGAGTGAGACACTTAACCACTGACCTAGAAGCTGGAAGTTGATGAACAGACAACGTATACACACAAGATACACTCTATACATATACATATGAAGATACACTCTATACATAGACACACATGATACATTCTATACATAGGCACACATGATACATTCTATACATAACTCTATACAAAGGCACACACGTTACACTGCATACATATGACTCTATACATATACACACCATACAAATGCACACATGATACATTCAGAATTATTAGGCAAGTTGTATTTTTGAGGATTAATTTTATTATTGAACAACAACCATGTTCTCAATGAACCCAAAAAACTCATTAATATCAAAGCTGAATATTTTTGGAAGTAGTTTTTAGTTTGTTTTTAGTTTTCGCTATTTTAGGAGGATATCTGTGTGTGCAGGTGACTATTACTGTGCATAATTATTAGGCAACTTAACAAAAAACAAATATATACCCATTTCAATTATTTATTTTCACCAGTGAAACCAATGTAACATCTCAACATTCACAAATATACATTTCTGACATTCAAAAACAAAACAAAAACAAATCAGTGACCAATATAGCCACCTTTCTTTGCAAGGACACTCAAAAGCCTGCCATCCATGGATTCTGTCAGTGTTTTGATCTGTTTACCATCAACATTGCGTGCAGCAGCAACCACAGCCTCCCAGACACTGTTCAGAGAGGTGTACTGTTTTCCCTCCTTGTAAATCTCACATTTGATGATTGGACCACAGGTTCTCTATGGGGTTCAGCTCAGGTGAACAAGGAGGCCATGTCATTAGTTTTTCTTCTTTTAGACCCTTTCTTGCCAGCCACGCTGTGGAGTACTTGGAGCGTGTGATGGAGCATTGTCCTGCATGAAAATCATGTTTTTCTTGAAGAATGCTGACTTCTTCCTTTACCACTGCTTGAAGGTGTTTTCCAGAAACTGGCAGTAGGACTGGAAGTTGAGCTTGACTCCATCCTCAACCCGAAAAGGCCCCACAAGCTCATCTTTGATGATACCAGCCCAAACCAGTACTCCACCTCCACCTTGCTGGCGTCTGAGTCGGACTGGAGCTCTCTGCCCTTTACTGATCCAGCCACGGGCTCACCAGACTCACTCTCATTTCATCAGTCCATAAAACCTTAGAAAAATCAGCCTTGAGATATTTCTTGGCCCAGTCTTGACGTTTCAGCTTGTGCGTCTTGTTCAGTGGTGGTCGTTTTTCAGCCTTTCTTACCTTGGCCATGTCTCTGAGTATTGCACATCTTGTGCTTTTGGGCACTCCAATGATGTTGCAGCTCTGAAATATGGCAAAACTGGTGGCAAGTGGCATCTTGGCAGCTGCACGCTTGACTTTTCTCAGTTCATGGTTCAGTTCTCAGTTTATTTTGCGCCTTGGTTTTTCCACACGCTTCTTGCGACCCTGTTGACTATTTTTTCAAAGGTACACACATGATACATTCTATACATATACATGTACACACCATACAAATGCACGCATGATACATTCTATACATATACACACATGATTCATCATATACACACCATACAAATTCACACATGATATATTCTATACATATGCACACATGATACACTCCTGTCAGGGTCTGGGATAGAACCCGGGTCTCTGGTGTGAGAGGTGAGTCACTTAACCACTGAGCTAGATGCTGGAAGTTGATGAACACAGACAACGTATACACACATGATACTCTCTATACATAGGCACACATGATACATTCTATACATATATAGACATAACTCTATACATATACACACAACCTATACATTTACACACTCTATACATAGGCACACACATGATACACATGACTCTATACAAATACACACATGATACATTCTATACATAGGCACACATGATACACTCCTGTCAGGGTCTGGGATAGAACCTGGGTCTCTGGTGTGAGAGGTGAGTCATATATTCAGCTAGAAGCTGCTGAACACACACAACGTATACACTCTATACATAGGTACACATGATACATTCTATACATGTACACACACGTGATACACATGACTCTATACATAGGCACACATGATACACACCATACAAATTCACACATGATACATTCACACACTCTATACAAAGGAACACACATGATACACTTTATACATATGACTCTATACATATACACACATGATACATAGGCACACATGATACACTCCCGTCAGGGTCTGGGATAGAACCCGGGTCTTTGGTGTGAGAGGTGAGTCACTTAACCACTGAGCTAGAAGCTGATGAACACAGACAACATATACACTCTATACATAGGCACACATGATACATTCTATACATATACACACACGTGATACACGATACATTCACACATTCTATACAAAAGCACACACATAATACATTTTATACAAATGACTCTATACATATACACACCATACACATGATACATTCCATACATTTACACACTGTATACATAGGCACACATGACTCTATACATAGGCACACACATGACACACTCTATACATATACACACCATACAAATGCACACATGATACATTCTATACATATACACACATGATACACTCCTGTCAGGGTCTGGGATAGAACCCGGGTCTCTGTGAGAGGTGAGTCAATTAACCACTGAGCTAGAAGCTGGAAGTTGATGAACACAGACAACGTATATACACAAGATACACTCTATACATAGGGACATAAGATGCATTCTTTACATAGGCACACACACGATACACACTGCATACTTCATACACACATGATACATTCACACACTCTATACAAAGGCACACACATGAAACACTTTATACATATGACTCTATACATATACACACCATACACATGATACATTCTATACATAGGCACACATGACTCTATACATATGCACACATGATACATAGGCACACACATGATACACTCTTTACATATACACACATGGTCTCTGGTGTGAGAGGTGAGTCACTTAACCACTGAGCTAGAAGCTGGAAGTTGATGAACAGACAACGTATACACACAAGATACACTCTATACATAGGCACACATGATACATTCTATACATAGGCACACACGTTACACTCTATACATACATAGACATAACTCTACATAGGCACACATGATACATTCTATACATATACACATGCTACACATAGGCACATACATACACATGACTCTATACATAGGCACACTTAATACATTCACACACTCTATACAAAGGCACACACATGATAAACTTTATACATATGACTCTACACATATACACACACCATACACATATTCTATACATTTACACACTCTATACATAGGCACACATGACTCTATACATATGCACACATGATATATTCTATACATATGCACACATGATACACTCTATACATATACACACCATGCAATCGATACATTCTAGACATATACACACGCTACACATAGGCACATACATGATACATATATACACATGACTCTATACATAGGCACACATACCATACATGATACATTCATCACACTCTATACAAAGGCACACACATGATACACGTTATACAAATCACTCTGTACATAAACACATATGATACATTCTATACATAGGTACACATGACTCTATGCATATACACACATGATACACTCCTGTCAGGGTCTGGGATAGAACCCTGGTCTCTGGTGTGAGAGGTCAGTCACTTAACCACTGAGCTAGAAGCTGGAAGTTGATGAACACAGACAACGTATACACACATGATACACTCTATACATAGGCACACATGATACATTCTATACATAGGCACACACATGATACACTTTATACATATGCACACATGATACATTCTATACATAGGCACACACGTGATACACTATACATATATAGACATAACTCTATACATATACACACAACACATTCTATACATTTACACACATAATACACTTGACTCTATACATATGCACACGATACATTCTTTACATAGGCACACATGATACACTCCTGTCAGGGTCTGGGATAGAACCTGGGTCTCTGGTGTGAGAGGCGAGTCATTTATTCACAGAGCTAGAAGCTGCTGAACAAAGACAACGTATACACTCTATACATAGGCACACATGATACATTCTATACATGTACACACACGACTCTATACATAGGCACACATGATACACATGCACACTTGATACACACCATACAAATTCACACATGATACATTCACACACTCTATACAAAGGAACACACATGATACACTTTATACATATGACTCTATACATATACACACATGATACATGATACATAGGCACACATGATACACTCCCATCAGGGTCTGGGATAGAACCCGGGTCTTTGGTGTGAGAGGTGAGTCACTTAACCACTGAGCTAGAAGCTGATGAGCACAGACACCATATACACTCTATACATAGGCACACATGATACATTCTATTCATATACACACACGTGATACACGATACATTCACACATTCTATACAAAAGCACACACATAATTCATTTTATACAAATGACTCTATACATATACAGACCATACACATGCACACATGATACATTCCATACATTTACACACTCTATACATAGGTACACATGACTCTATACATAAGCACGCATGTTACATTCTATACATAGGAACACACATGATACACTCTATACATATACACACACCATACAAATGCACACATGATACATTCTATACATATACACACATGATACACTCCTGTCAGGGTCTGGGATAGAACCCGGGTCTCTGGTGTGAGAGGTGAGACACTTAACCACTGAGCTAGAAGCTGGAAGTTGATGAACACAGACAACGTATACACACAAGATACACTCTATACATAGGCACACAAGATGCATTCTATACATAGGCACACACACGATACACACTGCATACTTCATACACACATGATACATTCACACACTCTATACAAAGGCACACACATGAAACACTTTATAAATATGACTCTATACATATACACACCATACACATGATACATTCTATACATAGGCACACATGACTATACATATGCACACATGATACATTCTATACATAGGCACACACATGATACACTCTTTACATATACACACATGGTCTCTGGTGTGAGAGGTGAGTCACTTAACCACTGAGCTAGAAGCTGGAAGTTGATGAACAGACAACGTATACACACAAGATACACTCTATACATAGACACACATGATACATTCTATACATAGGCACACACATGTTACACTCTATACATATATAGACATAACTCTACATAGGCACACATGATACATTCTATACATATACACATGCTACACATAGGCACATACATGATACATATGACTCTATACATAGGCACACTTGATACACACATGATATATTCACACACTCTATACAAAGGCACACACATGATACACTTTATACATATGACTCTATACATATACACACCATACACATATTCTATACATTTACACACTCTATACATATGCACACATGATACCTTTCTATACATAGGCACACACATGATACACTCTATACATATGCACACATGATACACTCTATACATATACACACCATACAAATGCACACATGATACAATCGATACATTCTATACATATACACACAGGATACATTCTATACATATACACACGCTACACATAGGCGCATACATGATACATATATACACATGACTCTATACATAGGCACACATACCATACATGATACATTCACACACTCTATACAAAGGCACACACATGATACACTTTATACAAATCACTCTATACATAAACACATATGATACAATCTATACATAGGCACACATGACTTTATACATAGGCACACATGATCCATTCACATACACATGATACTCCATACATATGCACACATGATACACTGTATACATAGGCAAACATGATACATTTTATACATATACACATACACACACATGACACTCTCTCTCTCTCTCTCTCTCTCTCTCTCTCTCTCTCTCTATATATATATATATATATATATATATATATATATATACATACACACACACACACATGACTCTATACATATATACTTTGTATTTTCAGTTTATTTATGACAATTTGCTTTTCTATAATGTTATTATTAATAGCAGTATTATTTATTATATGCATATTTATATTTGTTTTTATTAAAAACAAGTTTAGATGTGCCCACCTGTCAGCTTTTAGACCATATGGGCCATAGCATGTGTGTTTGGAAATAACTCAGTTTTTTGACAACACTTCGTTATTATTGTTCATTTATTCGTTTGCTGGACATTAGAACTGAATTTAGAAATAGTTTTGAAACAAATCTTCGCGCTTAACAAACTAAATTAATTATGTAGGCTAATGGATGTCTGTGGGGGCAACGCAGTGGCGCAGTAGGTAGTGCTGTCGCCTCACAGCAAGAAGGTCGCTGGTTCGAGCCTCGGCTGGGTCAGTTGGCGTTTCTGTGTGGAGTTTGCATGTTCTACTGCATGTACGTGGGTTTCCTCCGGGTGCTCCGGTTTCCCCCACAGTCCAAAGACATGCGGTACAGGTGAATTGAGTAGGCTAAATTGTCCGTAGTATTGCAGTTGTCCGATGGGTTGCAGCTGGAAGGGCATCCGCTGCGTAAAATATATGCTGGATAAGTTGGTGGTTCATTCCGCTGTGGTGACACCGGATTAATAAAGAGACTAAGCCGAAAAAGAAAATGAATGAATGAATTCATTTTCATGATACATTCACATACACATGATACTCCATGAATGAATGAATGGATGTCTGTGCGCACAACACCTTTCCCTATCCACGGAAGAGAGTGAAAGTGAAAGTAAAGAATGAGAAGGCTAATTCTCTCACGCTGCAGTTGGTCTGTTTAACTGTTTTTTTGATAGTGAAGCACTCAATTACTCCACTTACAAAGTCCGCCATGCAAATAGCAAATGCGCTATGGCGCGACGCAACTGACTCTTAAAGGGAATGGGAGATGAGACTCTGATTGGTTTATTCTCAAAACACACCTATAACTCATTAAGAGAATAAGCTCAACCCTGTTAGACCATGCGCTGCGGCGCAAACAGAATTTTCCATCCCTAAAATACTCTATACATATGCACACATGATACATTTTATACATATGATACACTCTATACATAGACACATATTATACACTCTATAGATATACATTAACACACAGAATACACAGGCACAAATTCTATACATATACACACGATACACTCCTGTCAGCGTCAGAACCTGGGTCTCTGGTGTGAAAGGTGAGTCCCTTAACCACTGAGCTAGAAGCTGGAAGTTGATGAACACAGACAACGTATACACACAAGATACACTCTATACATAGGCACACATGATACATTCACATACACATGATACACTCTATACATAGGCACACATGATACGTTCTATACATACAGTATATAGACATGACTCTATACATATACACTCTATACATAGGCACACATGATACATTCTATACCTTTACACACACACACATGATTCATTCTATACATGGGAGATGAGACTCTGATTGGTTTATTCTCAAAACACACCTATAAGTCATTAAGAGAATAAGTAGTGGTGGGCAAAGAGGGGCTTCATGAAACACTGAAACAGTCGAAGCAAATGTGTCGAAGCTTCGAAACGTTTCGAAACCCGTCTCTACAGTGACACCTAATGGTCATTTTTTATGTATTGCACTGGATCAGCTTCAGCAAAGAACAGTTGAGCAAATTGAGGTATTAAAACCCACTTTGTAGAAATTAACCTTCAAATGCTTTAGTGGAGCGGTTAGGGTTCCTGACTACCATGTGGGATTTGTGGGTTCGAATCTAGGCTGATATAGCTGTTTTGAAATGCTTTAATATCAGTTTGAATTGCTCTGTTCTCGTATTGTTTTGTTTACCATTGGTCTGACATCCGAATAAACACTTTGTCAATAAATATGTCTTGTTTTGGTCATAAAACAGGGTTGTTGCTAGATCAGACACGGTTGTGGCCAGAAGTTAACAAGAATTATTTATATTATTCATTAAATTTCCCATTTACTGTATTTTATTAATGTCTACCCAAAACCTAAACCCAATCATCACAGTACTGTAAAAATATTAATTATTGTTTTACAGTGTTAGAAAAATGATGCTAAATTGACGGCAGCATCCTATCTAGACTACACCATAAAACAGTAACTTGATTAAAATACATAAAATCATGATTTCGGAGTATTTGTACAAGTCGGGATTCGAACCTAAAAGTCATTTGAAGCACAGTAACGTGCACACGCACGGTCCACTAGGCCATATGAGACAGAAGTGATTTCTGATCCTGTCAGTCAAAAGCAAATTCGCCAGGTCTCGAAACACTTCTGAACTGATCGATGCTTTGAATTGCTTTAGTCACTTGACCAGGTGTTTCGAAACACTTTAGTCACGTGACCTGGGTGTTTCGGATCATGCTTCGGTGCAGTGTTTCGAAACACTTGCGCTTCGGGATCTCGACACTGTGTCGAAACGTCAGTTTCACGTCAGCCATCCCTAACAATAAGTGCAACCCTGTTAGACCTTGCACTGCGGCGCAAAGTGGAATTTTCCGTCCCCAAAATAGCAAAAGTTGATTCTGACACGCCCCTTAATGCTTTTGCGCCCTGCGCTTTGGACTTTGCACCTAGATCATTAAAATAGGGCCCCTAAAGTTTATAACAATACAACTTATGTATTTAACTAATATAAGACACACAATAAGGTTGTTGCTAGATTGGATATGGTTGCGGCCAGGAAATTAAAGGTGCAGTAGGTGATCTGCCACAATGCTAACCTGTTAGCATAAATCTCTGAAACACAATCCCACCCCTGCCATCCAAAGCCACGCCTCCTGAAAACACGAGCGCGCACACCCTAAAGATGACAACAGAACCCTCTCTTATGTGTTGAGTTAAAGCTAAAGCTTGGCCGGCGGCGTGCAGGAATTACACTCATTACTAGGCCCACAGGAAATCTGCGCGCGCAGAATTCCGCAGATTTTTCGCAGATTTTCCGCAGATTTTTAGCCCATCATTAATTCTGTTTATTTACTTACAGTTAACTATTTACTATTTATCTAATTGGATTTGCATTTTAAACATTAAATAAAAGTTAAAAAGATATTCTTTTTTATTTCACATTTTAAGGTTTTAGTTATGATACTCCTAAAATAATTCCGCAGAAATCCGCAGATTTTTACCAAAATTCTCCGCAGAAATAGCAAAAAACGTCCGCAGATTCCGTCTGGCCCTGCTCATTACTAAGCCATACTTACATGCTATTTCTGACCGAATATTCAGAGTAGCATGGTAAACAATATCAGGAGCGCGTCACAGGTCGTCATTGTTCAAAAATGAACCAATGTGAATATAAAACCAACTTCACCTCAGTAAAGCAGGCTAGGTGGAATAGCGCTATTTATGATGTTTTGTTGTTAAACTAAATAAACTCTACATTATCGATGCTGTAAAACGTACCGGTATGAAACCGAAAATAGTCACATCAATCTATCGCCGGAAGATTTCAGTGGCTGAACAACACTTCTGTGCAGATATAATCCATTTGCAACAACAACATCTACCTAAATATTTTCAAAACACAACATTACCTGTCTAGAAGAAATCCTTCAGCCATGGTGTTGTCCTTCCTCCAGCGTGCAAGAGTAACTCCAATACTGATTCGGGCTTTTAAAAAGTTTTCATTCAGCATGTTTTTACAGCTCGCTCTCACACTCTTGCTCTCTCTCTTTTTCTCATAAATGCGCAGCACGTGTATCCACAATCGGCGGATCTGCGTGAACAGAGGTGCGCACTAGCTCAAATCTGCATTTGCTGACAGACAGTTTGGGCTACTAATCGGAATTATGGGGATGTCAGCCTGACACTATTTTAATTGGATGAACATTTATGCCTTACCCAGAACATAAAAATACAAATAAATACATTTAGATCATTTACTTTAATCAAATGTGAAGAGACTTTCAACCAGCACAACAAAAAATGTTTCTGAAGATAATCACCTACTGCACCTTTAACAAGAATTATTTATATCATTTTTTAAATTTCCCATTTATTGTATTTTATTATCGTCTACCCCCACCCCAACCCTAAACGCAACCATCACAGTAACGTAAAAACAGTAGTTGTACCAAGTATTATTTACGCTATCTGCTATCTATTAAATTACCCAATAAATTACACCAACACAATCGATTTGAAATGAAACGGCCATGAAACAGCTTAGAAGCCAATTGTCCAATTACTTTTTAACAAGTGGGAGGCACATATGCAAATTGTTGTAATTCCTACAGCGTTCACCTGATTTGGATGTATTTAAATTATATACTAAATTATATATTAAATTAAATCTGACAGTCTGCAGTTAAAGCACATCTTGTTCATTTAATTTTAAATCGATTGTGTTGGTGTGTAGAGTCAAAAATATTAGAATTGTGTCGATGTCCAAATATTTATGGATCTAACTGTACGTCAATTAAATACATCAAATATGTTAATTGTGGCAATTTATATAGCTGCTATGGTAGCTTTAATAAGCGGTGGACGCTTCAACTGGGTGAGGATCCTTCTGCAGGTCTTTATTAGAATAATCAGGCAAGCAGTGGTCAAAACAGGAACAATCAGATGTATTAGGGCAATCCAGAGTCGTAGTCGAATATCAGGCAGAAGGTCACAAGGCAGGCGGCGTACAAGGAATAGCAAAGCAAAGCAAAGCAAAGGTCTAAACACGGGAAACCAAGGCAAGGAGAAACGCGTCATAATGTTCACTTAACAGGATACAAGACTCAGCCACATAGTCATTTTGTGATGTGTACTTATAGTGCTTGTAATCAGTCCTGGAGTGGCTACAGCTGTCGGAGTGTAATCAGTGGTGATCTGGAACATGTGTGTGTGAGCGGAGTGTATGTATGGAGTTGTAGTCCAAAACCTGGCAGATTTGTAGTCCATGTGACAGTGTGTGTGTTTACCAGCGATCTCTGGTTGACGATCGCTGGTGATCGTGACAGTAGCACAGCAACTAATACAAAGAAATGACCCAAAACACAATTTTCTACAACTATAGATCATATTGAGGGATGTAAACAATAACAATGGTCCTAACGTATTTCCTGTTTTACATTTGTCATTTCTATAGCTTCTGAGAATTCAAAAAGAGCCATATATTAATAAATAAGTTTACGACAGCTGTTTTAACGTTATATTATGATTGAATTGCCTCGTTACAGTTATGAAATAGTTTGACGACAAACAGGAAATGTTCATCAGCCAATGACATTAAAAAGCCATTGAAACATACTATGCTGTATATTATTACTACAATACACCAGTTTACTGTAGTAAATCCAAAATGTAATACTGTATTTATTATAGGTCACTATTGTTGATACAGTATGCTGTAGCATTTATTAACAAGAAATTCAAAATATTACACAGAATAATACTTTACTTTAGTATGGTTCAAAAACACTCAATCGTACTATAGTATTTTTTCATGTGGATGATTGAATTGCGGCGACGCAGTAACGCAGTAGGTAGTGCTGTCGCCTCACAGCAAGGAGGTCACAGGTTCGAGCTTCGGCTGGGTCAGTTGGCGTTTCTGTGTGGAGTTTGCATGTTCTTCCTGCATTCACGTGGGTTTCCTCCGCGTGCTCCGGTTTCCCCCACAGTCCAAAGACATGTGGTACAGGTGAAATAGGTAGGCTAAATTGTCCGTAGTGTATGAGTGTGAATTAGTGTGTGTGGATGTTTCCCAGAGATGGGTTGCAGCTGGAAGGGCATCCGCTGCATAAAAACGTGCTGGATAAGTTGGCGGTTCATTCCGCTGTGGCGACCCTGGATTAATAAAGGGACTAAGCCGAAAAGAAAATGAATGAATGAATGATTGAATTGCCTCTTGTTACACTTATGAAATAGTTTGACGACAAGCAGGAAATGTTCACGGGCCAATGACATCACCGCATTGAAATGGTCTATAGGGTATATTATTACTACATTACACTACACTACATTTTACTGTAGTAAAACCAAAATATACTTCAGTATTTAATACAGTTCATCAGTTCACTAGCTGCATGCTGTAGCATTTATCGACAAAGAGTTTTAAATATTATAGTAACATAAACAAATTACCGAACACTGTAGCTTTCTACAACTTTAGTGTATACTATACTAGAAAATACCAGTTTACTGTTGTAAAAACTGAAGTACACTACAGTATTTATTCGTTTTCTATAGTTAATACAGCATTCATTAACTGAGAGTTCAAAAACACTCTATAGTACTATAGTATTTTTCATTCGGAAGGTTTAATACGCACTCTCGAAAGTCTCATCCCATCCCTGAATGTTCTCCTGAACACCAGCTATGATTATTTAAACCAAATTACATCTGCCCTGCCAAGCATGTCTGAACTACACAGCTCAAACGCGTTAATAAAAGTCTGCCGAGAGCCACCCGCCGCACAGTGAGCACAGGAGGATCCAGATTGTCGCCCGGGAAACGTGAGATAGCATGCACCTGTACCTGCCCTGGAGACGGCCGACTGTACCCTCGCCTCCAGGGAACAAGTGGCGATCCCTTGGAGTGTCATCGGCTGCCAGATTAGACTCCACACAAAGAGCCACTCTTGATACAGATGTCAAGATCTCACTCAGCTCTGCAGGTGAACAGCGCCATTAGACAGAGTGTGCTGTGTTGTTAATAATGCTTATCATAACATGGCTCTCTGAATACTTGATTCGGATTGGTCAATCATGACATTCCAAGGTAGGCTATTCCCAGACGTAAATCGATTAAACTAATAACCCAGATTCATCTGTGTGAATCATTTTGCCCATTAGTAAATATATTTACATACATATTTGTATGCTTATCTTTTGATTTTGGCGCCATCTTGTGACTGAATAATGTGCAGGTTAGTGTATGCTCCATTTAGCTGTGTGTGTTTCTGTCCAACATAGCCTCATTCTGAAAACGTAGACCTATATACATTTCTGGAGAGCGGGAATTATGTAGCCAAAGGTACATCTAGCTGCATTTTGTCTTTAAAATAAACACTACAGGCCAGTATGGCGCCGTTCCTTTTCACGCTTACCAGCTGACCACTTACCTCTGTATGGATGGCTTTCCCGCTGCTACCAATTTATCCAGTCGCTCGCAGCAACTGTTGCCGGACTTGAGACGCAGAGCAGAGTTGACCGCGATGACGGAGTTCGAGTTTGGTGAAGAACGGTTCCAGGAGGCAGGTAAGACAAAAACAAAAGCCCAAAAATAAAATAAACAAGTAAATAACAGGGTCAGAATGTGATGAAATCTGGAAACGTGGTAAAAATCAGGGGGCTTTTCTGTCGCTTGGGTTTAGGGAAGTGGGTGGGCGCTGGTCAATCGGTGCTTTTTAAAACACGATCGATTGGGTTTAGGGAAGGGGGTGGGTGTATCAGTCAGTTGGTCAGTCAGTCAGTCAGTCGACAACGGTCTCTGGTGGATTTACATGAGAAGAGCAGGTGCGAATAGCACTTGCGAGAGATATTTGAGATCTCAAAAAGCTCTCTAGAAATGTATGTAGGGGGTACGTTTTCAGAATGAGCCTAGGTTGTTTCTGTCAACTTTGTGTTTGATTAAAGAATCAATAAACTATTATGGCTCAGAACAAAGTTTTATGTTTAATTTTAAAATTTTGTGTGACAAGTAGTCGTGTAATGACTGGCATAATGTACATCTAGGTGGTTATTTTTGCATAATAAAGTATTCGGTTTTATACAACAATGCTCTGCTTCGTTTCTTGCTGCCGATAAGTCTTTTGAGATATATTCTGCAATAACAACCACCTGGATGTACTTTATCTCTTAAGCCACCGTCGCACTGCACTTTTGCCCCATACACATCCAAGCTTGTTGAACTCTGACCTGCAAAATCGCATCACGTGATTGTGTGAAACCAATCGAAGATCAAAACATGACCTCTCTGTACAGAAATTCAAACATGGAGCAATCACTCGCTTCATCAACGTCTAATTATATTGTTTTATCCCGGCCCTTTTCGCAGCGCCATACGACAGAATTTCACATGCTCAAACTCTAATGTAACCACAGCTTTACCTTTTTACACAACTGTCTTGAATACTTGATTCTGATTGGTCAGTTGCAACATCTCAAGGTATGTTATTATAAGATAACAACCGCTAAATAACACAGGCTCATCCGGTAACTTCGAATCACCTTGACCATCAATGAATTCGTTCACATACTTACATCAACATACATAGGTATCTGCTTGTCTATTTTGACTGTTTGGCGCCATCTTGCGAATGAAAAATATGTAGGTTAGTATGTGGTCTGTCAGCTGGTTTCGTTTGTCAGCTTTGTGTTTGATTAGAGAATTAATAAACTATTACAGCTCAAAATAATGTTTTGTGTCTAATTTGAATATATTGTGGTAAGTAGCTGTGTATTAAGCGGAATAAAGTACATCCAGGTGGTTGATTTTGCATAATAAAGACCTTCAGTTTTTAAAAAACATTGCTCTGCTTCGTGTCTTGCTACCGATAAGTCTGTCAAGCTTTATTCTGCAAAAACAACCACCTGGATGTACTTTATCCCTTATTTATTACACAACTGTCTTGAATACTTGATTCTGATTGGTCAGTTGCAACATTCCAAGGTATGTTATTATAAGATAACAACCGCTGAATAACACAGGCTCATCTGGGAACTTTGAATCACCCTGACCATCAGTGAACACATTCACATACTTACATCCACATTCATATGTATCTGCTTGCTGTCATGACTCTGTTTTTGACTGTTTGGTGCGGTCTTGCAAATGAAGAATATGTAGGTTAGCATATAGTCAGTCAGCTGGTTTCATTTCTGTCAGCTTTGCCATCTTGCAACTGAAAAAAAAATAAGTAGGATAGTGAAGGCTGCATCAATCTGTTTTTCTTTCTGCTAGCTTTAAGTTTAATTAAACAGTTATTAAATTATTACAGCTCAAATCAATTTCTAATTGTACATTTGTGTCAGTTAGCCAAATAATAACATTTTACAGTCTTCTACAACAGCTAAATCAGTTTTATTCTGTGAGAACAACTGGCTAGATGTACCTTTATCCTTTACTTACCATGCAATACCTGAAAGAAAAAAAAAGACTTAGTAAATAACTACAAAACCTCTGAAACTCATTCTGAACAAACACTAGACCAAAACATACTAGTGTGCATACAAATAAGGAGAGTTTCACCACCTACCTTTACACTGGAAGATATTTGCCTGAAGATTAAACGGCAAGGTCAAGGGCGCAATTCCCAGGTAAAACACATTCTGATACACTGCATTCCTTGAATGTTGAATGTTAACAGATGGTCAAATGTCATCACATTCGAACCTGGAGTAAGGTTCAAATGCTGCAAGACTTATTTATTTTTTTTTATACTGAACACAAAATCATAGTTTTTGAGGTATGCTACATTACAAATATCTTCCATAGTATTCAAAGCTAAAAGAGAGCAGTGAGTTGTTTGGAAAAAATGTATGTGAAGGAAATCAGGACATTCTGTTTTTGGGAGAAAATGGTTCTGCTATACAACCCTAATTAGATATACTGTTCACTAAATCAACATGTAATGCTGTTTTTAATCATGTAGTGCAAAAAAATTGCAAAATGTAGCATAAATTTGACAGTTAAAAGGACAAATAAATTAGATTTCAGTGGTTTTGGATTCCCGGAGAACTTTTGCATTCTTTGAAATAAGATTAATTATTTTTGGAGAACGTTTGTGGGACCCAGCAGATACACGTCATGAGACTTTAATATTAGGCTAGATTTAGGTCACCAGCGTCTAAGGACAATGTTATTTTTACGTCCAATAATGACGTTGATATTTTGTTGATTTTAGGTTGTGTTGGAAAGTGACCAAAATCCTACGTCGAGCCAACATCTTAAACCAACGTCATATTGACGTCCAATACTGACATTTATTCATCAGGTATGGCAACCAAAATCCATCGTCTGATATACGTCATATTGGTAACGTCCACATGAGCTATAACATCATTAGACGTTGATATTTTGTTGTTTTTAGGTTGCGTTAGAAAAAAACATAAATGCAACGTCTGTCTGACATTGGACATTGACGTCAACCCAAGTTTCATTTCCAAACAAAATGCAACATCAATCTGACGTCTTGTGCCCGCTGGGGAGTTTCTTCGGAGAATACACTGTTAACAATTCCTGTAGAATCCACAGTAACTTACGCTGTAAAATCAATTACAGCATAAATACTGTATTTACATTTACAGCACCATTTGTCTTGCTGTATATGTATTTACCTAAAGTGTAAAATTTACAATACACACAATACAAATTTAAAATACAGTAACTGTCCTACAGTAAAATACAGCTCATATTACAGTTAAATATTGTGTAACTTACAAAAATCGTTAAAGCTGTGCCATTATATGGGGATTGAAAAATTGTTGAAACGTTTCCACTATTTTTCAAAATGATTGGAGGAAAAGATTGTTTTATAGATGGCAAAATAATTACACTATGACAGAGGTGAAGAAAAAAGGCTAAACAATCAACTTTAATGTCATGTTGACTTTACCCATATACTGGTGCAGTGCTTCTCAAACATAAACATCCTAAAGTAACAATCTATTAGCTTAAATTATCAAATGATCAGACGGTGATTATACTGATGCATTACCATCTCACTTGTTAGTCATTTAAATATTATGCAAGGATCCACGGGCCTATCACCAATAGATGTTTTTGAATGTCATGCAAATCTTTAAAGCTTCAGCACCTTGAGTGGGTGTAAGGTCCTGTTTTAGTGAGCTGCTCTCAATCACGGACTGAAGGATGAGAAATACATTCAAGTACATACATTAATATATAACCATTCAAATGTTTGTTGCTAAAGTTGTCTAATGATGGGCGGCACGCTGGCTCAGAACTGTCGCCTCACAGCAAGAAGGTGGCTGGTTCAAGTCCCAGTCGGGTCAGTTGGCATTTCTGTGTGGAGTTTGCATATTTTCCCCGTGTTGGTGTGGGTTTCTTCCGGGTGCTCCGGTTTCCCCCACAGTCCAAAGAAATGCGTTATAGGTGAATTGGATGAACTAACTTGGCCGTAGAGTGTGTGTGAATGAGAGTGTGTATGGGTATTTCTCAGTACTAGGTTACGGCTGGAAGGGCATTCGCTGCATTAATAAGGGACTAAGCCGAAGGAAAATTAATGAATGAATAGTCGAATGACTATTTATGTTAAATCAACAAGAGTTACAAATCAGGTTGTTAAATACAAAAATATGGAGTCTCAATAGCGATTGAAAAAATATATATTCATAAAAGCATTATACATGCATATAAAAAGTGGTAAAAAAAGCCTCATCAGCATAACATACACACCTCTCTGAACCCCAAATCACTGAACCAGAGAGAAAAGATGCAAGACCTTTAATTCAACAGTGCATCCCCAAGAAAAGAGTTGATTTATATCCATCCAACAAATTTAAATATATATAAAAAACAAAAAGTTATCATAAAAAGTGGATATTGCCATAACTGTACATCAGGGGTCACCAAACTTGTTCCTGGAAGTCCGGTGTCCTGCAGATTTTAGCTCCAACCCTAATCAAACACACCTGAACAAGCTAATCAAGGTCTTACTAGGTATACTTGAAACACCCAGGCAGATGTGTTCAGGCAAGTTGGAGTTAAACCCTGCAGGGCACCGGACCTCCAGGAACGAGATTGTTAACTTCTGCTGTACATCAATGAAAAAAATACATGCATGGCATTTTTAATCTTTTTGTTTGTTTTTTTGCAGAAGAAATAAACTAAGCTGTAAAAAAATAACAATAAATGCATATTAAAGTTTGTTCGAACATTATGCAAGAGGATGGATTCATCACTCTGTGATAAAAAAAGTAGAATTTCAGAAAAGACCATTTGTAGTATAAAAAATTGGAAAAATGAATTCTAAACATACACACTTGATGTTTTGGATTCATGCATCACTGGACGACATTACAGCAACACACCAGCATATATGAACGAGACGCAGCGAGCATAACAGCATCGACACCATCAGAATCCAGTTCAAGGGATAGTTCAACCCAAATGAAAATTTGCTCACATTTACTCACACTCATGTTGTTTTTTAAATCTTTATGAGTTTGAGTAGGGACGCACCAATGTAACTACTGGCGATATTAACTGCCCAATTTTGGATTACTTTAAATCTATTGGCAATAAAGTGAAAAAAGCAGACATGGATGATTTATTGATTACATTAAGGCAATAGCTATGTGTCCATTCCATAATAAAAGATTGAAAGAAACATGCTCAAAACTGGAATATCAGAAACATTATTATTTCTTATACTTATTGTCTGGTTATTTTGATTGTTTTAATCTTTTTGCTTATGTAAAGCATGCATTGAACAGCACAAATTATTTTTCGCGCTTTTAAAAACATGAATAAAGTACATAATAATATAAAATAAACACTTAATAATACAAATAACAATCCCGTCCCATGCTGCAAAAGTCAATATACATGATTTTAGTGCAGTCGGGCTTTTAGGAGGTATGAATGTAGAAACATTTAGAGGTGTGTGTGACGCAATTGAACTGTTTTAACCCAATTATTGTTTTTCATAATCAGTTCAAAATCGAAACTTAATTTCGATTTACTGAATTAATTACACTGCCTTGGTTAATAGTATTACAGTGAACTCGTAGCAAACTTTATACACTTGTAGGTTACTAACGGTTGATGGAGCAATATTTTATTTGAATTATTGGTAGGGACATTTCAGTAATTGGTAGACATTGGTGGGGACACGTCCCCTCCATCCATGCCTATCCTACACCCTTGCGACCGCACTTTAGTGAGTCAATATTTTTCTGGAGAAGCTACGTTTACATTCTACTTATAGCAATAGTACTGGCTTAATTTTTTAAATGTATTAAATAAATTTGTCCCATTATATGTAAAATAAAAGGTAGTGTTCAAAAATCATCTTTGAAAATGTCAAACATACATACATATATATATTTGTTTTTTACTTATGCTTCTCCTAAAATGTTAGACAGTTGAATTTTGAATGGATCTAATCCATGTTCAGTGAAATTAATTCAATGCTGCTTAGTACTCTATGCAATCTACCAGTAATGGAATGGTACTGGTATAAAAAATGGCTGAAGTATCATACACACACACACACATATAAATATATATATATATATATATATATATATATATATATATATATATATATATATATATATATATATATATATATATATATCAGTATTGTGTTAATCCTATCAGTGCATCCTAATGAGTTTCTCTGTTGTGTTGAACACCAAGTATTTAGAAAAATTTGGAAACTTGTAGCCACTGACATCCACAGTATGAAGAAAAATACTATGAAATTCAAATGTAACATTCTTTCAAATATCTTATTTTGTGTTCAACAGAAGAAAGAAACAGAAATAGGTTTGGAACAAGTAGAGAATGAGTAAATAGCAGAATAAAAATTGTGGGTGAACTATCCTTTTAACGTTCAGTCTGACTGAAAAAGACTGCATGTGACAGCAAACCTCTACAGTTATACAAGTACTCATGCAAAGCTTCATCGAGGAAGGTCTGGTCACACATCAGAGTTTAGACTGAGGTTGGCTAGCCGCGGGTCTGAGTTGATCTCGTATCTGTAATGGTATCCCTCCATATGATCTCTGCATGCATCACGGATATTGTACATCCATCTCTTGATCCCTTTCCTGTTAAGGTAAAGGACCAGAAGGAAGATGACCCCAATGAGGGCAAGAACGAGCCCCAGAAACGCATACGAGGGCTCCAGAACGCGATTCATGTCACCCACATTGTTGCTCCAGCATGGGAGGTGTGAGTTCACCAGGTGTATGAGTTGGGTATGTTTGAGATCTCTGGGATTAGCACATGTCAGATTCAATCTGTCCATCACAAAGTCGTGTTTCTCCAACCAAATCAGCATTTCCTCAATGTCACAATCACAGAACCAAGAGTTTCCTCCGAGTCTGACTCGCAAATTAGGGATTGAACTGAGCTCCGTTAGAGTCACATTGGTCAGAGCTTTTAATGCATTGTCTCGCAAGTCCAACTCTTTCAGCGCTCGATTCTGAAATGAAACATTCCTGATGGAAACAAGGGAGTTGTTCCTCAAATCCAAAACAGACAGCTCTGATAATCCTGTGAAAATGGCATCAGGTAGCAACACCAGGTCATTGTTGGACAAATCAAGGTGTGAAACCTTAGGAACGCTGTGTCTGAAAAGATCGGCCAACACACCAATGTAGGAGTGATTGTATAAGCAGTTGCTGAAGTTAAGAACTTCAATTGTGTTGTCTCGATGGAAAGCCTCAATGTTGAAGTCTAAAATCTTGTTGTCGCTCAGGTCAAGCGAACGCAGGCTTAGCAAATTTTGAAACGCCATGGAGTCCAATTCTCTTAGTTGGTTTCCAGACATATAAAGGTGCGTTAAATGCACCAGAGGTCTGGGGAAAGATGCATTGCTCAGATTCCATATGCTGTTTCCATTGAGATTGAGTGTGGTGGTGTTTTCTGGAAGTGGCTGTGGGATGGATCTTAAGTTTTGGCCCTCGCAGTTTACTACATCGGTTTCGCACAAACACTGGGCAGGACATGTTGATAAAGATGAGCAGGAAGACGTCAGGAAGAGTAAAACGCCGAGAGTCAGGTTACACATGCTCCTTTGTTTTGTCTGAAGTTCAAGCAAACGCAACAATCCAACATTCGACATTTTGACGCGATAGAAATCAAACGGCGGGAAAAAAAGTTTTCTTCAGAGATGAAAGGAACGAGCTCACGAGACTGTAAAATCACACATGTTTCTTAGTTTCTTCCTTCGTGGTGTATTATAACTACTTAGTTGCCTTACAACTTAGTAGAAAGCCGAAAAAATGTAACGAGCTTTTATAATATGCTTGTCAAAATCGCACTTTCATATCGTAACTTCTTAATGGAGTCCTTCTGAAAACAAATATCTCTCTTCACGAGTTTCTTCAGAAGTAGTGCAGAATCCTCCAGCCCACTCCTGTACAAAAACACCGACTTGTTATTAAAGTTGTTGGTGTGTTAAAGAGAAACGGCAGATCCGTGAAGCTGTAAAGATGTTTTTCTCCGTGTTTTTGTGTTGTAATGTTGGCGGCTCTTCGTCTCCGTGTCCCTCTGCGTCTGCTTGCGCCGCTCGCCGTGAATGATTCTCCCCCGCCGCACCCTGAATCCACGTTGAGCACCGCTCACTGGATTGTGCCATTACAGGCGCACAGGGGGAGTCCAGGACCACATACACTTCATACTACAGCAGGTTTTCAAAGTGGTACGTTCTTTTTTTTCGAGATGAACGCACATGTAAATAAAAATGGTCATAGTCCTTGTTAAAATATGATTTAAATTTGGCTATAAAACATATTTTTCTGTAGTTTTCTGGTAGTGATCATGCTCTCGATCTTATTGTCAACTTTTTGTGTTACATTGTAAGTTTTTTATACACAAAAATAAGTTCTTAAAGACAGTACCTAGACTTAATATTTAGCTTGCTAAAATTTTGTTCATTGTTGAATCTCCTAACTTATGAATAATAATAATAATAATAATAATAATAATAATAATAATAATAATAATAATAATATGAATTTCCCAGTATTGGGTTGCACCTTGAAGGGCATCCGCTGTGTAAAACATATGCAGGATAAGTTGGCAGTTCATTCCGCTGTGGCGACCCCTGATGAATAAAGGGATGAATGAATTATAAGTTATAATTAATAAGTTTCTTAAAGCTTATAATCTTTTTCTTAATGATGTATGCTTTGTAAACATTTTTCTCTCTCTCTCTCTTTCCTAACTTTTGTATTTTCTCTTAAATGCAGTTGTGTTATTTTTCTTGTATTCAATATAAAATAAAGTAAAAACCCCAACACGTTCTTTATATATAGGCCTATAATTTTTATTTGAACGTTTTGTTTACAGTTGAAGTCAGAATTATTAGCCCCCTGTTTATTTTTTTTCTCCAATTTCTGTTTAACGGAGAGAAGATTTAACAAATTTCTAATCATAATAGATTTAATAACTCATCTCTAATAACTGATTTATTTTATCTTTGCCATGATGACAGTAAATAATATTTTACTAGATATTTTTCAAGACACTTCTATACAGCTTAAAGTGACATTTAAAGGCTTAACTAGGTTAATTAGGTTAACTAGGCAGGTTAGGGTAATTAGGCAAGTTATTGTATAATGATGATTTGTTCTGTAGACTATCGGAAAAATATTTTACTTAAAGGGGCTAATAATATTGACCTTAAAATGGTTTTTAAAAAATTTAAAACTGCTTTTATTCTAGCCGAAATAAAACAAATAAGACTTTCTCCAGAAGGAAAAATATTATCAGACATACTGTGAAAATCTCCTTGCTCTGTTAAGCATCATTTTGGGAAATATTTAAAAAAGAAAAAAAAAATCAAAGGGGGCTAATAATTCTGACTTCTGAAGTTCTGTAGGCCATGTGTTTAATTTGCTAATAAAAAAATCAATAACAAGTTCTAATCATAAAAATATAAGCAGTTATAGAAACAAACATAGAAACAAGCATGTAAAGCATTTCTAACACAGTGTCTGGTGTATTAAGGAGGAGTGTCCTACAGGTGGTTGCCAAGCCAGCTCACCTGCATGGAGCACATTCATGCATCATACCATTATGTGATGCATTGTGTGTACGCTTTACTAAAAAGATAGGTCATTAATCTAGTTTCGAAATGAGATAGTGTGTCTGAGCCTCTGACATTATCAGGAAGGCTATTGCAGAGTTTAGTAACCATAAATCTGAAGGCTCGACCTCCTTTACTCGACTTTGGTATTCTGGGTGCTACCAGAAGCCCTGAGTTCTGAGATCTTATCGAGCGAGACAGATGGTTGTTTAGATAAACAGGAGCTAGATTATTTAAAGCTTTATAGGTAAGAAGCAAAATTTTATAATCAATACAAAACTTAACAGGCAGCAAGTGTAAGGAGGATAAAATTGGGATGATATGATAACAAATAATAAATAAATTACAGTTTAAATAATACATTTTTATTTATTGATAAAATTATATACAGTTGCAATCAGAATTATTAGCCCCATTTTGAATTTTTCCCCCAAACGATGTTTAACAGAGTAAGGAAATTTTCACAGTATGTCTGATAATATTTTTTCTTCTGGGGAAAGTCTTATTTGTTTTATTTTGGCTAGAATAAAAACAGTTTTTAATTTTTTAGAAGCCATTTTGAGGTCAAAATTATTAGCCCCTTTAATCTACATATTTTTTTAGATTGTCTACAAAACAAACCATCGTTATACAATAACTTGCCTAATTAGTCTATCCTTAACCTATATATTGAAGAACGGAGGGATGGATATATTGATGGATAGATATTGATTGATGAATATATTGATATTTATGGATGGATGGATATAGATATAGTGATAGATGGATTTATTGATATGTTTATGAATGGATGGATATATTGAAGGACGATGAATGAATATATTGATGGATAGATATATATTGATGATGATGGATGGTTGGATGGATGGATATATTGATGGATGTATATATTGAAATGTTTATGGATGGATGATATATTGATGGATGAATATATTGAAGATGGATGGATGGATATATTGATGGATGGATATGGATGGATATATTGAAGATGGATAGATGGATATATTGAAATATTTATTGATGGATGGATATATTGATATATTTATTGATGGATGGATATTTTGATATATTTATGGATGGATATATTGAAGGACAGAGGGATGGATATATTGATGGATTGATATATATTTATGATGATGGATGGATCGATATATTGATATATTTACGGATGGATGGATATATTGATGGATAAATATATTGATAGATAGATATATTGCTGGATGGATATATTAATATTTATGGATGGATGGATATATTGATAGATAGATATATTGCTGGATGGATATATTAATATTTATGGATGGATGGATATATTGATAGATGGATATATTGATGTATTTATGGATGAATTGATAGATATATTGATAGATGGATATATTGATATATTTACGGATGGATGGATATGTTGATGGATAAATATATTGATAGATAGATATATTGCTGGATGGATATATTAATATTTATGGATGGATGGATATATTGATAGATGGATATATTGATATGTTTATGGATGGATGGATATATTGAAGGATGAGGGATGGATTTATTGATGGATAGATACAGTTGAAGTCAGAATTATTAGCCCCCCCCTTTAAACTTTTTTTCTTTTTTTAAATATTTCCCAAATTATGTTTAACAGAGCAAGGAAATTTTCACAGTATGTCTGATAATATTTTTTCTTCTGGAGAAAGTCTTATTTGTTTCTTTTTGGCTAAAATAAAAGCAGTTTTAAATAAAAAAAACATTTGAAGGTCAAAATTATTAGCCTCTTTAAGCTATATATTTTTCTAAACTCTACAAAACAAACCATCATTATACAATAACTTGCCCAATTACCCTAACCTGCCTAGTTAACCTAATTAACCTAGTTAAGCCTTTAAATGTCACTTTAAGCTGTATAGAAGTGTCTTGATAAATATCTAGTAAAATATTATTTACTGTCATCATGGCAAAGATAAAATAAATCAGTTATTAGAAATGAGTTATTAAATCTATTATGATTAGAAATGTGTTGAAAAAAAATCTTCTCTCCGTTAAACAGAAATTGGGGGGAAAAATAAACAGGGGGGCTAGTATTTCAGGAGTTTTAATCATTTTGATTGCAACTGTAGATATATAAAATGTAATTAATAAATAATAAAAGTGTAATAATAAATATTTTTAGAATTAAATTTACCCTATTTTCATTGAATTAATATTTTGGATAACCGACTTATATAATCTGATTCCATAATCTGTATTAATTATGATATATAATCACTTGATTATTATATTCTAAGAATAAAATTTTTATTCTAATAATTCAAGCTTTTTTTTATTTATTATTTTGCTATTTTTATGTATTTGTTTCTTATATGCTATATTAATGCTGCTCAGTTATTATGAATATTTATTTTACATTGTTTTGATACTTTTTCTCCAAACATAGCCCAGCAGATCCAGTTTGAAAACCTCTTGATTAAAACAATAGAAAGATCTTTGATTGGTCCTTCTAAACAGACAGATTTTTTTATTTTTATTTTGTAATTCTTATGCATGTATGTAAACTATGCATGTTTACTGTCATGTTACTTATGTGAAAGGTATGCCCCGTAAGCCCCGCCCTCATGCTGCTGACGCAAGAGACGGGACTCCCTTGCCAACTCTCCATGTCATTGAAAGTAACATACAGCGGAATCTGTCAAATAAACAATTTAACGTATATCACAAATAACGTGAGCTCCTCCATTAAAATAAGCCGTATGATTGTGTCGCAAGCGCAAGATACGGTTTTAAAGTCTTTTCCTTGCTGAATCGTCCAACGTAAAATGACAATACAGTCTGCAAGTAGATCCCTCCAATAAAATGTCAGGATAAATGTTGTACGGGCCAATCAGAATTCGTTTTACTCTTGCGTGCCTCAAATAGCTCTTACTTAACCGTCTAACTCTGCGACAACATATTTAGCGTTATTGTTAAACACCAATATTCCGTTTAAAGATGTTTTACTGGATTTGCCGTAAAGAGGGAAACACAAACAAGGCATTTTCTTTCATCTAGCATCAGGTGAGTGAGCGATAGCAGCAATTTGGCAGTATTTTAGCACATATAGTTCAGCCCAATATGGTTCATACAATGATGATGTGTCAGTCACTCATATCGCAGACTTCATTACCGATTAAATCTTCTATTGTGTGAAATACTCGATCAGTTCGTGTTTTAGTGGATTATGTGATTTCCCGGGTTACATCACAGTGTTTGTTTTGGTTTGTATTTATTGTTGTCCCAGACTGACGTCGAGCGAGTCAGAAATTAGCATTTTCCAAACGATTAACTGTTAAATCATACATATAAAGATAATACTGAAGTGTGCGTTCAGGATCGCATAATTAATGCTCATTAATATCCTGAACCGAATGCTGTAAAACCGAAGCTGAAGCCACATTTAGCTGATGGAGGAGGTATTTGGTAGGTGTCAAACTACATCTGCTCTTTCACTTGACAATGATGGTTGTGTTTTTAGCTGTTAGCTATGTGTGCTTTTTAATACCATTTCCATTAACAGTTTTGGTAACGCTTTAGTTTAGGTCACAATTCATGCTATTAACTACTGGCTTATTACCTGCCTATTATTAAGACATTAACTGTTTTTTAGTAGTTATAAATCATGATCCTATTCTGCATCCCTAATCCTACCCAAAATCTAAAACACAACTTCTACCTTACTAACTATTAATAACAACCAGTTAATTAGTAGGTTATTAAGCTAGTAGTGTTAGTTAATGGTTTGTTAATACTGTTAATTGTGACCTAAACTAAAGTGTTACCATAGTTTTTTATGAAACGTTATATGGAGGTTGCATTGCACCTCACATCAAAATTGTATTATTCTTGCCATACTGTTTTTAAAATTGAGGTAAAGTTGGCTTTATATTCACACATTAGGACTTTCTCTTTGATGATATAATTACAGAAAAGTATTATATGCAAATTCTAAATAGGCAAATCATATTAACAGATATGACCGTCAAAGTATGACACTGTTTACTGTCAATTAAATAGTGCTAATGTTGTTTTGAAGTCATACTTAAATACGATTTCAGACCCAATATTCAAATTAGCGTGGTAAACAATATAGGGAATGTTACAATTAATGAATGTGCGAATATTAAACCAACTTTACCTCAATGTCAAACTACCACTGCTCTTTTACACTTGACAATGATGGTTGTGTTTTTAGCTGTTAGCTATGTGTGCTTTTTAATACCATTTCCATTAATTGTTGCTCGTTTTATATGTAGCGTTATATGGAGGTTGCATTACACCTCACCCCGAAATTGTATTATTCTTGCCATATTGTTCTTAAAATTGAGGTAAAGTTGGCTTTATATTCGCACATTCGGACTTCCTCCTTGATAATATTATTTCAGAAAAGTATTCTTTGCAAATTCAAAATAGTGAAATCATATTAGCTGATATGACTGTCAATTAAACACTGTTCTGTCATTTAAATAGTGCTAATGTTGTTTTGAAGTCATACTTAAATTCGATTTCACACCCAATATTCAAATTAGCGTGGTAAACAATATAGGGAATGTAAAAATTAACGAATGTGCGAATATAAAACCAACTTTACCTCAATGTCAAACTACCTCTGCTCTTTTACACTTGACAATGATGGTTGTGTTTTTAGCTGTTAGCTATGTGTGCTTTTTAATACCATTTCCATTAATAGTTTTGGTGACACTTTAGTTTAGGTCACAATTCATGCTATTAACTACTGGCTTATTACCTGCCTATTATTAAGACATTAACTGTTTTTTAGTAGTTATAAATCATGATCCTATTCTGCATCCCTAATCCTACCCAAAATCTAAAACACAACTTCTACCTTACTAACTATTAATAACAACCAGTTAATTAGTAGGTTATTAAGCTAGTAGTGTTAGTCAATGGTTTGTTAATACTGTTAATTGTGACCTAAACTAAAGTGTTACCAAAGTTTTTTATGAAAAGTTATATGGAGGTTGCATTACACCTCACATAAAAATTGTATTATTCTTGCAATAAGGTTTTTAAAATTGAGTTAAAGTTGGCTTTATATTCACACATTAGGACTTTCTGCTTGATATCATTTCAGAAAAGTATTATTAGCAAATTCTAAACAGGTAAATCATATTAGCAGAAATGACGGTCAATTGTCAAAGTACGACACTGTTCTGTCATTTAAATAGTGCTAATGTTGTGTTGAAGTCATACTTAAATGGAGATTCACACCCAATATTCAAACTATATTGGTAAACAATATAGGGAATGTTAAAATTAATGAATGTGCGAATATAAAACCAACTTTACCTCAATGTCAAACTACATCTGCTCTTTTACACTTGACAATGATGGCTGTGTTTTTAGCTGTTAGCTATGTGTGCTTTTTAATACCATTTCCATTAATAGTTTTGGTGACACTTTAGTTTAGGTCACAATTCATGCTATTAACTACTGGCTTATTACCTGCCTATTATTAAGACATTAACTGTTTTTTAGTAGTTATAAATCATGATCCTATTCTGCATCCCTAATCCTACCCAAAACCTAAAACACAACTTCTACCTTACGAACTATTAATAACAACCAGTTAATTAGTAGGTTATTAAGCTAGTAGTGTTAGTTAATGGTTTGTTAATACTGTTAATTGTGACCTAAACTAAAGTGTTACCATAGTTTTTTATGAAACGTTATATGGAGGTTGCATTGCACCTCACATCAAAATTGTATTATTCTTGCCATACTGTTTTTAAAATTGAGGTAAAGTTGGCTTTATATTCACACATTAGGACTTTCTCCTTGATATAATTTCAGAAAAGTATTATTTGCAAATTCTATATAGGCAAATCATATTAGCAGATATGACTGTCAAAGTACGACACTGTTCTGTCAATTAAATAGTGCTAATGTTGTTTTGAAGTCATACTTAAATGCAATTTCAGATCCAATATTGAAATTAACGTGGTAAACAATATAGGGAATGTTAAAATTAATGAATGTGCGAATATTAAACCAACTTTACCTTAAAGTCAAACTACCTCTGCTCTTTTACACTTGACAATGATGGTTGTGTTTTTAGCTGTTAGCTATGTGTAGTTTTTAATACCCATTCCATTAATAGGTTGGTGACTTTGTTTTTTATGAAACATTATATGGAGAATGCATTACAAATTACTTGGAAATTGCATTATTCTTGACATACTGTTTTTAAAATTGAGGTAAGTTTGGCTTTATATTCGCACATTAGGACTTTCTCCTTGATGATATAATTTCAGAAAAGTATTCTTTGCAAATTCTAAATAGGCAAATCATATTAGCAGATATGACTGTCAAAGTATGACACTGTTTACTGTCAATTAAATAGTGCTAATGTTGTTTTGAAGTCAAACTTAAATGCGATTTCAGACCCAATATTCAAATTAGCGTGGTAAACGATTTAGGGAATGTTAAAATTAATGAATGTGCGAATATAAAACCAGCTTTACCTAGTCAAACTACCTCAGCTCTTTTACACTTGACAATGATGGCTGTGTTTTAGCTGTTAGCTATGTGTGCTTTTTAATACCATTTCCATTAAAAGTTGCTCGTTTTTTATGTAGCGTTACATGGAGGTTGCATTACACCTCACCCCGAAATTGTATTATTTTTGGCATATTTTTTTTTTCATTGAGGTAAAGTTGGCTTTAAATTCACACATTAGGACTTTCACCTTGATCATGTAATTTCAGAATAGTATTTTTTGCAATTTCTAAATAGGGAAATCATATTAGTTAATGACTAATCTCAGTTTTCTTTCTTTTTAGGGACCTTTTGCAATTATGGAGGCCTAAATGGTGAATAGATTTGGGGGGAAGGAGTCTTTCCCCTCAAAGTTGGTGGACTATTTGAATGGACCATAAAGAACCGAAGGATTTGCCTTTTGTAAAAAGCAACACACATTAGAAGTTAACTTATTTTTGAGTCAACTGGAATATATTTATAAGATTTTGTACAGATTTTTTTTTTGTATTTTCTTTGATGCTGATGATAGTTCCAAATGTGTTGTGGAATGTTTGGCTGATATGGTGGACTGAGATGAGCTAGGTCTTCAGTCTGGGGTCGCTAGGGTGCCGTGGAACCTCAACACATGCACAATTCTAGCGCCCCAAATTCACCAATCCATAACACGTTCAGTATTTTTTTTTTTTTTATTATTGCTATTATTTTAAATTTCTTTCCATTGTAGTCGTTTTGAGAAAATACTTGCTTGGTAAGTCTGAGAAATTTAAACATTAAGCAAATATTTTGAGAGGTTTGGGTTATTTTTTTGGGTTCTAGTTTAGCGGGTGGGAAGCAAAAATGAATCTGGGAACTCCAGACTGCACACCGAAGTGCCGTTCTGAAAGGCACGCAGATGAAGTGATCTCTGCGTTGACCAGCGGTTCAGAGGCCTGTCTGCGGGCCTTCCTGTCTGTCCACTGTCACAATTCGGCTACTCTGCGGGATGAGTTCGGACGCACGGCTCTCCACCTCGCAGCCTCCATGGGAAAGCGGGAACTGCTTCAGTGGCTTCTGGACTGTAAACATGCTGACCTGTTGGCGAAGGATAAGGAGTCTGGCTGGACTGCACTGCATCGCAGCGCCTTCTACGGGCAAATTCATTGCCTCATAACACTCATCAAGGTGAGTACTCGGTCAGGCTTTTGACTGACTGATGTCAATGCAGTATGGACCACTTCAATGTGGCGATGTCATTGGCCCATGAACATTTCCTGTTTGTTGTCAAACTATTTCATAACTGTAACAAGAGGCAATTCAATTATATTTTAATGTTAAAACAGCTGCCATAACATTATTTATCAATATGTGGATCTTTTTGGATTCTCTGAAGCTATAAAAATTAAAAATGTAAAACAGGAAATAGTTAGTAACATTGTTATTGTTTACATCCCTCAAAATGGTCTCAGAAAGAAATGATTTAATGCAGATATACATTAGAGCAGTGTTTCCCAACCCTGTTCCTGAAGGCACACCAACAGTACATATTTTGGATGTCTCCCTTATCTGACCCATTAACTTCAGGTTTTGGAGTCTCTTCTAATGTTTTGATGAGTTGATTTCAGGTGTGTCTGATTGGGAAGAGGTTGAATGTGTACTGTTGGTGTGCCTTCACGTACAGGGTTGCATTAGAGATGTAACAGTATGAACATTTCATGTCACTGTTATATCAGTGAGCAAGATCAAGAGAATATCAAGAACTTGTTTCTTTAAAAATCAGTCATCTTCACTGCCTGATTGATATATGATTTAAAGCGGGTCTTAGGTCGGACAGGTAGCACTGCATTAAATTCCATTGTTCTGCATCATGTCTTTAAAATATGGAAATGCATTTTATCACAGTGTTTTCAATATAGTTTCTGCAGTCACCTACTGCTCCTTTCTGATTACTGATGAACAATTAGATAAATGCTTGAGTCTATTTAACTGATTATATTTTAGTTATATTGCAACATTGATGTTGTAAAAGGAACCTTATTAAATTGAAAATAATGACAAACCTTTCGGTTAATGTGACTAATATCACATTAAGTTTATTGGTGGCTGAAAAACACTAGCTGTGCAATGTGCATATAATAATAATAATAATAATAATAATAATAATAATAATAATAATAATACTTATGCAAGAAACATCTCATGGATGCACAGGGACACATCCTCAGTGATGTATTCTGACTCTGACCTGACCCTGCCACCTC
The DNA here is from genome assembly GCA_903798195.1 of Danio kyathit. Taxonomy (NCBI): domain Eukaryota; kingdom Metazoa; phylum Chordata; class Actinopteri; order Cypriniformes; family Danionidae; genus Danio; species Danio kyathit. The sequence continues at coordinate 8,331,941 of LR812534.1, forward strand.
AACTGCTTTATAATATTGCATATATTATTATTATTATTATTATTATTATTATTACATACAGTTAAAGTCAGAATTAATAGCCCCCCTTTCATTTTTTTTTTCTTTTTTAAATATTTCCCAAATGATGCTTACCAGAGCAAGAAAGTTTTCACAGTATGTCTGATCATATTTTTTCTTCTGGAGAAAGTCTTATTTGTTTTATTTCGGCTAGAATAAAAGCAGTTTTTTATTTTTTAGGAACCATTTTAAGGTCAAAATTATTAGCCCCTTTAAGTTATTTTTTTTTTCCGATAGTCTACAGAACAAACCATTGTTGTACAATAACTTGCCTAATTACCCTAACCTGCCTAGTTAACCTAATTAACCTAGTTAAGCCTTTAAATGTCACTTTAAGCTGTATAAAAGTGTCTTGAAAAATATCTAGTAAAATATTATTTACTGTCATCATGGCAAAGATAAAATAAATCAGTTATTATAAATGAGTTATTAAAACTATTATGTTTGGAAATGTGTTGAGAAAATCTTCTCTTCATTACGCCCCATTCACACGGGGCGTCGGCTTCAACGCTTCTTATTCACTTTGAATGGGTGATGTCAGGCGTTGCCGAACTGCATTGTGGATCTATCGGCGCCACTTCAGAGGCGTTGCTCGCTGCAGAAGTTGGGACTTGCTCAACTTTTTAAGCGCCGACGGAAGCGTCAGCCAATCAGATCGCTGGATGCAAATGCACCAGCTCAGACAGTGGCCTATTGCTGACTAATTTCATTGGCTGACGCTGCTATGACGATCGCGTCAGCCCCAACTTCAGACACGCCCTCTGTCAAGCGATGACGCTGAAGCCCCAGATGAATGAGGCATTAAACAGAAAGTGGGGAAAAAAATAAACAGGGGGGCTAATAAATCAGAGGGGGCTAATAATTCTGACTTCAACTGTATAAATATTACCCATTGTCCTGATTTGATTTAAATTACCTGAATATGTTCCAAAATAAATGACACACACTTAAGACATTCTCCTAAGTTTTGTATCTAAAAATGAATAAACAACAAACAAATTTCCAGCTTAATGCAATTTTAGAAAAAAACACAGGTTTGTTTACTTATTACTTGTTTGTATATTTTCATGTACATTATTTGTTTTGTGCTTAAATAGGTACATTCAATTTTGCTTGTTCAAGCAATTGTTTATTTTAGCTGCACTTGGAAAACTACCTCACATGGATCCATGTTTACCTTGTTTTTTCGCGAAACTGCATTAAGCTTTTTTGTAAAAGTTGAAAGGGGCTGTTCGATTTGATGAAAACAGCTTCTTGCAATTTTTTTATTTATTATTATTTATTCATTTATTTTTTTCTTGTCACGATGCTGGAATTAGATACCAATCGATACTGAAATTTTAAAAACGTCCATTTCCCACTAACTTTTGATAACTGTCAAGCACTTGCTTAACAGAAATGACTGTGATTGGCCATGAAGGTCATCAAACTCACCTCTGTTTACTGAGTCTAACCACAGATACAGGGACACTGTAGCATTTTAAAGCTGCAATTCATCAGCGGATCGCTCGTATGTCAGCTTATAGATAAACCAGCTGATCGACGTGACTTTTAAAATGCTCCAGCGTCCCTGTAACTGTGCTTACACTCAGTATTTTTAAAATTTCAGTATCGATTGGTACCGGAACCCAGTATCGTGACAATCCTATATACAGGGAGTGCAGAATTATTAGGCAAGTTGTATTTTTGAGGATTATTTTTATTATTGAACAACAACCATGTTCTCAATGAACCCAAAAAACTCATTAATATCAAAGCTGAATATTTTTGCAAGTAGTTTTTAGTTTGTTTTTAGTTTGAGCTATTTTAGGAGGATATCTGTGTGTGCAGGTGACTATTACTGTGCAGAATTATTAGGCAACTTAACAAAAAACAAATATATACCCATTTCAATTATTTATTTTCACCAGTGAAACCAATATAACATCTCAACATTCACAAATATACATTTCTGACATTCAAAAACAAAACCAAAACAAATCAGTGACCAATATAGCCACCTTTCTTTGCAAGGACACTCAAAAGCCTGCCATTCATGGATTCTGTCAGTGTTTTGATCTGTTCACCATCAACATTGCGTGCAGCAGCAACCACAGCCTCCTAGACACTGTTCAGAGAGGTGTACTGTTTTCCCTCCTTGTAAATCTCACATTTGATGATGGACCACAGGTTCTCTATGGGGTTCAGAACAGGTGAACAAGGAGGCCATGTCATAAGTTTTTTGCCTGCCACGCTGTGGAGTACTTGGACGCGTGTGATGGAGCTTTGTCCTGCATGAAAATCATGTTTTTCTAGAAGGATGCAGACTTCTTCCTGTACCACTGCTTGAAGGTGTCTTCCAGAAACTGGCAGTGGGACTGGGAGTTGAGCTTGACTCCATCCTCAACCCGAAAAGGCCCCACAAGCTCAAACTCGGACTGGAGTTTTCTGCCCTTTACCGATCCAGCCAGGGCCCATCCATCTGACCCATCAAGACTCACTCTCATTTCATCAGTCCATAAAACCTTAGAAAAATCAGTCTTGAGATATTTCTTGGCCCAGTCTTGACGTTTCTGCTTGTGTGTCCTGTTCAGTGGTGGTCGTTTTTCAGCCTTTCTTACCTTGGCCATGTCTCTGAGTATTGCACACCTTGTGCTTTTGGGCACTCCAGTGATGTTGCAGCTCTGAAATATGGCAAAACTGGTGGCAAGTGGCATCTTGGCAGCTGTACGCTTGACTTTTCTCAGTTCATGGGCAGTTATTTTGCGCCTTGGTTTTTCCACATGCTTCTTGCAACCCTGTTGACTATTTTGAATGAAACGCTTGATTGTTCGATGATCACGCTTCAGAAGCTTGGCAATTTTAAGAGTGCTGCATCCCTCTGCAAGATATCTCACTATTTTTGACTTTTCGGAGCCTGTCAAGTCCTTCTTTTGAGCCATTTTGCCAAAGGAAAGGAAGTTGCCTAATAATTATGCACGCCTGTTATAGGGTGTTGATGTCATTAGACCACACCCCTTCTCATTACAGAGATGCACATCGCCTAATATGTTTAATTGGTAGTAGGCTTTCGAGCTTATACAGCTTGGAGTAAGACAACATGCATAAAGAGGATGATGTGGTCAAAATACTCATTTGCCTAATAATTCTGCACTCCTGTATATATATATATATATATATATATATATATATATATATATATATATATATATATATATATATATATATATATAAACGGTCTGTATAACAGCTTTTTTATTATTTGTTTTTTGCAATGACATTAATTGTCATTGACGCTACAAGTAAACAACCAACAGTTTTGATGATAATGAAAATTTTGAAACCGAAATACTAACCATCAGAAAGTTGACAGTGGTTTACCTTGAACCACTAATATAGATTTAAAGTAACTTAATGAAGTTAAATGACACGAGCACACATACAAATTTAAATTGCAGTTGGTTTTGTTGCTGTTAAAGGTTCAGAAATTTCATGCTTCGCCTTTTAAAGGTCCCGTGAAGTGCTTTGAAATGTGCAGTTTTTTTTTTTATTCGATGTTTGATATAATCTCAAATGAAAAACGAAGACGGCAGGTCATAGAGTAGCTCCTCCCCTTAAAAAAAAACCAAAACAACCATTAGCGTTTAGTTTTGTTTAATCACAGCTCTGTCAGTGAGACTGGTTGAGCTCAAGCACATCAACGAAAAGCAAATGTGAAGCACCTTGAAGGGGGCAGGGCATGTCAGACACTAGAGAGCATTTGATTGGTCAAGATTTGATGAGAAACTGAAGTATCAGGTGATGTAAACCATTGATCCATTTAGGCAGAAGTGACAAGCTACAAGTTTTACATGTTTATATCAGTTTTATATCTTTATAGTGTGAATTTTGTGATTGTTTTGTACCACACTAGCTTATAGATATCCTAAAAACAAACATACTGATACTGACATCTAAATAACGTTATTTTAATTTCACTGGACCTTTAAAACCAATTACAAAAATGTTTATTTTCCATTCAAAGCTGGTGGATATTTGGAAGTTTTATATCACGTATGTGGCATGAAAGTCAGCATGAAAATGAACTTGATGCTTTACTGTCATCCATATCTGAATGAAAAGATCTGAAAATGCAGGTTGGGAATTGATTTTGTTCATGGAGTATGAACACAATGAGTAAATGATGTTAATTGGCCTCCTGGCTGATATATTTGAGAGCTACTGCATGTTTTGAAATGCATTGGACTGTGGGACGGGAATCACCAGGGCTGCTTTATATTCTCCATCCATTCCATTGGTTTATTGGCTTGCATTGTTGTCTTCGATTTAAATGTGTTTTGGTCATACTTTAGAAAGGCTTCTGTTTAAATGTATTTGTTTAAAGTCATTACATTTGAAGGACTCCAGTGCATTAATTGTAATCTTTATACTTTTTATTATACTATTATTCAAACCACTACCGATTTGTCAACAAGCAATAGTTAATCTTTTTAAATGTAATCAAATGTAAAATATATAATTTTTTTGCGTTCCAGCGTGGAGGATCGCTGTCCATGCAGGATAAGGAGGGTCTTTCTGCGCTGGATCTGACCATGAAGGACCGTCCAGCTCATGTTGTGTATCGAAACACTGGTAATTAAATTGGTTCCATTTCCTCACTACTATTCATTTTACTGTACCAACTCTCATTTATAATATTGTTCGCTTTAAGATATTTTTTTTTCTCAGTCATTCTTCCTCTTTAATATTAGTGTTATGGAAACTTGAGAAGTGTTTGTTATTTTCATGCAGTAAAAGCATGGTAACTCTTTACATTAATGTTAAGGCATTAGTTAACATGGGGTAACACATCTGTTAACCACTACTTAATCTATATTTATGTTAACTAAACATATATTAGCGTGTTATTTAACATATATGTGTTAAAATAAGCTAATGGTGAACAATGACTTTGTCAGGATTACATAATATTTGTTAAAGGGGACCTATTATGCAAAAATCACTTTTATACGGGGTTTAAACGCAGTTATGTGACAACAGTGTGTGAATATAGCCCGCTGATAATTGTAAAAATTTATTAATTAGATTTTTTTTATAATCACACTTGATAAAGAGCCTGCAGAAACACTTTGATTGACATTCTCCCTTTGTATATGTTATCAGAGGGGGAAAGCCCCGCCCATCAATGATGATTTCTCCCTCATTAGCATTGACAGCTCTAAGTGAGAAGCAGTCGTCCACCATTAGAATTTAGAATCTGCTGCTATGGTGGCACATAGATGTTTATAGCTCCACCCTCTTCTGAAAAGAGGGCTGGGAATACAATCTCATTTAAATTTAAAGCGACAGTCACTAAAAACGGCACAATTTGGATCAAAGCCTAAAATGGGGCATTCAAAGAGTTTTAAAATATTTTTATGGTATTTTGAGGTGAAACGTCACATACACGCTTTAGGGACATCAGAGACTTGTTTTGCATCTTGTTAAAAGGGCATAATAGGTCCCCTTTAATGTTAACTAACTCGTGTTTTAATCAAGCGGCAACCTCCCGCTCTCCATCGGGAAGCCAATACGGAAGTAACTGAAACTGCAATTCATCGAAATTCCGCTAGTCCTGGCTCCATAATAGAGCAAATTTCTATTGAGCCCACTGTTAGAATGGCCAACTTTACAGCAGAAAAAAAGGTGTTTACAGCCTGGTACAAAGAACGATTTTGGTTCATATAGCTACTATTACCCTTCGTGACAACTGTGAGGGGGGTGAATTTTTTTATAACTCATCCGTTTCCTTTATATTAGGTTATATTAAGTTTGCATAATTAAGGGCGTGGCCACTTGAGTGACAGCTAGGTCTCGCTGGTCGCCGTCACTTCACCTCAGCTGATTACGGCTGATTAGCCGCTGATCTCGGCATATTCATCGTATTTTTGTGTTGTTATATGTGGCTTTACACAGTCAGTTGCCTTTTGGAATTATTTCCTACAATTATCAGATGATATAGCATGCTGTGTGCACTTATTTGTGCTCACAAGCCATTCACATGACCGCCATTTCCCAGGTGAGTGAAATATATAATTACATACCATCTCTATGATTGTATTTGTTTTATTTAAGATCATTTATCATTTATAATGTTCTTTAGAGCTGTAATGCACTCCAGAATCTGACAGATTATTAGCTGTAGGCTCTAGAACAGTCATCTGAAGCGTTGTCATACAGTGTTCTGCCTGGACTTCATAATTAGCCTTGCATTTACTAACACAGACTATATCTGAAGTTTTTGGAAGTAATTCGCACTTTCCTTCTGTTGAAAAACGTCATAAGCACAATGCTTAGTGGCTCAATGTGTAATGCATTGAGCCACTAAGCATTGCGCTTATGACGTTGCTTATGAAACAGTGTTTTTAAAAGTCTAAACACTTTATTAACCAACCACATGTGGTCAGAACACAAACGAGTCGCAGGTGATGAAGTATTAAGCGTTTCTCCCTTAGGAAAGCCGTCTAAGCAGGGCGTCTGTAGATCCGCTCACGCTCCGCCTCTTTGCCCTTGTATGGTATGCCCGGGGTTGGTGCGATGACGCGTGAACAAAATGTCGACGGTCGGCCACGCCATCTAGTAGCTTCTTTTGGGTTCTTCATAAACCTATGGGTGACGTCACGGATACTACGTCCATATCTTTTACAGTCTATGGTTTTAATGCATCTCTTTACATTTGGTCATGCTTTAGAACCCTTTTTTTTTTTTTTTTTTTTTATAATTTTTTTGGGGGGTTTTCATCTTTAATGGACAGGACAGTAGAGAGTATTGACAGGAAAGCGTGGTGAACGAAGAGATGGGAAGGATTGGCATAGGACCTCAAGCCGGGAATCAAACTCTGGTCGCTATGAGCACCGGAGTGCATGTGTCGACGCACTACCACTACGCCGTTGGCGCTGACATGAACACATTTTTTATGTAATGCTAAATATGTTAATGTAATGTAAACTTATAAATATAGTAACATGTTAGTAATGCTTTAGTTAATACAAAGAAATAATGGGGAAAAAATTGTGAGATGTGCTAGAAATAATGTTGTGTTTGTTTCAGTAATGGCAAATTTTGTTATGCGTCTTCATGCACCAAGTTTTGGTAACTATGTTTTAGTATTTGGCAGTCTTTCAGTACTTTTGTCCATTTCTTATTCAGTGGAAAATAATCATATGCAAATTATTAAAAATAAAATATACAAGGTATTTTCCCTTAAATCAATACTTGCCACACACGTCAGATTTATATTCGTTTATCAGTTCTTTAAAGCAAGCAACAAATGTGCTATTATGTAGTATTGTAGTGTAATAGTATATAACAAAGGATGATTATCTCCTTTATCCCATATTAAAATCTCAGTTTGCTTGACATTTAATCATATTTTCTGAGTTGTTTAAATGTTGTAAATCTGAAGAATGATGAATACCTTAATAGTGTATATACCATGACCATCAGACTTTAAAAGCTTAACGGTGCTATTGACCTTATTCTTCGCGTACGAGCAGGCGCAGCCATTTGAATATTTTTGGTTCAAGACTTCTGGTTTCATTGACTTCCATTCATTTTTAGATGTTAAAAACAGCTTGTTATGCTGCTTGATGTTGCAAACTGATATTTTTTTTATTATATTATTCTCCTTTTTATGTATGGTCATGAGCACACTTGTTTGTAGAGCAAGTAGTTTGACCGTTTTCTGCCGTTTATTATTCCTAGTCATTTCTCCCATAAGTTCTAAAACTATCGCAAAACAAGCGCACCTCCGCATAGTAGAATAAGGTCATTAAACTGAGCTTCAAATAAAGTGGAGGCTTGCTCCCAGAAACAAATGTCAGATGAAAAAATTGATCATAGTTAGGCTTTATTGACTTCAGGCCTTTGTCTGATCTTATCCCAGACCCTACTGAAGTGTTCACTTGGGGAAACAACACCAATTTCAGCTTGGGACATGGAAACCAGGAGAGCAGACAACATCCTGAGATTGTGGATCTGTTTTCAAGATCTGGGATCTATGTGAAGCAGGTAAATGTTAAGGTTTATATAGTGTCTATGTTCAGACTATTTTAAATTGCAATTTTGTGACAAAACATTATGTTCATTATATTATGTTCAATATTTATTATGTTAATAAATTTACTTTTTTTTTTTTTTTTTTTTTTCTTAATTTCAAGCAATATGTGGTTTAAACTATGAGGGTCAAAAAGGAAATCAACATTTTTTATTTACATTTTTAAAGTGACAACAAAGTAATTATATAATTATAGTTAATAACAATGGATTTAAAGTGTTCAATTAATCAGTGTTTTGATTTTAGGTCATATTGTCCAGTCCTACTCCTTACTGGAGTCAAGGCGTTTGAAAGAGCTCAACAGTGCTAACTGATGTAGATAATACATCCCTTTGGAGTGGACTTTGTAACTTGGCAGATTTCTTTCATGCTCAGCAACAGCGCATTAAATTAAGTTGCTTATTCAAGTTGAAGTTTTATTTTGCTTAATATTGGTTTTGCCTGCTGGTTTTTGTTTTCAAAATGTTTTAACTGTGATGGTATGGACACTCTTAAACTTGTAGTCCCTATGTTGGAAACTCAAAGCAAAGTCAGGGAGACTTTGCGGTATCTTCAAGCAGGATTCTTTAGTTGAGCCTGCAGATGAAAAAAAGTCAATTCTGAGCGAAAAAGTGAGCTACTTCAGCCGCGTCCTTTTATCATTGTCCAATCAAATGAAAGCAGAGGGTTTTCGTTGAGGTGACAGCAGTGTTTGTGTTGTCAAGATGACTACGGAAACTTTTAAAGATGGAGACGAGACTAGTGGTCACTGTTTTCAGTTATCCAGAGCTGTATGACTTCACAAATCATGAATATCATAATATTATTAAATATTACAATTATAACAATATCAACAGCAGCGTTCACGCACAATACTCAGCAGATTCAGTGGTTGCCTAAGGGATCAAATTCCTGCCTAAAGTATTGTGGTCGCCGATAAAAAAATGATGCGTGTAAATCAAAATATTCACATTGCGTGTAAAATTATAATGTAAATTATAACTAAAATGCTAACTAAACGCAGAATAAGAAACCACGAGGTACCCAAAGATAATGAGCATGAATCAAAAATGGAAACGCGTTTAGACAAAATCAGTTTTTCCGCTCCTAAATGAATTGTGCGTCTTTTCCGGAAAAACTGATTTTGTCTAAACGCGTTTTCTTTTTTGATTCACGCCAAAGAGCATAGAGTCACCAAGAGGAGACACTCTTGTGCGATTTGGGAAACAGTCACTAGATGGCACGGCGGCCATTTTGGAATGAAAATTCCAATAGAATAACAGCTATTATAAGTCTGTAAAATAAACTATTAAAAGTGCTGATGATTGTGATAGTAAGTGTTGTATTGTCGTCTTTCAGGTTGTATCTCAGCTTTTATGCGCTTTTTAAATAAATAAATAAAAAACAAAGCAGCTGCTTGCCATTGCGACAGCAATAAGATCCAATGGACAGCCGATCGCTTTCACTCCAAAATGGCGGAGTCCGGGGCTGTTGCTGGGCGCTGCTGTTGCAATGGAACCTTCTATTGAGTATCGCCTCTTGGTCATTCTAAGCTCTTTGTTCACGCTCATTATTTTTTTAGTGCGTGACCTCGTTTTTTATTCTGCGTTTTTCGCTTTTGCATGTTATAATTTTACGCAATATCAATATTTGCAATATATACAATTATATGCATTTTTTTCATGACCGTGATACTTTAGGCGGGAATTTGATCCCATAGTTGCCTAACGACATGAAAAGCGCAGTGCTCTTCTTTTTTTTCTTGTCAACAAAAAAAGGTAGTGTTGCTAGGCAACCACTGAATCAGCTGCATTTTGTGCACGAGCACCGCTGTTGAAATTGTCTGCCTCTGCTTTCATTTGATTGGACAATGAAAATAGACACGACTAGTCTTGCATCCCTTTTCTGCTCAGAGTTGACTTATTTCAGATGCACAGAGAGTAACGGCAAAAATGTGTGGTGCAGTAGGGTAACGCAAGGCACGCAGCATTCAAAACACTCACCACCATTAGAAAACCAAAAAAAAAGCCTTTGATTGCGAAAAGTGCGTTCGGTGTGTTCAGCCGCTTAGGGTTGCCCCGCCTCCAAGCTCTTCTGATTGGTCCACTACTTTTGGACGTGACAGTGATGAGCTGCACTGCGTGTGAAAGTTGAAGGTCTTCAATTTCACAATGCCTCTGAAAAAAGGCAGCGCTCACATGCGCAATGCTTCAAAAGATGCGAGACACGAGCGCAATGTGCTACTTTTCTATTGTTTTTTTAATGTAAACATGTTTACATTTTAAAAAACAATAGAAAAGTAGCACGTTGAAGATGAAAAACACATTCTGTTTGAACGGCCCCTTACACTGTAATTTATATACTTGTTAGGGGCTCTGCTTAAAGGTGGAGACAAGGAATTGGCATGAACATTTGAACAAAGAATGTAAATAAAGTAAAAAGATGAAAGGACTCTGAAGTTTCACCCACACTGATCTAATCAACAAAAATGAGTCCCTCCGACATCTGCATTATCACAGATTTACGCTTAGGAGTGTTGCACTGACAACATCTCCACTTAAAAGAGGAACAGGGGAACTAATAAAACTTTAAAGACCGTCACAGTGACCTGACTCATTCAACATAGATTGGAGAAAAAACAGGCCAGGCAAAAAAAGAAAAAATAAACTTAACAAATTTACCATGCTTACAGTATAACCCATCCCCCAGCTATTTTTTATTTATTTCTCCACTTCTATCTGGATTATTTTTGCTGATGAGGCATATAGCATTTTGAATTCCACCTCTGCATTCCCCATGGTGCATTCAGTCTAGCAGGGCCTAAACCTCCCCAGGGTTGTGTGTAACAACAAGAGGACGGTGAAAAAAAAACAAGAGTACCTGCTGGTGTTGTCTTGATAACAGGCTCCTCACTGGGACCTGCTTAAGAACAAACATCTCAAAGGGTCTTTGCAAACCACCTGAGGAAACTTAGACCTCTTTGTTTCCCTGTAAATTGCTCTTGAAAATGAATTCCCTCAAGGATGAAAATGACCTTCCTGCTGTTGGAGAGACTCTCTTTGTGCTGGAGCTTGCACGTGTTGCAGATGTCATTCCTCTTTTTCACCAAGCACTTTCCAGTGCTGGTTTGAAGCCAAATTTTTGTCTTTCGGCACCCAAAGCACTAGCTATGAACACAGAAAAGTGGTTCTTAAAGAGATAGTTCACACATTTCTCACCCTTAACTTCTTCTTTGGTCTGTTGAACACAAAATATGATTTGAAAATTCTGGTATTCATTGTCTTGCATGGTAATATTTTATGTCTATGGAAGTCAATGGCTGCCAGCAACCAGCATTCTTCTGGATGGCTGTTTCTTAATTTGCGTTCTTCAGCAAGCTTGCGTTCTTGTGTAATGTCATCATCAACCACCAAAGTTCAGTTCCAAAACTTAAGACCGCAAGAACGGAGGACGCCTGCAAGTTCCCAGATGTGTTCTTGATATTGAGGATGCATCAATGCAGACTTGAGCCCAAAATTCGCTTGGGGTCTCAGAAAGGAGGTGGGAAGCGCAGCATTTTATGTAGATTTATTATTAAAGTTCAGAGATATAACTTCTTTGTCTCAGGAGTTTCCCTAAATGAGTTGTTGGCTCTACGTTGGCCCTCTAGCTGGTGGGAAACAAAGCAGCTTGCCAAACGAACCAGCTTGGAACCGGCAATAGCACTGGCTCTGAACTAGCACCTTGTTCATGCTGGTGCAAACGGGCTATCGCTGAACACTAGGGTGAATTTCACTGCTTTGGCATATGAAACTACTCGGCTCATGCCAACATCATGCTTTTAACGGTGGATAAGTTTCCCTTTTTTCCATGGTCAAAGAGGGGACTCATTTACATTTTGGATTGATAACCAGCATGTGCTCATATGTGGATGGGGAAATGTGATCCAGTAGTGTTGCATGATCCCATTGTCACCCTTTCATTTGGGATTTGGACATTTTTGAAAGGAGAAGAGGTTAAAGACGTGATCAATATGTACACAGTAACCAAATCTGTCAGCCATTTAAAGCTCGGTTCTGGCCCCTGAAAAGATGCATTTTGTAAGTCATTGTTGAGTTAGTGCGTGTACTTACATTAATCTAATTAATTTCTGAAGTGCAGCGCAGTCCTTTTAATTTTACAATGCTCATTGTGATGGCGGATCCTGTTTCCCGACCCTTTCATCGGCACTTTGATGCCCCCCCCTTTACATGGAAAGAGAGCACATTGTGACCCGCCGCTCTGTTCTGCAGATGCTTTCAGTTAAATATTAAAATATTCATTCAGGAATAATGGCAGCAGATTAAATAAGCGCTGCGAACGCGTGTGTATGGCAGCGGGCGAGAGCAGGTGCCAGTCAGTTCTTTGAGCGCAGAGTTTGGACGCTTTACAGAACATCTCTTGCTTCTGTTTGGACCTTGAGGAGTGTTCAATTAGTGATGATGTTGACCTTGGCACCCCTGCGCGGCTGTAGTCGACTCTGAGCTGATCCATCGCTGGCATCCGCCCCACAGAAAGGGCAGAGCTGTCATGGCTAAAAGTCAAGCCCTCATAATGAGCACAACGCAGCTGGTTCATTCTGGCCTGCCGCTTTCTTGTTCAGCTCTGTTTTTTTTAATCGACCGGTAATCTCCTATGATATCATATTTGACATTGCCTCAGAGGTATGTGCTTCTTGAAGGTGTCTCAATCCACAATGTTCACTGCTTTAAGCCTGGTTTATACTTCCGTGTCGAGTGATTGCTTTGACCCACGACGCCCGCCTTGTGCGTAGCCGTGCATTTATACTTCTGCATGCTGTTTGTGTTGCTCTGCAATAACACTTCCGAAACGCTAGCTGGCAGTAGGTTTTTATGTTTCTCTGTATCGATTTTCTGAACGCTACCTTAATGTACATGTAGCTAAAACTTGCACATTCAGAGGTGGGAACCGGCAGACGTGCAACGACTATAATCATAAGGTAAACACAAAAGAAAAGATTCTATCTGGAGCTCCTTCATGAGACTTGACACTTGTAAACACTCGCTTCATCGGGCTTGCAGCTCTCAGCACCAACTACATTCGTCACAGCTACCAAGCTGACCAATCACAGAGCTCTGAGCTGATCTACGCATCATTGCAACATGTAGTTAAATTTTTTTTAAGAGGTGCGTGTCAGCGTCTGCATTAGCCATGGCGAGGGCTATGCGACTGCGCGAAGGCTGCACCGGAGCATACACATACCACATATTTTCAAAAATGGACAAATACATGAAGCTGGTTCTGAGTTCTGGGTTTTATGTGACACATTCCAGAATTTTGGGTAAATTTCAAGTGTTTTCCTTAAACTGGAATGTTACTTTTGTAACATTTACAGTAAAGTGTATCAGTCCCTTTAAGGCAAGTCATTTCACTTGGCGGTCATCTTTAAAACGCCTCTCGAGCAGTATGCTTGGGCAGTATGTCTGAATGGGAAAACATCAAATTCTTCAAAATTGCCTGATAAGTTTACGATTAAATGTCATATTAATAATCACTAATAAAATTAAACCACAACTGTCTCTTTAGTTTCATTTCTAAATGTTTGAATCACACAAAATCTGCAGAAAATCACATCTGGTCCGAGCCCCTCCCCCGGAGAATCATCAGTCTACAGTGATCAATTGATTGGCTGCTATACTAGAAGGCGTCTTTCGGATGAGACGTTAAACCGAGGTCCTGACTCTCTGTGGTCATTAAAAATCCCATGGCACTTCTCGTAAAAGAGTAGGGATGTAACCCCGGTGTCCTGGCTAAAGTCCCTCAATCGGCACTTACCTATCATGGCCTCCTAATCATCCCCATCCACTGAACTGGCTCTATCACTGTCTCTTCACTCCACCTATAGCTGGTGTGTGGTGAGCGCACTGGCGCTGTTGTCCTGTGGATGCTACACACTGGTGGTGGAGTGGAGAGACCCCCCTCATGATTGTGAAGCGCTTTGGGTGTATGGCCATACACAATAAATGCGCTATATAAAATAATTACATTACATTACATAGAAGGCGGGGCTTTATTTGACATATCACATCTTGTGTATTCTGTAGTCTTTGACTGTATCCCATTATTATTAATGTAAAAAAAAAGTAGTAGGGAACATTTGATTCTGTTGCTTATTGTTGTTTAACTTATTGTTAATGATCTATAGCATCATTTTTGTGACTATACAACAATATTTTATATTTTTACATTATTGTGAGGGTTGTGTGGGGGTAGACTTTAATAAAATACAATTAATGGATAATTTAATAAATAATATGAATAATACTCTGTAATTACGTTTTTTACATTATTGTGAGGGTTGGGGTAGGGGTAGATGTTAATAAAATACAATTTAATGAGTAGTTTAGTAAATAATATGCATAATTCTCGTAAAACTTCTGGCCGCAGCTGTATCCCTTCTAGCAACAACCACGCTTTACACATTAAGCCTTTTTAAAACCTATTTATTTGTTTATTACTTAAAATAAAAATTATACAAAAAACAAATGACGTGGCGTTGTGGGTAGCGCTATCACCTCACAGCAAGAAGGTCGCTGGTTCAAGCCTCGGCTGGGTCAGTTGGTATTTCTGTGTGGAGTTTGCTTGTTCACCCCGCATTCGCGTGGGTTTCTTCAGTGTGCTCCTGTTTCCCCCACAGTCCAAAGAGATGCGGTACAGGTGGATTGGGTAAGCTAAATTGTCTGTAGTGTATGTGTGTGAATGAGTGTGTTTGGATGTTTTCCAGTGATGGGTTGCAGCTAGAAGGGCATCCGCTGCGTAAAACATATGCTGGATAATTTTGCGGTTCATTCCGCTGTGGTGCCCCCTGATTAATAAAGGGACTAAGCCAAAAAGAAAATGAATGAATGAATGAAAAAACAAATGTTTCGTGCTAAGGTTTGTTTAATTTAGGTAACTAAATACAAAAATATAAAACATTAGCTTGAAGCTATGAAGCTAAATGTAAGATTCTGGAGGATGAAAATCATTAAATTGTTGTTTCTTTGTTTTTTGAGGTGGTGCTGTGTAAGTTCCACTCGGTCTTCCTGTCCCAGAAGGGTCAAGTGTACACTTGTGGACATGGACAGGGCGGGCGACTTGGGCATGGTGACGAAAACACTTATCTGGTGAGTCAAGTTAGCCTAAGGTAATGAAAGTATTTCTGCATCTGCTGTATTTCTAAGATTTGGTGTTTTGTGTTCATATCGAAGGTTCCTCGGATGGTGGAGGGGCTTCTGTCTCATCAGTGTTCACAGATTGCAGCGGCGCGAGATCACACTGTGGTTCTGACTGAGGAAGGGTACGTCTACACTTTTGGGCTTAACACCCACCATCAGCTGGGTCTCGGACCTCCTCCTACTTCCAGCCCAGTTCCCAAACAGGTCAGTCAGCCTTGGGCCGCATCCACAAAACACTGGGATATCTAAAATACCTTTTAATTTAATAAAAAAAAAAAAAATTAAAGAAAAAAAAAAGTGTATTTCTAAATAGTTTTTTTAATATTATTTTAATTTATTCGATTTTTTAAAAATATATATATTAAATTTTTTTTTTACTTTTATTGTATTTATTAATCTTTATGCAGTTTTTGTTTTAATTAATTTGAACTTTTATCAATTGCTTTTTTCTTTTGAGCAAAAAACAAGACTTTTCTGAAGAATGTTTGAAAAAAGCAGCCATTTGAGCTCAAAAGTAGGAACACAAAATACCAAGTCAATGGCTGTTTTTCCAACATACTTGAGTATATCTTCTTTTGCATTCAACAGAAGAAAAAGCTCATCCAGGTTTGAAACAAATGGAGGAATTTGATGGGTTTTTTTTGTTGGTCATTGAGTGTTCTGCACATACGTCCATTCAATTAGAAACACCAAAGCATGTTTTCTTTTAAGACATGAAAAACATTGTTCTCAATTTTCAATTTTGTGAAATGTGTCCTTATGTGTAATTTTAACAATTGTTTTTTTTTTCTTTCAAATTGACTACAGGTCACATCAAAGTCCCTGAAAGGGAGGTCTGTGATCGGTGTAGCAGCCGGCAGGTTCCACACTGTTCTTTGGACCAGAGATGCTGTATATACCGTAGGATTAAATGGAGGCCAACTTGGTAAGAAATTCCATCAAAGTTTCCAGTCTGCCAACATATAAACTAGGCTGCACAATATATCGTTACAGCATCAATATCGCAATGTGCACATGCACAATAGTCACATCACAGCATGTGCAATGTTGAGCTATGATTATAGATGACCTGGAGAAACACATGACTGTATAGTTATTGCAGTTTAACCAAATAGGAGTGAAAGTTTTTCATTTGCACATTGCACATTAAATTTTACTATTTGTAACTTTGAATTATTTATATCAGAAAAGACTTTTGCAGTGTTATTTTAGATTTGATTATTCAAATTCGATCCCTGAATACAATTTGATTGTCCCGAAAACCATAAAACACATTTTATTTCACTTTTATATTAGCTTTTTGTATTTGCTTGTCATTTTTATTACATTTCATGCATGATTCACTTCCCTACAGAATCCTGCCAACCATTCTAAATTAATCCACTCTTTCCAAATAGCAGTTTTCAAGTTATCCGGTGAAATTGGGTTTATATATGAGCAACATCGGAAGAGTAGAAGTGCGATACTGTTTATCGTCACTGGTGGGAGGTGTGTGTTGGCTCGAGGTAGCAGGCCAAGTGCCTAAATGCCTCACCAGTGACTATATACAGCCATATTGCACTACTACGAGTGTGATATTGCGTTTAAACAACAGTTTGACGACATAATCGTGCATATAAAAAAGAAAGTCAAACACAGAGTCTCAAAATCCTTTTGTATGAAGAACTACTTCCGCCATTCGTTCACATCTGCAGCTGACGTCAGAACAGCAGAAACCATTGCTACTTCACCAACGTCACTTTAGAGCTAGCATTTGAATGATTCTCTAGCGTAATGTCTTAAATGATGACAAAACAGGTGATTTTGCTCACATTTTAAGTTTATAAGGCTGAACGGCATGAAATGCCATCAGTCTACAGAGATTTCCCAGTATTTCTCCGTTGCAATCAGGAGATCACAATAATTAAACCCAAAAAAGCCAAAGCACAGCAAACACTACCAGATTACGTTAGTATAAATACAGAACTACAAAATACAAGAAAGAGAGATCAACTTAGAATGTCACTTACCAGTTTTATAATGATTTGATTAGCTTAGGGCTGGACAATAATTCGATATCAATATATATCGCGAAAGATTTTTTTTCAATAACGGTCATATGATTTTTAAACCCATTTCCAATATTTCGATATAAATTTGCATATATATAAATATATATTATTATTTATATAAGATCTTATACATGTATCACTTGTCACTGAATGACGTTCAGTGCTCAGCCGTCAGAAAGAGCGTGATCTATGTCACTTACGTGATGACGAACAACACAGACACGCTGCCAGCGCTCAGCACAGCAGTTGGTTTAGCTGCACCGCAGAAAGTTTTAGCTACAAAATGAGTGCTCTGAATACAGATGCGAATGAACAAGCTTCCACAAGTAAGAATGCAGACGAAATAGCTGATAAGAAAGGAAAGACTAATGCAGTGGTGTGGAAGTGGTTCGGCTTTTTAAGTTCCGATAAACTTAGTTTCGGTGCTCTGCAAAGTGTGCCAGAGAGTATAGCTGACTAGCGGCGGCAACACATCAAATCTGTGTAGGATTTAAATCAAACTTCGCTTATCAACACGTGCATATACACCTATAAATCACTCGCCTATACACCTAAACTATTGAATGTTCAAAACATGTATGAAATTTGCACATATACATATAAACTTGATGCATGCATACACCCACATATGCATATAAACTCGCCGATCCTTGCATATACTCCCACATTAACACATGCACAAACAAACTCGATCCTTGCATAAACACCAAAATTAACACTCGCATACACAAACTCGCTGCATGCTGGCATATAGCACTCGCGCACTTACAAAATAAAACTCACAAACATATTTATCAGGAATCAGGTTATTGCAAAGCTGATGAAATTGAAAGAATGTGATTATTAGAGCTATTAAATCTGTTAAATAATGAAAACGTGTTATATAAAATATTAGTCTATATAAATAGACTATATAAATTACTATATAAGAGATATTTATGTTAAACCTTTCAATTTAATTAGGTAATTACATACACAAATATAAATAGACAGATAAAACCCTTAAAGGGCGTTCAAGATGAAAAGCAATTAGAATTATGAATATACTCAAACAACTCTTCTACTGCAAATATTAATGTAGCCTTTGCTCTTTAGGATTTTTTATTATTTTAATTATTATTCTTTTTCTATGTTTTTTACGATGTGGATGTCATAATTGTAAGATTTTGGTATTATTTTGATTGTTAAATATTCAGCATATACAAAAAAAAAAAACACTGATAAAAGTTTCTGTTCATCACGTTGGTCAAGCCAACCCCAACAAACTGTCTATATATAATAAGCTGAGTCTGAGAGTTTTATTTATTTGATAGTTTATTTCACATTTCTTGTTTGTAAAGGCTAAATACAAATAAAAAGTGAACAAATTTTTTTGTACTGTTTTTATTTAAAAAAAAAAACTAAAAGTCTGGAGGTATTATCGACTTTGCAAATTCACTTTGCAGACATTTGTAGGTACAGACATCCATTGTGTGCGTTCTTGGCAGTTTTTCCTTTCTTTTTAATATTGTCCATATCGATATCGGAATTATATCGTATCGACCAAAATAAAAATATATTGTTATATAAATTTTTGCCATATCGTCCAGCCCTAGATCAGCTGTAGTTTGAGTTTTTCTCCTTTAAGGACTTATTATGCAGTCTCTGTCACCATTTTGTGGCGGAATGTCAACTGTCTTTGCTCTGCTCAATGAATGAATCACTGAAATTATGAATATTTAAAATAGGCACTATCCTTATAAATACAGTAAACTGCATAGTTGCAGTCTAAACCGCTACATTCTCACCTAAAAAATCCTCAAATATACATTATGTTGACCAACAGCTGCAATATTTGTCAGACTGTAGTGAGTTTATTGATCTGCTGTCACTCTATGTGTGCGGAGTAATACACAAGGGTGAAGAGGCTGTACGAGTGCTGTTATTTCAGGAATATTGCACGGCTATCAGCCAATCAGATTCGAGAACCAGACAGAACTGTTGTATAAATTGCAATATCTATCGCAGAAAAAAAATCTCGAACAGCAGATTTTTCCAATATCGTGCAACCCTAATATAAATCCTAGAAAATGTATCAGATCTGGAATAAATATAAAGGTGGTTGTGGTCTACGTAACAGACCAAAGCTATAAAAGCAAATTTCCTAATGTGATAATCTAAAGCACAAGAATAAAACTGGCTTAAGACCAAGCCTTGTGGCACCCCATAAGTTTTCATAGGTCTAGGTTCATTTACACCAATTAAGTAACAGTTTAATGGATCAGAATGACCTAAACTAAACTAGTGTATGTACACAGTTGCTAACATGACAAAAAAAAAGGGATTGATTTTATAATATTAAAAGCAGGACTTTAGTCCATTAGTAATAGTAATTCTCCAAGACGTGACGAGACGACAAACAGATTGTTTAACTGATCTAAAATCCCTCAGCAAATCCTCCTCATTCATTTTCATCAGAGCATCTACCTCATTTGCCTCTTCCCATATGAAAATTTGTGGTTTAACCATTGTGATACATTCAGGTTACCTGCTGGAGCCCAATGGAGAGAAGTGCGTGACCGTTCCCCGACAGGTGTCCGCTCTGCTCCACAAGGATGTGACCATCTCTATGGTGGCGGCCAGCAATGGAGCCACTGTCTGCGTCACTGATAAGGGAGACATGTACCTGCTGGCAGATTATCAGTGCAAGAAGCTGGCATCCAAGTGAGTTCAGACATGGGTTTGGCCACTGTGTTGGCTCTGCGACACTCATGTTTTGTTTGGTTTTAAATGCAATTAGTGACAAAGAATTAAAGGGATAGTTGCCATGGGATGAACCATCTGAATATTTTTTCTATGTATTTTACATACCTGGATTTGGTTAAACTAAACTCTTACAAGATCATATTCTCAAAAATCAGGTGTCAAAACTCCTCAAACTCATCTGCATGTTCTGAGACACGAGTAGTTATGTAGGACAAAACATATGTTATCTTCCTGTGCAACAAGAGTTTGTTCTTTTGAAAACATGGAGTAAATACAGTGCTTAATTTCTGAATGTTTTATCCTTTATCTTGTTTAAAACATTGACTGGTAACACTGCTGTTAATACTGTCTTTGTCCTGTCCTTCAGACAACTGAACCTGAAGAAAATTCTAGTCAGTGGTGGTAGTTTGGATCATCGAACTGACCCTCAGCTTCTGCATGATGGTGGAGGAGAGAAGCTGGTGATTCTGGCTCTGGATGAAACTGGAAGGGTGAGTGGTGTACAATACTGAATTTTACTTGTAGTTTAATTGTACAATGACTATTATTATTTTTTTTCTAAAGGTCTAAAAGATTTTTTTTGTTTAATTTTGTCTAAAGTACTACCTTAAATAAGTTTAGCAAAATTATTTGACATTACAGATCCACTGATATATATATAATATAAATCTATAAATAATACCGATATTGGATTAATGGAAAGCTATCAGCAATACTGTGAAAATGGCTCATACCAATGGTTATGTAATGTAATATGCGTCAGGAAAGCAGCTGGTGTGGACCATCCTCAAACACTGGCACAAAACCATTTAGTTTGGGCTAAAACTTAATGAGCAATAAAAGAAACTGACTAAATTTAAGTGAGTCAGTATTTTTGAGGTTCTTTACTAAGTTATAGTTTTATAAGGCTATATATGTTCCATTATATGTCAAATAAAAGTTTTTTAAAAAAAGTATTGAATGGGGGAAAAAAAAAACACCTTCAAAGATTGTCATACTGTAATTTTTTGTTGTCTTGATACTGAAATTCAATACCAACTGGTACTAAAATATTAAAAACTAACCACTAACAGTTGAGTGCGTTCTTAAACAGCGCTGATTTGCCATTGTGTTCACATGCTCAACAGAAATGACTGTGATTGGCCGTGATGGTCATCAGTTCACCAAACTCACCGCTGTTTACTGAGTGTAACCACAGATACAGGGACACTGGAGCGTTTTAAAGCCATGAAGATCAGTCATAAACAGACCAGCTGATCGTCGTGGCTTTGAAACGCTCCAGCCTTCCTGTATCTGTGGTTACACTCAGTAAACAGCGGTGAGTTAGGTGAACTGATGACCTTCATGGCCAATCACTGTCATTTCTGTTGAGCATGTGAACACAATGGAAAATCAGCGCTGTTTAGGAACCTGCTCAACAGCGCTCAAATGTTAGCGAGAAATGGACGTTTTTAAAATTTCAGTACAGATTGGTCCCGAATTCCAGTATTGTGACAACGCTACTGTAATTTATTTTATCTTACTTTGTGCCTCTCTTAAAATGTTGGACAGTTAAAAGTTCAATGAATGAAACCAATTTAATGGTGAAAAACAACTGGCTAGTCTTGTATGCAATTGACCAATATCAGTATTGGAATTGGCAGAATTTTTTTTTTTCTTGTTAAACTTGGGGTCTATCAGCCAAATAATAATCCCATTGGTGGATCTCTTACTTGACATGTATTGTGTGCAATCTGCCAACAACCAAATCTTAGAAAATGTATCACATATGGAAGAAACATAAAGATTATTGAGGTCTAAATAACAGACCACAGCTAATTTGGTGTTCATTCATTTTTCTTCGGCTTAGTCCCATTATTTATCACGAGTTGCCACAGAGGAATAAACCGCTAACTTATACAGCATATGTTTTACACAGCGGATGCCCTTCCAGCCGCAACCCAGTACTCTGAAACACCCATTCACACTCATACACTACAGCCAATTTAGTTTATTCAATTCACCTATAGCACATGTGTTTGGACTGGGGGGAAACCGGAGCACTCGGAGGAAACCCACGCAAATACGGGGAGAACATGCAAACTCAGAAATGCCAACTGACCCAGCCGGGACTTGAACCAGATACCTTCCTGCTGTGAAGTGACAGTGCTAACCACTGAGCTACTATGTCACCCTAATTTAGTGTTTTATAATGTAATTAAAGAAAAGTAAAGAAAAAGAATAACAATGGGCCTCAGACCAAGCCTTGTGGCATCCTACATGTTTCTATAGGTCTGGCAGATTTTCATTTACTTCAATTAAGTAGTGATCTGATGGGTAAGAATAACCTGAACTAAACTAGTGAATGTCCACATTTGCTAATGTGACTTTCTACCCTGTGTAAAAAAAAAAAAGTGATTGATCAATAATATCAAAAGCATCACTTTGGTCTAAATCTGCCAGTTGGCAGAAAGAAGTAATTCCCACACAAGTGTTGCATAGCATTGTGTATAATAATAGTAATCGAGCCACTAAGCCGTTAATGTTGTAGTATTGACTTTTAATATGCAGTGACGTCCAGCCATTTAGTTATAATGTCTGCTTAACCAAGATGTCAAGTCTTGTTGGGCCAGTGTGTGCCTGATAAAATGCCTATCAGCTGGTCCAGCATAGCTAGTGGAACGGGGCCAAAGTTTGATTTAGTAATGCTTAATAATTAATGATTTGGCATTTTCTCAGTGTGAAAAAAGATATTAAAATCATAAAAAGCTCTTTAATTTTATGCCACCAATTGGATTGCCAAGCATGTATGACTTATTGTCTGGTTAAAGGGATAGTTCACCCAAAAATGATAATTTACTCCCAATTTACTCTCCCTAAAGTGGTTATAACCCTTTTGAGTTTTCCTCTGTTGAACAATAAAGCAGATATTTTGAGGAAGGCTGAAAAACCTGTAACCATTGACTTCCGTAGTAGGAAAAACAAATGCTATGGAAGTTAATGGTTACAGATGTTTGAACTGTCTTAAAAAAAGTGAGTAAATTATGACATTTTGGTGAACTGAGTTTGGTGAGATTTATGTGCCAGATACTAAATTTTTTTCTTACGATTGATTAATTGCTAAAGTTTTCTTCACAATATGCAGTATTATTATGATATTAACCTAAGTTGCAAAAAAGGTTATTATAACACTTTCTGTTTTAACCCTTGTGTGCTGTTGGGGATGTTTTCATCCACTCTGGGGTGATTTTGAGTCTTAATTTGGCCACAACTGTCTCTGCGTTTCAGCAAATGGAATGATTTTTGGTGACCAATCTTATCTTGACACATATTTTGGGAAAAATACTCTTGGGGCAAATTAACTACCCTTTCATTATGTTGGTGGCTGTTTTTGCCCAACTTTTGCACACTTACCTTAATACGTCTGAGTAAGGGTGCTTTCACACCTGTGAATCGATTTATTTGTTTCAAAACAGGGATTAAAATTGTTACATTGTTGCTCTTTGTTCTTGGTGTGGTTTGCTTTCACACGGCAAAGTTTCTAGACGGACCAAAATAGCTAAAACAAGTCCCGTGTGAGTAAACTCTTCTCACATTGGTCAGAGTTTCACGGTTTATTTTGCAGAGTCCCGCTCAGCTGTCTGACAGGTGTTTGGTGTTTGACAGAGTGCGCGCGACATGTCTGAAGAGCGAGGAGGGATGCGGTGGGGAGGGGTGAGAAGGGTGCTTGACGTATTTGAGGACTGGGAGGGAAGACTCATGATTCCCGAGAGATTTTCACTTGTTTGCGGGCATCCCGGATTCTCTGTTAATTTGCGGGAGACTCCCGGAACTTCCGGGAGACTTGGGATGTCTGGAATGACCTCCCACCCTACTCATAATTCTCTCTTCATATAGCCGTACGCCTATTACATATCCATAAAACACTGTGATATAGCCGGGCTCGGATCGTATCGCTTTCTCACTACAATCGATCCGCTCCAGAGTTCGTTTCAATCTAGCTGAGACCACCTCATTCAGGTGGTCTCGGAGTGATTGCTTTGACGCGGATCCGAGCGCGATTGCCCTGTTTACATATGACAAACGAACCGCACTAACTGGGCAAACGCGCCAGGTTCCAGAACAAAAGTCTAGGTGTGAAACCACCCTAAATTAAAATAAGCACCTCACCTCTCAGAACATGGTAAATACACTATAATTTGCTGTTTTACTCTATAGAACTCCATATAAAAGCCCAAAAGCACAGGCCTATCTAAAGGGTAATGATGCCAACTGATGACCAACAGTAAAAATGACACATTTAACCTCTTCCCAACAGGGAGAACCACCAACAATCAAGAATGCATGGTTATATATGGTGTGTCATGGGTTTGCATTCAAACAATGTCGTTATAATAGAAGTCAATGGGGCAAAAACAGCCACCAAAATAATGAAAGGGTAGTGGATTTGAACAGTACACAAGGGTTAATTTATTGTATATACAATAAATGTTCATCATTCTGTTAAATTTGCTGTTCTCTGTTATTTCAGGTGTTTTCCTGGCGCTCTGTGGGCACGTCAGCAAGGCTGTGTCGCTGGGCGTATGGGCGCCAGGTTTTCGTATCAGACATCGCTCTCAGTAAAAACAGCATGATGTTTGTCACTCAGGATGGTGAGGGCTTTAGTGGACAGTGGCTGGGCCAGTACAAGAAAGCTGGAGACAAAAAAGGTACAGTTAAATGTACGGTATGTAATTTTATCCACTTGTGGGGTAGTGGATATTCACAACAAACAAAGGCGAATTTTGAAAGCTGAATGTGGAATCGTGGGGGTTGTGGTCTTCACCATCTTATGGGACTCCTGGAGAAATCATGTTGATGGATGAGTAAAGTAAATATGATGAGAGGGTGGGGCAGTATAGCTCCTCCCTTTCTTAAAAAAAAAACAGCCAATAGCATTTTGATTTATCAGTGTTCTGCCAGTGAGAGTGTGATTGAGCACAACGCATTAAATAAAAAGCAAGTCTTGAAGGGGGCAGGGCATTTCAGATACAAGAGAGCATTTGATTGGTCAGAAGATTTGATGAGAAACTGAAGCATGAGGTGGCGTGAATAAAATCGTGACAAACTGCAAGCTTTGCATGTTTATATCATCTCATAAACACAAATTTTGTCACTGTTTTGGTGTTTACTAGCTTATAGATATCTTAAAAACTAACAACTCTGATTCTAGCATCTAAAAAAACTTTATTTTAATTTCATGGGACCTTTAAGTATGGCATAAATCTGCAAAATATATCATACAGCAAAATATATTCTCGTGTTTTTTTCCATATTCTAATGAGACAATCGTAACATATTGTGCCTTTTAAACACTGAAATGGAGGACTTATTGCATATCTCTGTTGTGTGTCAGATGGTTTGGAGGTGTCCGGTAACTCAGACGGAGGGAGTGTTTTTGAACGCATCCGCCTGGAGAAGCTTCATTACGTCCACCGAGCCGTCAGCATCGTCATGGATTCTAATGGACGCAATTTTGGAGTTTTGCAAGCGGATCCCAAAACCAGGTGCAGATCATGATGACGACTGCAGTCACGGACGTGTGTGACTAAACTAGCGGTCATTTGTTTGGATTTTAGCATTTTCCTCCAAATTGTTTATCTTACATAGATAAACAGGGAATTTTTTGAATGACTATGTACGACATGAGCTCAAAAAGAGGAATTTACAAGATTGATATTTGTGCATGAAATAAACAGCAACAGGTGTTATTTTTACCAACCTCTAAAACACAACTGTAAATACTGTTTTAGTATCAACTGAAATGTAAATGTGCCTGAATATTTTTTGTTATTTTAGTTGGGCATTTGTTTTTAAGAAGTATAAAAAACATGCCAAAAAAAAGAATATAGAATAATAAAGCTGAGCAATAAACATTATTTTAGTTTATTTAGGAATTGAGATTCACAAACTGACTTCAGCAACCAGAAGTTGATAAACTATTTATTATTTTTTGTCTATGGGTATATTCTGATTGGTTATTTATTTATTTAGTTTTTTTACAAAGATATTTATGTCTTTACTGTCAAATCATTCATGATTATGAATCAAAACAAAAACAAAACAATTTTTATTTTAGGTGTACTCTCCCTAAAACAGAAAAAAAAGGTATACGTTAATTATAAGGTAAATAATGCATAAATATGAGGGAAAAAACAACAACAAAAAAGAATATAATAGAATACAAATCTAAATGTTTTAAATGCAATAATTATAATAAAATAAATTCCTGCTGCATTCAAGAACCCTTAGAGAATTATTCTGTGTATTTTTGTTCTCAGTTGTGTCTTACGTAGTCGTCCAAAAATACACTGTATGGATCAAAATGATTGATTTTTTTTTTTTTTTCTTTTATGCCAAAAACCATTAGAGGTAAAGATCATGTTATGAAGATATGAAGTACATTTTCTGCTGTAAATATATTAAACCTTTAATACATATAACTTTTTATTAGTAATTATGCATATGCATTATTAATCTGCTAAGAACTTAATTTGGACAATTTTAAAGGTGATTTTTGCTCAATATTCAGTTTTTTTAAACCTTCAGATTCCAGATCTTTCAGCCATAGTCCTAAAACAAATCATACATCAATGGAAAGCTTATTTGTTTATGATATTTACAGTTGGAGTCAAAATTATTCGCCATCCTGTGAATTTTCTTTCTTTTTTTAATACATTTTTGCCAAATTATGTTTAACAGAGCAATGAATTTTTTACAGTATTTCCTATATTTTTTTCATCTGGAGAAAGTCCTATTTGTTTAATTTCAGCTAGAATAAAAGCAGTTTTACAATTTTTTAAAAAGAATTTTAAGCTCAAAATTATTAGCCTCCTTAAGCAATATATTTTTCGATTGTCCACAGAACAAACCATCGTTATAAAATGACTTGCCTAATTACCCTAGCCTGCCTAATTAACCTAGTTAAGCATTTAAATGTCACTTTTCAGCTCTAATTTAATAATAAAAAAATATTTTATTTAAAATTTATTTTTTAATTTATTTGAATTAATTTTATTTATATTTTTTATTTCATTTTATTTATTTAATTTTATTTCTATATATTTTTTGTGCAAAGCAGTGATTAATTGCGACTAATCATAACCAAAATAAAAGTTTTTTTTTTTAAATGATATGTGTATATATACAGTTGAAGTCAAAATAAATTCGCCCTCCTGTGTTTTTTTCTTTTTTTAAATATTTCCAAAATTATGTCCAAACTGTGAATTTTTTTTTTTTACAGTATTTACTATGTTTTTTTCTTTTATAGAAAGTCTTATTTGTTCTATTTCTGCTAGACTAAAAGTAGTGTTTAATTAAATTTTTTTTAATTAAGGTCAAGGTTTTAATTAAGGTCATTTTAAGGTCAATATTATTAACCCCCTTAAGCAATATATATATATTTGTTTTCGATTATCTAGAAAATTTGTATTTGTATTTAGATATAAAATATATGTGTATATGATACAAAATATTTATATACACATTTAAATATCTATGTAACAAAATTAAATTTAAATGAATAAAAATAAAATAGAAATAACTTTAAATAAAATAAAAATTTTATTGGAGATAAAATAAAATATTTAAATAAAATAAAATAAATGTAAATATTAAATTAAATAATATATAAGTTAAATTAAAAATACATAAAAATGAAATGAAAATAAAATTTAAATTAAATTAGATAAAATGCAGAAAGAAAAAAAGCAGTTATTAATTTTGTTAAACAATTTTAAGCTCAATATTATTAGCCCCCTTAAGCAATATTTGTTTTCGATTATCTACAGATCAAACCACTGTTAAATAATGACTTCCCTAGTTACCCTAACCTGCCTAATTAACCTAGTTAAGCCTTTACTTCACTTTAAGCTGTATAGAAGTGTCTTGAAAAATATCTAGTAAAACATTATCTACTGTCATCATGGCAAGATAAATGAAATCAGTTACTAGAAATGAGTTATTAAAACTATTATGTTTAGAAATGTTGAAAACAATCTTCTCTCTGTTAAACAGAATTGGAGAAAAAATATACAGAGGGGATAGTAATTCAGGAGGGCTAATAACTCTGACTTCAACTGTGTTTTGATGTATAAATCTCAATTTTAAAAATCTAATTTTTGTGCTCCAATTGATTCTTAATCTGTTCCTCATTCATTTTTTTCCTCTCTGTTCTTCAGCCTGTATGAAGTGCCCTCGATCTCTGCGTCCTCCTTCTCCCAGCACCTCCAGCGTCTCCTGGCTGAAGCTGATGAGACTGACAACATCCACGACATCACCCTTCAGGCTGGTGATCGCACCTTCCCCGCTCACAAATACATCCTGTCTGTGCGCTCCGACTTTTTCCGGAAGATCCTGTTGCCGGAGGCCGAGAGGGAGGGTGATGGAGAGGTAAGGCGGGGGGAGGACGCGGTGGGCTGCGACCTGCTAGTGCTGGAGAAGATTCCCCCAGAGCTGCTGGAACAGGCGCTCAACTTCATCTATACTGACTCCTGTGATATGCTGGTGGACGGGGCCTGTCCCATCATGCCTCGCTGCAACCGGAGCTCCAAGCCAGAGCCGGAGGCAGTGCTGGAGCCAGAGTCAGAACAGCTTATCCACAGTCTGCAGGCTCTGGGTCTGGAGAAACGCTCCGCTCTGGATGTCTACCGCTCTCTTCCAGTGCAGATGCGGGAGGACGCAGACAAGCCGAAATCAGCAGGCAAAAACAACAAAGCTGGGAAAAAAGTCAAAAATGTTGCTGAAAATGTGCAAAACCCTGTGAAGATGCTGCAGGGAGTCGCCAAAAAACTGGGCCTAGGGAGTCTGTCAGCACGGTGAGCATGTTTTTTAAAATATTTTTTAATGCTTTTATTAAGGTTGTTAAATATTTTTTTAATTGTTTATTTAATTTATTATTCATGTTTATTCATGTTTATTATTAATTATTGTATTTTTTATTTATGTTTATTGTATTTCGTATTTATTCTTTTTGTTTTTTATTTATTGTATTATTTTATGAAGTTTTTTTGCAATTATTTATATCTTTATTTTAGATGTTTTATTATTTTAATTAATTAATTTAATTTGAATTTTTTTTAAATTCAGTTTAATCTTATTAGATTTTTTATTTTATCTTATTTAAATTTTAGTTTATTTAATTTATTTTTATTTTATTTTTCTTTATTTAAATTTAATTTTGTTTGTCTAGTATTTAATTAAATTTATTTTATTTTTATTTGTATATATATATTTTTTTTTAGTGCTGGGCAATGATCAATATATATCAGGGTGCCCAAACTTTTTCTTATGAAGGGCCAAAAACCAAACATGATTGAGGCTAGTGGGCCGGAGGTAAATATAGTTGCCATGGGTAATTTCCTAATTTATTTAATTATAATTTAAAATGACTAGACAACATGGCTTCATATTAACTAATACAGTAGTTTTTACATTTTATAATGAACTTATTACAGTAAAAACAAAACAAACAAAATTACACTAGTTTTGCCTTGATTTGCTCACTGATGTATTCTGCTTAGTTCTCTGTGTGTGACAGTATTTACATTTAAAAAAACTGATTCATTTACAACATTTAATTGAAACATTTAGTTTCAATTTGCTTTTTTTGTTGCTCAGCAATAAAACAAACAACAAAGTTTACGTCAAATTAGAAATGATGATCTCTGTGTTAAATGCAATCACCCCAACCCTCTTCATCTTTCTCACTCTCCTCTCAGATGGGATTGTGGGCCAAATCAAAGACCCAAAAAGACCAAACCAAATCAAAGACTTCTTGGGCATCTCTGAGATAGATATATATATATATAAAAATATAATAGAAATTATACAAAAGTATTTTGTTACGTAGATATTTAAATGTATATATTTAGTATTATATACACATATCTTTTTAATCTAAATACACATTTTCTCAAATAAATGCATGCCTGTATGAATTTACAGTTGAAGTCAGAATTATTAGCCCCCCTGTTTATTTTTTCCCCAAATGTTCCGTCATTTCTAATAACTGATTTATTTTATCTTTGCCATGATGACAGTAAATAATATTTAACTAGATATTTTTAAGACACTTCTATACAGCTTAAAGTGACAATTAAAGACTTAACTAGGTTAACTAGGCAGGTTAGGGTAATTAGGCAAGTTATTGTATAACGATGGTCTGTTCTGTAGACAATCAAAAAACAAATAGCTTAAAGGGGCTAAAAAATTAAAGGGGGGCTAATAATTCTGACTTCAACTGTATGTATTCATAATCAATACACACAGTGCGCACACTTAAATTGTCAAAACAAACTTTTATTTTGTACGCAATTAATGTTTTTGCCCAGCACTATATTTTTATTAATCTAATTTTTCCTATAACGTTGTTACAAACCCCTGATGTTAGTCTAGGGGAAAGTGGGGTTTGACATTTAGTGACAATTAAAATAAATTTATAAAAATAGTGAGTGAAGTGCAAAAGACAACCCAAGTAGATACCAAAAATTGTGACTTTATTTACAATACGCAAAAGTGAACAAAACAACGAATTAATCAAAAATAAAGAAAATGTAAGGCAAAAATATATATTTACAATATGTACAACACTGAGACGAATACAAAGACGGAGAAAAACAAGAGAGCTGGCAGAAGGGACGTGGGCGGCGCTAAAGAAATGAAAAGAGCAAAACCCAAACTATATCTAACTCCCCAAAAGCATCTAACTAACTAAATATGTGAAAACAAAATAAACACGCGAAGAGTCTTCTCTATCTAGAATCTACTCTATCTATCCAAAAAGTACAAGGGGTGGCGCTAGCCCCTAACCTAATGTACTAAACACAAGAGTAGTCCTACGTGTTGCAAGATGTATGTCACGTGACCTTCTTACCTGTCCGCTTCGTCCAAACTTTGTAAAACAACGTGAATGAGAAATGGAATGAGATGAATTACGGACGGAAACGTGCACACACAGAAACGGGCAACAACAAAATACACAGCCAGACAGGGTTTTTCCTTCTTAACGCAACCCAACAACAGAAACAAGAGTGATAAGAGGAAAAAGAAGGGACTGGTGAGGGGTCTGGCGTGTACTTTTATGACGGGTGGTCTTTGCTTATTGGTAGTGACGTAACAGGGAAGGGCCAATAAACGGAACCTGAGAATAATGAAAGCAGATACGGGAGAACAGAGCGAGAGAGAGAGAGAGAGAGAAAAGAAAAACACAAAAGGAGCACAAACAACACAAATACATAACAAAAGTTAACCCTAATTTTGCATCTTTAATCTAAACCTGTTTTGCATTTGAACAACTTTTCAATAATAAAAAGTTATCAGGTTATTAAGACAGGATATGATGTACAGTATTTATGCCATGTTGTCATAACAAAGACATCTTAAACAATGTGCATTTAAAATGCTATAACTGAGCTTATGACACTTAATGATCGTTGTTGACGAGTTGTTTGGCTGTGTTGTAATTAAGTGTTTTCTGCATGTGCAGGCTGGACGGTGTGAAGTTTGAGAATGGGAAGATCAGTGTGGGGCTGCAGAAGAAAAGGGGCAACAAGCCTCGGTTCACCCTGAAGAAGGGGTAGGTGTTTCTGCTCCTCATCTGAGCTCATGTTTCTGTTTTAGTGTGTGTAAATGCTGATGTTTTCATTCTGTGACTTCAGCTCGCATCTCTGCGACGTGACACTGCGCTCTGTGGACGGAAAAGAGTTCTCCTGCCACAAGTGTATCCTCTGCGCTCGACTGGGTGAGCTCAAATACTGCATTCAAACGTATTCATATTTAATCTAACTATTATTGATATTTAATATAAAAATGTTCCCTCTCTTTTTCTGCAGAGTATTTCAACAGTATGCTGGGCAGCTCCTGGATGGAGGTATGATGAAACGCTATTAAAAATGAACGTTTTGTCATCATTTGCTCACCTTTTACTTGCCACAAACCTGTTTAAGTTTATTTTTTCTGCTCAACCTAAAAGAAGATGTTCTGAAGAAAGCTGGAAACCTGTAACCATTGACTTCATCCATAGTATTAGTTTTTTCTGCTATTTATATGAATGGTTACCAGTTTACAACATTCTTCTGAAGAGCTTTCGTGTTCAAAAAAACTCAGAGGTTTGGAACCACTTGAGGGAGATTAATTTGAGAGTCTTTTTTGTTGTGGGTAGGGCTGGGTGATAATTCGATATCGATAATTATCACGATATATATTTTTTCGATAAAACGATAATGACAGTTCGATAAGTGCTCGATAATATTTACGCACTAAGGCTGCGCAGGCATTTTGCAGCCTGCACTTTCAGATGCCGCACGCAGTAAAAGTTTACAGCCATACAGTGTCCGTTGGCAAATAAGGTAAGAAATGTCACAGTCACAGACATTGTTGACAAGAAACGTCACTAAACTTAGTCTGGCGCTACTTAGTTTTTGCAGTCCGACACAAAACAGAGCAACGTGCACTGCAAACTGCGCAGACGACTCGTGTCTTCAAAAGCAGGCAACACCACAAACCTGTTTGATCATTTTAAACAATAACACCCTTATGAAGATGCTAAGAAAATTGCAGACCCAAACAAGTGTTGGTAAACCAGCGCATCTACCCAGCAGAGTCTCGT
This sequence comes from Danio kyathit, assembly GCA_903798195.1. Taxonomy (NCBI): domain Eukaryota; kingdom Metazoa; phylum Chordata; class Actinopteri; order Cypriniformes; family Danionidae; genus Danio; species Danio kyathit. Next base: position 8,364,668 of record LR812534.1, read on the forward strand.
GTCTTCTTTTTCGAAAGCTGTGCCTTACGAGAAAAAACCCCAGAAAAGACAGAAGAAAGATATGACAGACAACACAATCTCAAACACATCTCAGTGAACACTTGATGCTTGCTGTAAACTACACGCTGCATTATTTAAAGGCATTTGTTACGACATTTATAGGATCTTTTGTTGTCAAGCTTATGTTTCCTTTTTAATATTAAGATATTTACCTCGAAAGAATAAACTCGGTCTTAAGGAAGAGCTAACCCAGAAACTCGTTGTGTGAATGGAGATGCTCCCCGCATGTCTCGCCGTGATGCGCGAGTCTGCATAGGCCTATTCGTGCCAGTCTGTGAGAAAAAAATTGGTTAAAACACCCGCGGATATAACAGAGATCTGCGCATACCAGTGTTTTTATGTGTCCCGCAATATGAGATGTCAAGAGGGTGACTGACTCCATAAGTAAGGTAAACTGCACACACTTGATTATGTAGTGCGTGGATGGGTGTCACAGCGCAAAGCATAATTAAACCTTTAAATGTCCATGCTTAATCAGTCATCAATAAGGTCTATTGATTAAAGGGTTATTGACAATAGATCAAGTAATCGTTAGCATTCCTAAATAAAATATATTAAAGGATATTTCACGCTAAATTCACCATACTCGCCATTAAAAGGAGAGTTCATCCAAAACTGAAAGACCTGTCACCATTAACTCACCCTTTTCTTGTTCCAAACTGGTTTTATTATGTTTTCTGATGTTGAACAATAATATCCAATAACTTGTAGTTAATATGTTTGGTTGTTGAAAACTTGAACAGTAAATGCTGAATTAAGATTGTTCTTTTGTTTAATATTTTATTATTTATATATTTACTGATAATATATTTATATATTCACAAAATGTGTTAAATCAGCTGTACAAAGCGATTGGCATGCTGAAAATCCTATAAAATTGATAGATATAAATATTTGTCATTTATCATGATAATTATCGATATCGACTGATATGAAAAAAATTATTGTAATCATTTTTTTGCCATATCGCCCAGCCCTAGTTGTGGGCGAACTGCACCTTTAAGCAAAGTTCTAAACTGGAGGTGTTTGTTTTTTGCTGTCTTCTGCCCTCTTCAGGCCACCAGCTGCTCTGCGCTCAGTCTGCCAATCAGCTCTGAGGTCCTGCAGGTGATCCTGGAGTACATCTACACCGACGAGTCTCACACCGTCAGAGGTTCACCATCCACTCAGGCCTGAATCACATCTGCTGCACCTGTCCACGCGTGTGTGTGATCCACATCTGTTTCTCTCTTCATACAGACGCTGTGAATATGGAGTTTGTGTGTAATGTGCTGGTGGTGGCCGATCAGCTGCTCATCACCAGGCTGAAGGAGATCTGTGAAGTCGCCATCGCTGAGAAATGTACGTCTACTCCTCTTTCTTTATTCCAATACCCAGATGTATGTTTTAAAATGAATTCAGTTATATAGTTTCACTTCAGAATGCTAGATATTTCGAATAACATGAAAACAAGATTCCAGCAACAAGCAGTTTGGCTGTTCGCATCAAACGCAACGTAACACAACATGACAGAAACTTTTTAATACCAGACATTCATTTAAATAGCAGCCACTGCGCTCCCAACGAAATAGTAAGGGTTATAAATCTAATTCATACATATTTAACATTATTAAAAGTACATAGGCTACTGAGTGACTGATGTTGTTGGTTTTGTCACAGTTCTGATTATTATTTTCAAACCGTTTGCTAGTTATTTTATTTTCAAGATCTCAGGTGAACTATCTGCTGGAGCATTCAATATGGCTATAAATGTCATGTAAAATGGTATTCAAACTCACATTGGTCGCATTTAACATTGAATAAATCCCATAATCAGTACCTGAGGGAATCATTGTCGTAGTAGTTTATGCTGTTGTTTTGCCGCTACATCACAGAAATGTAAAGTATTTCTAAAATAGACATTTTGTGCGTCGCAGATGTTAGGACAAAAGCTCTTTTAAACATTTTATAACGTGTAATGTCGTTATATAAAATATAATATTTAAGTCTTGGCGGAACATTTAAACTGTATTGTTTATTATTGTATTCCCTATTGGGGGGGGGGGGGGGGGGGGGGGCTGTTCAGCCTGACACCGACACAAGGAGTCATGATGTTAATTTGTTTCTTTTAATGACAGCAGTAAAATACTGAACAATTATTTGAATACATTTATTTTTATATATTTTTTATCTACAAAGTGTGCATCTTTTGTCACTGCAGTGTATCTTAAAGTATACTTTTATACTTGACCATTACTTAGGTCTACTTCTTTTTCCTAAGGGTGTATTTTACTGACTTACTAAGATCAGTCTTGTACAGCCAGGGGGAGCATTGCTGCTCTGACAGCCAAGTTGGGTCAAAGCTAGGCATTCTCTGATCAGGATTTTTGCAGCCGATACGGAGTACTGATTCCTTGTCATGGTGATTGGCTGATACTGAGCACCGATTCTAATGTGTCAAGCTTTATAATGCATTAAGCACATTTTACCTCAAAGTATGAACCTTAAGAGTAGATCTTGCCTTACCTAAGAGAATAAATCAAGGATGCTGCATATAATCCCTTAAATGTGTCTCTTATAAACATTTAGGTTTGAACGTGCCTTAGCCAGAAGCAGATTTACAGAAAATAATTAATCCATTTTACTCTGGCTTAGTCCCTTATTTATCAGGGGTTGCCACAGCGGAATGAACCGCCACAGAACATAATATAACACAGATGGAAACATTGTTATGAAAAATTACAACGCAATTTGGAAACATTGCAAATGACGAAAGAAGAATTCAACATGACTCAATCAAGAACAAGTTTGGAGTGCGCATTTCATGCATAAGAAGTTAAAATGAACACCTATAAATCTAATACTTCTTTACTAAAAGAAAATAGGCCTATAAACCACTGTTTATAGCAATGAGTGTATTACAAGAAGTTATATTATTAAACATTCATTTTAAAAAATAAAGTTTTATTTATCTAATAATTCCAGCCAGCTTTTAGTGAACTTGCAATATTGTCAAAACAGAACTTTCAGTTGTTATATGTAAAAAGGCCTAAATACATGCAGGACCATTCAAATATTTTGCTCGTCTCCAACTATTGACAGCAGATCCCTCAATGAGAGAGAGAAAGAGAGAGAGGGATTTGCACTCGCGATATCTTTACTGCTCTATTCATTTAACCTAAGAAATGTAATACTTAGACCATCACTGTGCCTCTCGCGATCTGTTTATTCACTCTCGTCGCCATGATTGCGAGTATTTTAACTCATTTTTGGGGATCACGGGGCCGGTAAAAATATGCGGGAGACTCGCGGTGCTTCCAGGAGAGGTCAAGGTTGGATGAGATGCTAGATAGGGGAACGCGTCACAGCATCTCAAAACAGTGGAAATACAATAGCTGCACCTGCATTAAAGAGCATCACTCACACGATTCGCGCCAACAAACTAAACGGAGGTCCCATCGCATCTGTATATATTTTCGCTGTTTGACGTGAGCGCATTACGCTCTCACACATCATTTACCTGTGTTGTGGCTGCTTGTAGGCCATGCATAGGCCTAATATACGGGAGCGCACGTGCGCCTTCGGTTCTGTCAGATGTGGCACGCGCACTCTTATTCCCATACAGCAGAGAGGGTCTGTGTGAAACTCCACTGTGTGCGATTCAGAGAGAAGAAATTTGTAATCGCTCGACCATGTAGAGACAGAAATCACATGCCTTGGCTTTGTGTAAATAAGACATATGTAATCTGGCGCTGTATATAAAATATAATTAGCTTGACTTCAAGGGGGTGGCGAAAGCTGTTGGGAGGGCGCCCCCCTTATATAATGGTAGGGGAAACACTGCTGTTCAATACTGTTCATACTTTAATATTGCTGTCACATTTTGACACCAATATTAGACAATAGTGTCCTGAGGATATATTCTATTGTGTGCAGTGATGCTGAAGAACGCTGCAGAGCTGCTGGAGTTTTCCACCATCTACAACGCAGAGCAGCTCAAACTGTCCTGTCTGCAGTTCATCGTCCTGAACATGGCGGCGCTGCTGGAGTCAAAGTAAGACTGAGACTCTTAAATCTGCTGCGTAAACCTTTACAGCTCACATATGTTAAAGGGAAAGTTGACCCAAAAATCTCCTTGTCATTTACTCACTCTCAAGTGGTTCTAAAATCTATTGTATTTCTGTCTTCTGTTGAAAACAAAGGAATATATACTGACGAATGCTGGAAAAAAGCAGCCATAGACATCTATAGTAGGAACAAAAAAAATACTATGGAGGTCAAAGGCTGTTTTTTTCCAACATTCTTCAGTATATCTTCAACCGTCTTTCAGATGAGACATTAAACCGAGGTCCTGACTCTCTGTGGTCATTAAAAATCCCATGGCACTTCTTGTAAAGAGTAGGGGTGTAACCCCGGTGTCCTGGCCAAATTCCCTCCATCGGCCCTTACCTATCATGATCTCCCAATCATCCCCATCCACTGAATTGACTCGAACATCATCTCTCCACTCCACCTATAGCTGGTGTGTGGTGAGCGCACTGGCGCTGTTGACCTGTGGCTGCTGTCGCATCATCCAAGTGGATGCTGCACACTGGTGGTGGTGTGGAGAGACCCCCCTCATGATTCTAAAGCACTTTGGGTGTATACACAATAAATGCGCTATATAAATACACATGTTACATATCTTCCTTTGTGTTCAACAGAAGAAAAAATAAACTATAAGAAAATGATGACAGAATTTTCATTTCTGGGTGAACCGGCTCTTTAAAGAATTCTCTCAAACATGATAGCTTGCATGCCTTCAGGTCACTTTTAGCCTTTAACTGTATTGTGTTTAAAGAATGAAGGTACGATGGTTAATCATTATTTTGGGTAAAGTAGCTGCTGCTCACCAAGGCTTGATTTATTTGATAAAAGCTACAGTAAAAACAGCAATATTGTTAAAGTATAATAATTCAAAATGATGGTTTTGTTTATGATTGGTCTAAAATGTAAATAAATTCTTTGTATTTTCAGCATCGTTACTGCAGCCTTCAGTCATTCTAATAAGCTAATTTGATTTATCAAGTACTATTATCATTATTATTATCATCATCCTCAACATCTATGATCTATGTTATACTGCCTTGTATTTGTAGAAATGATTATGATTTTTTTGTGTTCTTTGTAGAATAGATTATTCAGCAGCTTTTATTTCAAATAGAAAAATGTTTTGTTACATTATAAACATTATAATATAACTTTAGTATTAAAGTTTATCTCGTTCTAGGACGGGATAAAAGGTCACAATTAAGAAATATAAACCTTGATTTAAAAAAAATTCTAATTCGATCTAGATATAGATGGATGGATTAAGATGGATAGAATAAAATGGATAGGTAGGATAAGATAGAATAGGATAAGATGGATAGATTTTTTTTTAATGCAGTTTTTCAAAGGATGAAAAAAAAAAACTAACTAAAGTGTTTAAAATAAAGTCAGGTTTTTGAAATGTGTACATACTAAAAATTACAAGGCAGAAAAAAAGCCAGAATTGAGAGAGAATTAGTTTATTTTAATCTTCTGTTGCTGAAACCAGCTTCTGTACTGTGATTTGATCAACTTAATGTATTCTTGATGGAAAAAGAAATCCAAATCCTCACATTTTTTGCATGTCTGTCTGTCAGAGCACTGGAGATCCTGAGCGATGACGTCCTCGTGGATGTAGCGGCTGCGTACAGGAGAACGGTGAGTTCAGATTCCCACATTCTTTCACTGACTTTCGTCTTTCAATCAAATCCAAGTTATTAAAAAAATGATCTTGGGCTTTTCCAGCTCTAAAATGGCAATATTTGGAGGATTTTTATCAGCAGTCCTATTAAAGCTCAGCTATATATAATAAAAGCAATCTAAAGTAAAGGTCTCTTTTAGTGAATATATAGAATTTTGTAAGAAAAATATCCATATTTAAAACTTTATTAAACGTTTTGTGTAACTTCACGCGGCTGCTGTCCATTGTCATCTTATTCTCTTTAGTTGTGCATTTTTTTTTAGTTTCTTTTTTAAACCACTTTTTTTTTTTTTTGTTGCTGCTCCTGCACTCTGGAATTGTTTACCCTTATTTATAATTTAGCTTAACCCTTATAACTTAAAAAAAAAAAGACTAGAAAAGTGATTTATTTGATCTTATTTATTTGGTTGCTATAGTTACTTAAACAGATCGTAACGAACCCCAAATGCTTGTCTTACAAAAGCTCTGCAGTTAGAGTCGAGACATTCACTTATCGAGTCGATCTCGACATCATGTATGCAGGACCTATAAAACTCGGCTGGGATCACGTAGAGCAGGGGTGCCCAGTCTTGTTCCTGGAGATCTATGGTCCTGAAAAGTTCAGCTGCAACCTTGATCAAATGCTCCTGTCTTTAATTACCAAGTGCTCCTTCAGATCCTATTTGCTTAGTTTAATTGTTTTTGATCCAGGTTGGAGCTGAACTCTGCAGGAATGTAAATCTAAAACTTGGCTGTGATCACGTAGATTAGGGGTGTCCAATCTTGTTCCTGGAGATCTAACTTCCTGGAGAGTTCAGCTGCAACCTTGATCAAACGGTCCTTCTTTTAATTACCAAGTGCTCCTTCAGATCCTACTTAGTTGGTTTAAATGTTTTTGATCCAGGTTGGAGCTGAACTCTGCGGGAAGGTAGATCTTAAACTCGGCTGGGATCATGTAGAGCAGGGGTACCCGGTCTTGTTCCTGGAGATCTACCTTCCTGCAGAGTTCAGCTGCAACTTTGATCTAACACTCCTGTCTTTAATTACCAAGTGCTCCTTCAGATCCTACCTAGTTGAATTAATTGTTTTTGATCTGGGTTGGAGCTTAACTCTGCAGGAAGTTAGATCTAAAACTCGACTGGGATCTCTTAGAACAGGGGTGCCCATTCTTGTTCCTGGAGATCTACCTTCCTGCCGAGTTCAGCTGCAACCTTGATCAAACTTGACTGGTTTAATTGTTTTTGATCCGGCCTTTTGAAGCTGCACTGAAACTGCAATTTCATGGATGCACTCTTGGGAGTCTTTTATCTAAAACATTTTTATTTGGGTGAGAATGCTCACAATTTGAGTGTCCTTAAAGTCCTTAAATTGACGTTTAGGTTTTTGTAAGTTTTACTAAGGGTATCCTTAACCTTCAAATGAAGGGATATTTCTTAGCTTAAAGACTTTCATTAGACAAGTGCTCCTTCAGATCCTATTTACTTAGTTTAATTGTTTTTGATCCAGGTTGGAGCTGAACTCTGCAGGAAGATAAATCTAAAACTTGGCTGTGATCACGTAGAGCAGGGGTGTCCAATCTTGTTTCTGGAGATCTACCTTCCTGCAGAGTTCAGCTGCAACCTTGATCAAACGGTCCTTCTTTTAATTGCCAAGTGCTCCTTCAGATCTTGACTGGTTTAATTGTTTTTGATCCGGCCTTTTGAAGCTGCACTGAAACTGCAATTTCATGGATGCACTCTTGCGAGTCTTTTATCTAAAACATTTTTATTTGGGTGAGAATGCTCACAATTTGAGTGTCCTTAAAGTCCTTAAATTGACGTTTAGGTTTTTGTTCTTGCGACCCAAGTTTTACTAAGGGTATCCTTAACCTTCAAACTAAGGGATATTTCTTAGCTTAAAGACTTTCATGCAACCAGGCCCTGACATCAGTCTGTTCTCTCAGATCCCAGCCATGCAGAGACGGCTGATCACGCCGTACGCCGACTCTCCGGATCTCAGCGCCTATGAGGATCAAGAGTGGGACTCTGCTGTGGACTGTAAAAGCACATCTGAAGCCGATCACTCCAGGTGGGAAATCTACCCTTCCTAAACACTGAACCCTGTCTATGAAGAGCTGTTCGTTTGTATTCATAGTGTTCACTGCGTTTAATCTAGCGAGAGTCTTCTGAAGAAGGCCAAGATAAGGGCTAAGAAGAAACCACGGCGCCGTTCCGACAGCTCTGGTGGATACAACCTTTCTGACATCATCCAGAGCTCTCCTAATGATGTCATCCAGAGCCCTCCTAATGATGTCCCTCAGAGCCCGCCCACTCCAGGTTAACTCACTTAATCCTGTCTTAAAGGGATAGTTCACCCAAAAAAAGAACTCACCCTCAGGCTATTGAAGTTGTGGGTGACTTGTTTTTCTTTCAGTAGAACATTAAAGAAGGTTTTTAGCTAAATCTATAGTTTATGTTATACAATGTAATTCCCCTAATTTGTCTAATTAACATAATTAACCTAGTTAAGCCTTTAAATTGCACTTTAAGCTGAATACTAGTATCTTGAAACATATCTAGTAAAATGTTATGTATCATGGCAAAGATAAAAGCAACCAATAATTAGAAATGAGTTATTAAAACTATTATGTGTACAAATGTGTTAAAAATCATTTGATCTGTTCAATCATTGAACAGAAATTGTGAAAAAAATATACTGGGGGGCTAATAATTCCGAAGGGCTAATAAGGACTTCAACTTTATATTATACAAGTTAATCTTTGAGAGTCAATGATCTGCAGTGCACACAAAGGTCATTTCTACAGGCCTATTCCTGAATGGAAATGCCTTTCGTTTGTATGCTGTATGTTATACATGATTGTGTTTTGCGCAGGTTTGGGTAATTCAGTGAAGGCCAGCTCAGTAGACTCTCTGCAGGAGCTCATCATGTCTGACTCTGAGGGCAGTTATATGGCTGTGGGGAGTCCTCGAGACCTGCAGTCCCCTGTCTTTCAGGTGATCACAACATACCTGGGGTCTCATTTATAAACATGAATGTATCACTTCCCACCCATAAAAATACAAGCTATAATATACACTACCTGACAAAAGTCTTGTCGCCTATCCAAGTTTTAGGAACCACAACAAATAACTTGACTTCTAGTGGATAATTTGGTATCAGAAGTGGCTTATATGAAAGGCAAAGGCCTCTAGATTACTCTTATTTTACCTAAATAAAATATGACCATGTCTTGATTTTTAAGTATTTAATTAGGACAGTAAGGTCTGACTTTGCTTAGACAAAAGTCTTGTCACTTAACAGAAATAATGTCCAGTATAGAATATAAAGTCATGGTGCAGTGGAGAAAGAATGAATATTGTGTGTGACTCCCATAAGCTTGGAGGACTGCATCATGCATCTCTGCAATGACTCAAATCACTTCTTAATAAAGTCATCTGGAATGGCAACGAAAGCATTCTTGCAGGACTCCCAGAGTTCATCAAGATTCTTTGGATTCATCTTTAATGCCTCCTACTTCATCTTACCCCAATCATGCTCAATGATGTTCATGTCTGGTGACTGGGTGGGCCAATCTTGGAGCACCTTGACCTTCTTTGCTTTCAGGAACTTTGATGTGGAGGCTGAAGTATGAGAAGGAGCGCTATCCTGCTGAAGAATTTGCCCTCTCCTGTGGTTTGTAATGTAATGGGCAGCACAAATGTCTTGATACCTCAGGCGGTTGATGTTGCCATCCACCCTGCAGATCTCTCACATGCCCCCATACTGAATGTAACCACCAACCATGATTTTTCCTTCACCAAACTTGACTGATTTCTGTGAGAATCTTGGGTCCATGAGGGTTCCAGTAGATCTTCTGGGATGCAGTTCAACAGATGATTCATCAGAAAATTCACCTTCTGTCACTTTTCCAAATGATCAACTAGAAGTCAAGTTATCATTTCTTGTTCTTACAACTGAGATCGACGACAAGACTTGTGTCAGGTAGTGTAAAATAACAAACTTGAACTCTCTGTGTATTTATGTTAGCAGGATGAGAGACGTGGACCGGCTGGACTGAAGACTCCTCCTGGAACCCCTGTTTTGAAGAACGGCCCTGTGCCTGTCCAGTCTTCCACACCTGAACACATACCTACGGTCAAAGCCAGGTGACTGAACTTCTCTCTCACAGCAAGAAGTGGAGACTCTCTCTCAGTTTCACTGTAATTCTGAATGTTTCTGTGTCTCCAGACCAGCTCCTGTCCTGGACCTCAGGGCCATCATGGAGATGGAGGCGAACTCTCTGAATCTTGGCGCCACACCTAAAGCCATCAGCGGGTTAGTGGGGAATAGCTGATGAGGGGGGCTGTTGAGTTTTTCGTAAATATTGCATAAACATTAGAGCTGTGACTCCTTGCAAACCAAAATCTGCCGTGTTGCGTCTGGTGGTGACAGCTAAACTGCTTATCGCTGAAATCTTCTCATGTTGTGTGTTATTATGATTCCGTGTTAGTCATGATCGATTACACTGATTCATCTGAAACATACTAGCAACATGCTAAATCATGCTAGAAACATCCTAGCAAGATGTTAATTGATGTTAGAAACATGCAAACAACATGCCAATTCAAACTGGGAACATGCTAATTCATGTAAGAAACATGCTAACAACTTGGTCTAATGAAGTGAAATTAAACATTATTTACAATATTATTAGCGTTAATTTACAGCCTGTTTAAAACTGGAGAAACATGCTAACAACAAGATAATTCATGCCAGAAACATCCTAGCAACATGTTAGTTTAAACTAGAACATGCTAATTCATGTTGGAATCATGCTAACAACATGCTAATGAAGTAAAATTAAACATTTAAAATATTATTAGCTTTAATCCACAGCCTGTTTAAAAACTGGAGAAACATGCTAAAACATGTTAATTCATGCCAGAAACATGCTAACATACTAATTCATGTTATAAACATGCTAGCATCATGCTAATTTATGTTGGAATCATGCTAACAACATGCTAATTAAGTAAAATTAAACATTTAAAATATGATTAGCTTTAATCCACTGCCTGTTTAAAAACTGGAGAAACATGCTAAAACATGTTAATTCAAACTAGAAACATGTTAACAACATGCTAATTCATGTTAGAAACATCCTAGCAAGATGTTAATTGATGTTAGAAACATGCAAACAACATGCCAATTCAAACTGGGAACATGCTAATTCATGTAAGAAACATGCTAACAACTTGGTCTAATGAAGTGAAATTAAACATTATTTACAATATTATTAGCGTTAATTTACAGCCTGTTTAAAACTGGAGAAACATGCTAACAACAAGATAATTCATGCCAGAAACATCCTAGCAACATGTTAGTTTAAACTAGAACATGCTAACAACATGCTAATTCATGTTGGAATCATGCTAACAACATGCTAATTTATGTTGGAATCATGCTAACAACATGCTAATGAAGTAAAATTAAACATTTAAAATATTATTAGCTTTAATCCACTGCCTGTTTAAAGACTGGAGAAACATGCTAATAACATTCTAATTCATGCCAGAAACATGCTAGCATACTAATTCATGTTATAAACATGCTAGGAACATAATAATTCATGTTGGAATCATGCTAACAACATGCTAATGAAGTAAAATTAAACATTTAAAATATGATTAGCTTTAATCCACTGCCTGTTTAAAAACTGGAGAAACATGCTGAAACATGTTAATTCAAACTAGAAACATGTTAACAACATGCTAATTCATGTTAGAAACATGCTAACAACATGCTAATTCATGTTGGAAACATGCTAATATAATATAATATAATATGCTTGTTAATTTATGTTGCTTTTAGCCGACTTGATACTTTTTCAAACTAAATAAACTAATTCCAACAGGCTTTCTAAAGCCACCATAAAGTTTGTCCTTAAACTTTAACACCTGTTTGTTTGTTTTTCCCCGCTCTTTTCTCTACATATTGTTTGCATGAACGCCAGATCGAGCAGCAGCAGCAGCAGCAGCAAGGTTTCCATTATTCCCAGTAAGCTGTCCCAGAAGCAGAGGAAGATGTTGGCTCAGGCATCCAGAGAGGGCAGCACTGAGAGCGTCTCTGCCAAATCACCACCGCCTACTGTGCCGGTCAAACCTGCGAAAACCTGGTGAGCGATTTGGTCATTTCTTCTCTTTTAAATTGATATTAATGCTAAATGTTTAAGCATCTTCTAAACCTTGTAGACATATTTTTGTAACATTATTAGTTTCATGCCAAATACAGATAATTATTAATGCACAATATTACTTAATGCATTTAGGAATTAAAAAAATCACAATACAATATGCAATAAAAATATATTTTGATCTAAGTATGGTATGTATGGAAATAGTAACAAAATGTAACATTTTTTAATTTTATTTTATGATCTCATGTTGATATTTTTTCTTAGTTTTTGTAATTTGATGTTTATAATAACAATAATAATAATAATAATAATAATAATAATAATAATAATAATAATTATTATTATTATTATTATTATTATTATTATTTGGGTTTTAGCACATAATTAAACAATTTTATTTTAAAAAAATTCATATGATGTTATCCATTTCATGTAACAAATTTTGTTATTATTAACTATACTAACTTATAGGTATTTTTAATATATTAAAATATATTGCTAGTATTTAACAAGTAGTGTGTATTTTTACCTATATTTATGAAGTAATACATAAGACATTTAGCTTTATTTGACTGTTTTCAGGTCGACAGCGGTCCAGCCTCCGCTCTCCTCCCGGTCCTTCCGGGATCTTTTAGCAGAGGAGGAACGGCGTGGAAAAGCGTCCCCTGTTTCTCCAGTGGCTGCAGGACCAGCATTGTCATGTGCCAAAAGAGTGACGTTCAAATGTGCTGAGAATAGTGACCCGGAAAAACCAGCAGGGTGAGAAACATCACGTTCACTATACAGTGTCTGAATAATACAATGCACTCAAAACACTTTCACAGAGTCAAAGGTCGAATCTGATTGGCTGACTTCTGCTATTTTCTGGCCAAAACGACAACAACTGAGGTTGCTGCAGACTTTTATTTTAGCATGATGATGTATTTTCAACTGAATTGGAATATTGAGTAGGAGGCGGGGCTTTATTTTTACACTCTAAAGCCTGGTTTATACTTCTGCGTCAAGTGATCGGCGTGACCCACGGTGCATGCCTTGCACGTTGCCGTGCATTTATACTTCTGCGCGCTGTTTCTGTTGCTCTGCAATAACACTTCCGAAACGTTAGCTGGCAGTAGGTGTTTATATTTCTCTGTGTTGAGTGTCTTCGCTGATGTTTTGTTTTTTTCTGAACGCTTCCTTAATGTACAAGTGGTTCAAACTTGCTCATTTTAAGGCAGGGACCGGCGGACGTGCAACAACATTAATCATAAGGTAAACACAAATCAACAGTTTCCATCCAGAGCTTTTTCACGGGACTCCACACTTGTAAACACTCGCTGCATCGGGCTCGCTCGGCTCTCACCACCGCACACACTCGTCAGTGCTACCAAGCCGACAAATCACAGAGCTTGCGCTACGTGTCGTTGCGATTTGTAGTTACATTTTCTGAGAGGTGCACGTTATCGTCGCCGACGGCCGTAGCGTAGGCTGCGCCGTTACTCGTGCGCTTGACATAGAAGTGTAAATCAGCCTTTACTCTCTAACAATTCACTTATTTGGTTATTTATTTATTTACTTATGTATTTACCTATTTACTTTACATATTAATTAACTTATACTTATTTATTAATTATTTATTTATTTATTTACTTGCTAATTCTTTTACTTTTTCATATATTTGTTTACTTATTTACTTTTGAATTTATTTTTTATTTATTGCTTATTTACTTATTTACTTATTATTTATTTGCTTAGTTGTTTACTTATTTACTTTGCATAATTATTTACTTGTTCATATGCTTATTTACTTATATATTTACTTATTTGCTTATTTAATTATTCATACATTTAATTACATACGTATTTACTTATTTGCTTATTTGCTTATTCATACATTTAATTACTTATGTATTTACTTATTTGCTTATGTATTTATTCATATTTATTTACTTTTTCATACATTTATTTACTTATTTATTTTTTACTTATTGCTTATTTACTTATTTGCTTATTTACTTGCCTACTTATTTGTTTACTTATGTATTGACTTATTTATTTGCTTATGTTCTTATTTACCTTGCATATTTATTTACTTATTCAAGTACTTATTTACTTATTATTTATTTATTTACTTGCTTATTTACTTATTCATACATTTATTTACTTGTGTATTTACTTATTTATGTTTTGCTTATTTACTTATTCATATACTTATTTTCTTATTTACTTGCTTATTTACTTATACATTCAATTATTTATTTCTTTGTATAAGCAAATACATAAGTAAATACATAATTATTTACTTATTCATATACTTTCTTATTTACTTGCTTATTTGCTTATCTATTTACTTATTCATAAATTTACTTTTTACTTATTTGCTTATCTATTTACTTATTCATAAATTTACTTTTTACTTATTTGCTTATTTATTTACTTGCCTACTTATTTACTTGTTTATTTGTTTACTTATGTATTTATTTATTTGCTCATGTTTTTACTTATTTACTTTGCATATTTATTTACTTTTTCATATACTTATTTACTTTTTATTTATTTACTTTTTTATTTACTTATAAATTTATTTACTTATTTACTTATTTATTTGCTTATGTATTTACTCATTTAGTTCTTTTGCATAATTTTATTTGCATAATTATTTACTTATTTTTTATTTTTACTTATTTTTTATTTGCTTATTTACTTATTCATATATTTATTTACATTTTCATATATTTATTTATTATTTACTTTTGTATTTACTTATTTTTTACTTATTGCTTATTTACTTATTTGCTTATTTATTTACTTGCCTACGTATTTACATATTTGTTTACTAATGTATTTACTTATTTACTTTGCACATGTATTTACTTATTCATATACGTATTTACTTATTATTTATTTATTTACTTATTTACTTATTCATATATTTATTTACTTATTTGCTTATTTACTTATTCATACATTTATTTACTTATGTATTTACTCATTTATTTGCTTATGTATGTACTTATTTACTTTGCATAATTATTTACTTATATATTTATTTACTTGTTACTTATTTAATTACTTGCTTATTTACTTATTGTTATTTATTTATTGATTACTTATGATGTGTTTCCAGCTGAATTGGAATATTGAGAAGGAGGCGGGGCTTTATTTTTGCACTCTTACTCATCTTTCACTTGCAGCAAACTAATGGTTGAAGGGGCGTGGCTATACATATTTTGCCCAATACGTAAAACTGACGTCATCAGATAAAGGCTGCTGTTCCAGAGCGGAAGCTGATGATAAGGCTATTAATAAAATAACGATGTGTTAATTTTAGTGTCTGTGAGTAACTATATTGCATATGATTTCATTTTAGATTTGTTATCTGACATGCTAACTGGAAAAGCAAAGTTTGCTCACATAACTTGGACATTTTTGTATGTAGTATACTAGTTCCTGCTGCTTGCAATACCGCTACTGTATCGTCATGACAACATTGGTCAATCAAATGAAGACTCGTTCACAGTTAATAAAATGAGTATATTTGAATGAAATTAGTATACTTTTAATAAAATTAAATCAGTATATTTTATTTGATTTACATACATCGTTAAATGTAGGACGTTTTATAAAATTACTTTAATAATTAAATATTTATTACAAAGCAATTGGTTTCTGCGTTTGGCCGTGTGCATGCAAAATTTTAATTTTCAGCTCAGAATTTTCATTTCTTGTCTGTCTTGTTTTTAAAGTGCATTCTGGGATTGCTTTCTTTCTTGGTGAAGCATGTGGTGTATGGCATTTCTCTGAAGTAAGCTATTTTCTGAACAGCTGGCATCTTTAATGGCATAAATGTCGTCTTTTGTAGATTTTCACAAGGCTTTGAATGTGAGCAAGTATCCTCTTCTCTGTGATGCTGAGGATTTGTCTGCTCCATTAGATGGCGCTGTAATGCTTCAGTATGAGTGAACAGCATAATGATGAGCTGCTGGTGTCAGTGGAGGCTATTTGTGTGCGTGTATGTTACAGTCTGTCTCCGTTCATTGCTGTGTTTTTAAGGCTGATGGTTGGAGACTGTGCTTCAGTGATTCTGTTTTGCTCTGTGTTGTAAAATGAGATGTTCTCGAACCTGCGGCAAGTGTGGTTCCTTTACCTGTTTCTCAGTGTTTTATTAAATAAACAAACTTAACCTCTGCATCATTAGGGGCGGTTTTGTTTACTTATTTGTTTTGCCTGTTTATTTTTTTTATTAATTTAATTTATTTTATTTTGTAATTTATTTATTTTGTATTTATTTATTTGTGTATTTTATTTCATTTATTTATTTGTGTATTATCTAATACCTTTTTCGAAAGCATGTGTTTTTTTGGAATTTTAATATTTCCATTTAAACCTCAATTTTACACTCAGAGGAAAAAAAAATCAAGAGTTCCATTTAGATCCTAGAGGACAAAAATGTCCCTTTACTAACCCATCAATCCCATTTAAAACATTAGAATAAAATTGTTAGATTGAAACCCACAAGCGATGCGCTGTCGCATCACAGCAATAAGGTCGCTGGTTCGAGTCCCGGCTGGGTCAGTTGGCACTTTTGTGTGGAGATTGCATGTTCTCCCCATGTTCGCATGGGTTTCCTCCAGGTGCTCCGGTTTCCCCCACAAGTCCAAAGACATGTGCTATAGGTGAATTGGGTAAGCTAAATTGTCCGTAGTGTATGTGTGTGAATGAGTGTGTATGGGTGTTTCCCAGTGATGGGTTGCAGCTGGAAGGGCATCCGCTGCGTAAAACATATGCTGGATAAGTTGGCGGTTCATTCTGCTGTGGCGACCCCAGATTAATAAAGGGACTAAGCCGAAAAGAAAATGAATGAATGAAACCCACAATAATATTTAAAATATTAGTAAGTTTAATATATATAAAATCATAATTTCTTGGATGGACACCTTCAAATAATAAATATTGAAGCAAATAGCTATAACAAATGTTTAAAATATTAATATTAAACATAAAATATTTTATACCAGCATCATTTAAGCACAGAATCATGCGGTCTTTTTGTGGCTTGCATTCTGCTGATGCACGCATCATTAAACTGTGCTGAAATATATTAATTTATAACCCAAATAATAATAAAATATATATAAAACATACCAATTTACAAAGGCTAATATTAAGTCTTAAAATAATTTAACATTTTAAAATGTTGAAACTAAACTAACGTTTTGTGGGGAAAAAATAAATAAATAAATTAAAATATGCCACAATGTTTCTGAGCAAATAACAAAAACGTATAATTATGTACACTGGTTTTGATGTCATGGGGTTGTTTGCAGCTAAGTACTGTAAAATTCCTATGCATTACAGACTGATTCAAGACTAATATCTCAAAAAAGCTTAGCAAATTAGATTTACAAATTGTTGACCTTATTCTACGATGCTGAAGTGTACTCGTTTATGCGATCTGATGTAGAACTTTCTATGGGAGAAATGACTAGGAATAATAAACCGCAGAAAATGGTCAAACTACTTGCTCTACAGACAAGTGTGTTCATGACTATACATAAACAGAGAATAATATAATAAGAAAATATCCATCTGTAACATCAAGTAACCTAACGAGCTGACAGAGAAAAATACAGCTAATAAAACATACTCAACCTCATCAACATTTTCCTTTCTCATTAACCCCACTTAGTGCTACTAAATCAGCATCAGGTCATTGATGACCGCAGTGCTCGTGTTGTCTTAACTTGCTTGAGCTGGTTTGATCATTGTTTATTTACTCAAAGCCAGTGTCAGGAGCAGTTTGTCTGATTCAGGGTGTGATGTTGAGTGTGTGCGCGAGTGTTTTCTGTCGGCTTTGTTCTGGAGGTGTGTGTGTGTGTGTGTGCCGCAAGACCTCATGTTTCTGACTCTAGGACTCTGAATATTTATCATCAGTTCTACTGGCCGCTTCTGATCGTAATCTCTATTGATAAGGGCAAACTTTGTCACAAACACTCTCATCCCGGCGGCTCCACGTCATCTGTGTTTATGAGCTCTAGCTGAACACACTAGAGGAAGTCACTGCGCATCGCTGTTCTGAGGTCAACTGCTTTGGTTTCAGATTAAAATTTTTAATGTTGACTTTATATATATATATATATATATATATGTAATTTACTTATTCATATACTTATTTACTTATTTATTTAATTATATATTTGTTCATTTACTTATTTGCTTATATATTCTTATATATTTACTTATGTATTAGCTTATTTATTTACTTAAGTAAATAATTTAAATATTAAATATTCAATAGTTAATATATAAATATTTTACTAAGTAAATAAATAAGCAAATAAATGCATAAGTAAATAAATAGACAAATAAGTAAGTAATTAGGTGTGTGTGTGTGTGTGTGTGTATATATATATATATATATATATATATATATATATATATATATATATATTATTTGCTTACATTTATTTATATTCTTATATGTTTACTTGTGTATTTATTTATTTGCTTTTTTATTTAGTTATTTTTATATTTATTTACTTAACTATTTTCTTATTTGCTTATTTATATTTAGATTCTTATGTATTTACTTATTTGCTTATTTACTTATTCATATACTTATGATTTTTGTTTACCTATGTATTTATTTACTTATTTTCTTCTTTACTTGCTTATTTGCTTTTTTATTTACTTATTTGCTTATTTATTTGTTCATATATTTATTTACTTTTTTTTTTTTTTTTTACTTATTTACTTATTCATATATTTAATTAGGTGTTGCTTGTCATGTGCATTAATATTAAGCACTGAAGCTGATTATCTTGTGTTTGTCCCATCAGCCCCTGGGTGCTGCGGGCAGCTGGAAGTCCGCCGTCCACGTCCACATTCGCCTCTATTGTGGAGGAGGAGCGACAGCAGGAAGCAGCTCTGATCCGCAGCCGAGACAAACCACTCGCACTCATACAGGTAACAGACACACCTGTGCTATCTGATACACTGACTAACTCTAACTCATAATAAAAACTCGATTGACATGGCAGATGACTTAAAACTAAGAAAGTGGCATAATGTGCTTAATCACGTTTTTTTTACTGTTTAAAACAATAAAATGTATGCGCTCATGCAGTTATTAAGGGAAATATGTAGGGCCAGACAGAATCTGTGGACGTTTTTTGCTATTTCTGCGCAAAATTTAAAAAAACATAATAATAAAATAAATAAATAAAAAATAACAATAATAATAAAATATATTTTTATGTTTAGAAATGTGTTTAAAATGTTCTCTCCGTTAAACCAAAATTGGAAAAAAAATATAAACAGGGGGGCTAATAATTCGGAGTTCAATTGTATCTATTTATTTTTATATTTATTTATTTTTATTTAATTTATTTTTTGTTTTATTTTTTATTTTTATTTAATTTATTAAAATTTTTATTTAATTACTTATACTTTTATTTTATTTTTTTATTACATTCATTTTTTATTAAATTTATTTAAATTTATTTTATTTTATTTTAATTTTTACTTTTATTTTTATTCAATTAATAAATTTTTTTATTATTATTTATTTATTTAATTTTTTATTTTAATTTAATTTATTTTAATTTATTTGATTTTATTTAATTCATTTTTTTGTTATTTTATTTTTATTTATTAATTTTTTTTATTAAATTTATTTTTATTTTACTTTATTAAATTAATTTTTTTAATTTTTTAATTTTATTATTTATTTTTTATTTTTAATATTACATGAGGACAAATAATGATGTCTTCAAATGTACAGTTGAAGTCAGAATTATTCGCTCTCCTGTGAATTTTTTTTATTTTATTTTTTTTATTTTTATTTATTTATTTATTTTTTTTATTTACATTTTTTTTTTTCCTCAAGTGTTTCTCAAATAATGTTTGACAGAGCAAGGGATTTTTCACAGTATTTCCTATAATATATTTTTCTTCTGGAGAAATTCTTATTTGTTTTATTTCGGCTAGAATAAAAGCAGTTTTTAATTTTTTAAACACCATTTTAAGGTCAATATTATTAGCCGCCTTAAACAATATTTGTTTTTCAATAGTCTACAGAACAAACCATGATTATACAATGACCTGCCTAATAACCCTAACCTGCCTAATTAACCGAGTTAAGCATTTTAAATGTCACTTGAAGCTGAATACTAGTGTCTTGAAAAATATCTAGTGGAATATTATGTACTGTCATCATGGCAAAGATAAAATAAATCAGTTAGTAAAATGAGTTATTAAAACTATTATGTTTAGAAAGGTGTTGAAAAATCGTATCTCTGTTAAACAGAAATTGGGGGAAAAAATTTACAGGGGGGCTAATAATTCTGAATTCAACTGTCTGTTTTGTACGTTGACATTTTTCTCATCTGTACAATAGATTGAAGAACGAGCCGTTCAGGACCTGTTAATCCATTACAACGCATTTAACAACCCAGATGAGCTGATACTGGTGGAAAGGTCAGATCAAGGCCCAGTCGCCACCCCAACCTGGAACAAACACTGACCCATCACAGTAACCATCACAACTACGCTTAGGATTTCAATAGTATTCATCTAAGTTCTGTTTCCCAACATTATTCTGCATTAGCCACACTCGTTTAACTCTACTGCTTTAACTCTGCTTTTCCTCCTGAGAATATGAAAGAGAAACCCTGGAGAGATGCCACATGTGCCAAAATATGTTTGCTGCATCGTTTCTCTCTTTATTTTTTATGGTTTAATGGTCTGCATCTCACAGGCAGTGTGTGTTTTTTAGCAGATCTGACACACATATCGCTATGAATCAGTGTTAATTTTGTCAACAATAATAAGGTGAAAAAAAACGTTCGCCTATAGCTGAACACATACAGGTCCTTTGCACTAGAAACTGATCTGCTTATCTAATGAATGAACAACGTTATTGTTGATGACAAAGACAAGACTAAAATGTAGTCAAAAAATAAATATGTTAATTTATAATTTCCTGCATTCTGTTGTGCATTTATTAAATAAACAGATCGGAGTGCAACAGACCTGTCAATATTCTTTGTCAAGCCATTTTTGTTGACGAAATTATCTCTGCTGTGAAAGTTTGTGACTAGATAGGAAAAAAAAATGTAATCAGCCATACAAAGCAATGGACTTTTATTAGGGGCTGGTTTAAAAGAAGTCATGTGCACAACAGCAACGACAAAAGAGAGATTTACACACATGCATTTTTATTTGCTTTCTCACACAATTTACATAACATTCACATTTAGGGCTGGGTCTAATAATAGTTTTTTTTTTTATTATTGTTAAAGGGATAGTTCATGCAAAAATGAAAATTCTGTCCTTCACTTGTTCTATATGTGTTTGAGATTTTCTTTTCTTCAGTTAAACAGATTGGAAGATATTTTGAAAAATGTGGGAAACCGGTAACCATTGACTTCAGTAGTATTTGTTTTTTCTGCTATAGCTGTCAATGGTTTCCAAAATTGTTTTTCCTACAAGGGGAAAATAAATACTATTAAAGTCAATGGTTACCGGTAACCATTGACTTCAGTAGCATTTGTCAATAGTTACCGGTTTCCAAAATTCTTCAAAATATCTTTTTTTTTTTGTTCAGGAAAAGAATTTTGGAAAGAATTTTGGAAACTGGTAACCATTGACATCGCTTGTAGAAAAAACAAATACTATTGAAGTCAATGGTTACTGGTAACTATTGACTTCAGTAGTATTTGTCATCTGTTTTTTTTTTTTTTTTTTTTTTTTCAGCAGGAAAAGAAGGTATTTCTAGAAATCTTCGAAACCGGTAACCATTGACACCCCTTGTAGGAAAAACGAATACTATTTAAGTCAATGGTTACCGGTTTCCTACAAATGGTGTCAATGGTTACCAGTTTCCAAAATCGGTACACAAATCGGCTTACAAAAAAAAAGAAGATATTTTGAAGAATTTTGGAAATCGGTACCCATTGACAAATACTACTGAAGTCAATGGTTAACCGTAACCATTGACACCCTTAGTAGGAAAGCATTAACTTTTGATAGTCAATAGTATTTGTATTTCCTACAAGGGGTGTCAATGGTTACCAGTTTCCAAAATTCTTCATATATTTTGGTTACAGGTTTCCTACTAATGGTGTCAGTGGTTACCGGTAACCATAAACTTCAATGGTATTTGTCAATAGTTACTGGTTTCCAAAATTCTTCAAAATATTTCCTTTTTTGTTGTTAAGGAAGAGAATTTTGGAAACCGATAACAATTGACACCACTAGTAGGAAAAACAAATACTATTGAAGTCAATGGTTACCGGTTTCATACTAAGGGTGTCCAGTAGCATTTGTCAATAGCTACCAGTTTCCAAAATTTTTCCAAATGTAAAATATATATTTCTTTTTTTTATTCAGCAGAAAAAAGAAGATAATTTGAAGATTTTTGGAAACCGGTAACCATTGACAGCCCTAGTAGGAAAACCAAATACTGTTGAAGTCAATAGTTACCGGTTTCCTACTAAGGGTGTCGATGGTTACCGGTTTCCAAAATCGGTACACAAATTGGTTTACAAAAAAAGGAAGAATTTTGGAAACCGGTAACCATTGACAGCCCTAGTAGGAAAACCAAATACTGTTGAAGTCAATGGTTACCGTTTTCCTACTAAGGGTGTCAATGGTTACCGGTTTCCAAAATCGGTACACAAATTGGTTTACAAAAAAAAAAAAAAGGATATTTTAAAGAATATTATTGAAGTCAATGGTTATCGGTTTCTTACTAAGGGTGTCGATGGTTTCTGGTAACCATTGACTTCAGTAGTATTTATCAGTGGTTACCGGTTTCCAAAATTCTTCAAAATATCTTCTTTTTTTGTTCAGCAGAAAAAAGAAACTCAAAGGTTTAAAACCACTTTAAGTAGTGAGTAAATTTCCAAATTGTTTTTGTTTTGGTGAACTATCCCTTTAAAACATTATTCTAATATGAATGGGATGATAGATTTAAAAAGTCAAATGTAATTGTCTGTTCTTGAATACCTCAGTCATATTTTTGCTTCATGTTAAGAGGAGATATTTGCAGTGGCATGCAATAAAGAGTTGAATGTGAGCATCAGCAGTTGTTGTTTTGCATCTTTTTTATGAACACAGAGTGGGGGAAATTCGTATTAAACGCGTCACCATTTTTCTCAGAAAACATTTTTCTAAAGGTGCTGTTGACTTGACATTTTTACCAGATGTTGGTAACAACCAAAGAAATCCATATATGCAAGGAAAACAAAACAAATTAGTTTACAAATTAAGTTGTGTGATAAAATGAAATGAAGCAGGGAAAAATTATTGAACACATGAAGAAAGGGAGGTGAAGAAAGACAGTGAAAGCCCAGACAGCAGCTGAACTCTCTCATGCTGCGTTCACACCAGACGCGGAAGAAGCGTCAAGCGCGAGTGATTTACATGTTAAGTCAATGAAAATGTGCGAATAGGCATCCTGTGATGCGAATTGCAAATTGCGCGAATGGCGCCGCGCGAATTGAGAGTTTGATGCGCTTAACGCGCAAATCGTGCGAAATGCTCGAGTTCAAAAATCTGAACTTCTGTGGACATTCGCAGCGCGTTAACCAATCAGGAGCTTGCTATTGTAGGGGCATGATTGTGACGTAGCACAGTTTATCAAACTGGGCTTGGCTCAGTCAGAAGCACCGCTGAAAGCCTCCGTCATCCAGGTTAAGTTTCTGGAAGAGTTTATGAGCTCACAGAGCTGGGTGCACCTCTGAAAGTATCTAGTGGACTCAGACACTGCTCCAAATGTATCGACGCTGTTTTTCAGCCTTTATAAAGCACATAAACACAGTTATTTTCTCAATAAAATCCATGTTAGCCATTTAGCAACGAAGCTACAGTCACCGGGCAGACGGAAGCCCTGCTCATGATGCAAATCCGCGTCTGTTCTGAAGTGAATTTGACGCGCGAAAACGAAGCAGAGTTTGACGCGCAAATGAAGCAGAGTTTGACGCGCGAATGAAGCGAGTAAACTCAAATGTTCACGCGTCGATTTATCCGGTCATTCCGCGTCTGGTGTGAACGCAGCATCTCAGTAGTTCTTCGGCAACCCTCTGCCCTTCATCAGTGTAAATGAATATCAGCTGCTTCAGTCCAACATCTACAAGGAAGCCAAGGAAACTCTCAAATGCTTTCAGAGAAAGAAAATCAAGCTGTAGAATGGCCCAGGAAATCACCTGACTTGAATCCAATAGAAAATACAAAATAAAGCTCAGATTTGATAGGCGAGACCCACAGAAGCATCAGGATTTTTACACTTAGTTGAAGTCTGTGAAAAACTCACACCTGAGCAATGCATTTGACTTCATTCTCCATATGAGAGGCGTCTTTAAGCTGCCATCTGCTAAAATCTGCTTTAATTCAATGTTAACAGCTCCTTTAGAAATATGATTCCCAGGAAAAAAACATGACGTGTTCAATACTTAATTTCCCCGCTGTATGTCATCATTTGCTCAGCCTCATGTTATGAATTTTATTATTATTATTTTTTTTATTTTACTGGAGGTCTCCAGATCTGCCATTAGTGTGTCAAACACATTGCCCTCTACTTACAGTCGGCGCATGTTAATTTGGGATATGAATGAGTAATTTAACATAAAAATGTGACAAATCATCTTTAATTGCTCTTCATTTTTATATAACAATGCACTGTGACCTGGTCAAGTGATCCAGTGGTATAATTTATTCCTCTTTTTTTTCCTCCTAAAAAATTACTGTAATTTTTTTTTATCTTTTTCTGGCTGTATTAAAGTGACAGTTCACTCATTAATGGACATGTTCTCACCATTTAATCGCACTTTAAATTGTTCTAAACATTTATGAGTTTCTATTGTCTGTTGAACACAAAACAAGATATTTTGAGGAATGTTGGAAATGTAATTATTTTTCCCAGTATTCTTCAGTATATCGTCTTTTGTGTTCAACAAAAGAAAGAAACTCAAACAGGTTTGGATCAAGTGGAGGATGAGGAAATGATGACAGACTTTTCATTTTGGGTGAACTGTCCTTTTAAGATGAATTTGTCATGCATTCATTTTCCTTCGGCTTAATCCTTTATTTCAAGAGTTCACGCTTAGCTGATGATTGATTATAAAGCAAGTTTGGCATGCTGTCCCGGGAGAGAGCCCTAAACTCATAGGATCCTCGAGCCCTGGGCTTCCTCCCGTTTGCAGGGCGAGAGGGGAGCTTTGAGCACAGGTAGATCTCGAGAACTCCCCCTTTTTGAAAAGAGCTGATGACAGAAAATGATTGCTAAAGAAGAGATATGCTGTTGGATGAGTGTTTGACTGGAGTGCTAAATTTAGATTGATCAATTAACCTGTAGTGCATGTTTTTGGAATGTGGGAGGAAACCATAGAACCCGGGGGAAACCCACACGAGCACGGGACATGCTAATGTCCCACAGAAACGACAGCCGGCCTGTTAAAGGACTAGAACCAATGACGTTCTTGCTGTGAGGCAACAGTGTTAATCAGTGGGCCATCGTGCCGCCCTATGAAGGGAAAGGTGGGGGAGTAGGGGTGGAAGGGGGGGGGGATTCTTTAAATCGAAGATGACTGTAATGAGAAACCATGGCTCTTTATAGTGGGTTAGGAATCGTCTGATTGGTGGTTCACACATAGTTAATGCAGAACCAGCTGTGTTCAATCATAATCACTTGATCCTCTTGAAATGAGTTTATAAATAAACTTCACTTATCAGGAGTCACCACAGCGGAATGAACCGCCAACTTATTTAACATACGTTTTACACAGCGGATGCCCTTCCAGCTGCAACCCAGTACTGGAAAACACCCATACACACTCATTCTCTCTCACACACACACACACACACTCTCAAACACTACAGCCAATTTAGTTTTTTTCAGTTCACCTATAGCGCATGTATTTGGGCTGTGGGGGAAACCGGAGCACCCAGAGGAAACCCACGCGAACACGGGGAGAACATGCAAACTCCACACAGAAATGCCAGCTGGTCCAGCCGAGACTCGAACCAGCGACCTTCTTGCTGTGAGGCGAAAGTGCTACCCACTGAGCCACCGTGTCGATCAACTTGGCATGCATTTTCCCCATATCCACCAGACAAATGTCAAAGTGTTATGATTTAGCCGTTTGTTTGAAGATCTAACCCAACGAACACTTTCTGCTCCACTGATGTAATTTTCTGGAAATCCACGTTTTTCAGCATTATGTGGTCGGGTGCTGTTCTGCATCATCTGAAATTGAACAGAACTGGGAGTCAGAAACAAGCAAAGCAGAAATGAGGGATCGAAGCATTGATCATTTAATGTTTATTTTTAATGTTGTTAATAAAACAATTATGCATTCCTATACATGCAGTATAAATACACTCACTGGCCACTTTATTAGGTACACCTGCCCAACTGCTCGTTATCGCAAATTTATAATCAGCCAATCACATGGCAGCAACTTAATGCATTTGTGCATGTAGACATGGTCAAGACGATCTGCTGCAGTTTAAACCGAGCATCAGAATGGGGAAGAACGGTGATTTTTAAGTGACTGAGCGTGGCATGGTTGTTGGTGCCAGACGGGCTGGCCTGAGTATTTCAGAAACTGCTGATCTATTGGGATTTTCACGCACAACCATCTCTAGGGTTTACAGAGAATGATCAGAAAAAGAGAAAATATCTAGTGAGCGGCAGTTCTGTGGGCGCAAATGCCTTGTTGATGTCAGAGGAGAATGGCCAGACTAGTTCCAGCTGATAGAAAGGCAACAGTAACTCAAATAACCACTCGATACAACCGAGGTCTGCAGAAGAGCATCTCTGAACTCACAACACATCCAACCTTGAGTCAGATGGGCTACAGCAGCAGAAGACCACACCGGGTGCCACTCCTGTCAAAGGAAACTGAGCCTACAGTTCACACAGGCTCACCAAAATTGGACAATAGAAGATTGAAGAAACGTTGCCTGGTCTGTTGAGTCTTGATTTCTGCTGCAACATTTGGATGGTAGGGTCAGAATTTGGCATCAACAACATGAAAGCATAGATTCACAGTTCAGTATCAACAGTTCAGGCTGGAGGTGGTGGTGTAATGGTGTGAGGGATCATTTCTTGGCACATGTTGGGCCCATTAATACCAATTAAGCATTGTGTCAACGCCACAGCCAACCTGAATATTGTTGCTGACCATGTCCATCTCTTTATGACCACAGTGTACTCATCTTCTGATGGCTACTTCCAGCAGGATAACGCACCATGTTATAAAACACGAATCATCTCAGACTGGTTTCTTGAACATGACAATGAGTTCACTGTACTCAAATGGCCTCCACAGTTAACAGATCTCAATCCAATAGAGCACCTTTGGGATGTGGTGGAATGGGAGATTCGCATCATGGATGTGGAGCTGACAAATCTGCAGCAATTGCATGATGCTATCATGTCAATATGGACCAAAATCTCAGAGGAATATTTCCAGCACCTTGTCGAATCTATGCCACGAAGGATTAGGGCAGTTCTGAAGGCAAAAGGTGGTCCAACCCAGTACCATAGGGTGTACCTAATAAAGTGGCCGGTGAGTGTGTGTGTATATATATATATGTATATGTTTGTATGTAGTTGTATAACTATGTTTTGACACATTATTTGCAATATGTGGCTAATAAATAACTAAATTTTAATGGGTCAAGTAAGAAATATTCCACTGGACAATACAAAAAATCCTTAGCGTTTTGTCTGGTAAAAGTCTGAAATTTCATTCAAAATTATCTTAAAAAGTCCACTTATATGGATGGATGGATGGATGGATAGATAGATAAATAATAAATCTCATATGAAAATCACGACCCCGGTGTCCGTCTGTGTCTGTTTTTAGCCGAGTGTTTGACTCAGTGTTTTTACAGTTGTCGGGGTCACAGAAGATCTGGCCTGGAGTGACGTGACTTGAGTGATGTCACCGCTTCTTCATTTGTCAAATTTGCACTCATGCAGTCATCTCAAGCCCGTCTTAATGAATTGATGTTTGGTGTGATTTGATTAAGCAGACAGTCCTTTCCTTTCCAACAAACCTCTCTCTTTGCATACGTTACGGTCATCAGAGTATTAAAAACTCTCGGTTCAGCGAGCTGATGACATGACCTCTCCAGAAATAAGTGCGTGACGGTTAAGGGTCCTAATATACTGTAATGAGTGCAACCCGGCAGTTCAAGCATCTGCCAGACATAAAGTGAGCTGAATGATAATCACGGACTCATCTCTATTAGTCAGAGAGAAAAAGTAGTGCCCCGAGAAGCCTATAAAGAGCCCTCATCAAAAAATACTATAGTAATTTAAAGTAAATACTGTAAGGTTTGTGAACCATACTATGTAAAAGTGTATTTAAATGTATCTACAACTCTTTGTTAATGAATGCTGTAGTGTTAACAATAGTAAACTGATATTCTCTGACAAATACTGTGGTATGCTTTAGTTTTTACCATAGTAAACTGGTTTATTGTAGTAGAATATACCCTGAAGTTGTAGAAAATATAGTATTGAGTCAGTTGTTTATATTACTATAGTCATTGTGTTACCACAGCACCTGTGTGGTGTAGTATCTGATATGTGGTGTAGTTGTGTGTTGTTTGTGTGTAGTTGTGTAGTAGTTTTATTTTAAAATAATTGTATCAGTAAAGCATTTACCACTTTGTAATGTTCCCATTCTTTTTCACAACACTTTAAAAGATGTCTAGGGACTGAAGACACTAAGTGATGATGTGTTTTAGGTGTAATTTTGTCTCATTCTTCCTTCAACAAGTCTTAAGGTGGGCCACAGTACGGGGTCTTCGTTGTCACATTTTGCGCTTCAATATGCGCCACACATTCTCTATTGTAGACAGGTCGGGACTGCAGGCAGGCCAGTCAAGTACCTTTATCCTCTTCCTCCGCAGCCAGGACTTTGTAATGTGTGCAGAATGTGGTTTTGCGTTGTCTTGTTGAATGCATGGACATCCCTGAAAAAGAAGGCAGCATATTGTGCTCCAAAATCTCTACTTTTCAGCATTAATGGTGCCATCACAGAAGTGCAAGTTCCTTGCCAAGGGCACAGACACAACCCTAAACCATGACAGACCCTGGCTTTTGGACAGCCTGGATGACCTTTTCCTTCTTTGGTTCGAAACCCACGGCATCCATTTCTCCGAAAAACACCTGAAATACTGATTCATCTGACCATAATACACGTTTACACTGTGTGATGGTCCATCCCAGATGCCTCTGAGCTCAGAGAAGTTGACTGCATTTTTGGACACTGTTAGCATAGGGCTTCCTTTTGGCACAGGACAGTTTTAACTGGCATTTGTGGATGTAATTATGTATTGTGATATTTCACAATGGTTTTCCAAAGTAGTCCTAAGCCCATGTGGTGATATGGCTTATAGATGAATGAGGATTCTTGATGCAGTGCCGCCTAAGTGATCAAAGATCACTGTTGTTCAGCTTAGGCTTTTGCCCTTGTCTTTTAGGCACTGAAAATCCTCCAGATTCCTTGAATCTTTTATGGATGTTCTGCACTGTTGAAGGTGAAATATCCAATTGACTTCTGCTCTTTCTTTGAGAAACATTGTTTTTAAACAAATCAATCTTTTTCTCATGTATTTGTTGGCAAACTGGCGATCCTCGGCCCATCTTTGCTCCTAAAGGACTAGACCTTGGATGCTGCTTTTGTACCAAATCATAATTACTGGTATATCGTGTGTTGTATATGGTATTACTGTTACTGTAAACTTTATTGTCCCGTTCTTGGGGCGATTTGTTCTGCAGTGTCCTAGATTTGCAACACATATATTACAGTATACCACACACTTAAGGCAAACATTAAACAACATTAATAGTACTTAAAAACAGCGGCTATCTCTTCCCATTAAAATGCAGCAAATCTATTACACAAGGAACAAATGAAAATGTAAAGCTATTGGTCCTTGCCAATGGGACCCTACACCAAGATCCTGAGGGAAGTATTTGAAATTAATCAAAAAGAGGATGGGATAGATCAGATGTAATTTCTTTAACACCTGGCTTTTATACAAATAGGATAACCCCAGCACTTTACCCCCAATACTTTGCTGCAGGTAGGCATGGGACGATAACCGGTTTGAAGGTTTACCACGGTTTGGAAAAGTCATGGTTTTCAAACCGCAAGATTTTCTGTTATACCGTTCCTGCGATTATATGTCTTTTTTTTTTGTTGTTGTTTGTTTTTTATGCGTGTTAAGACTATTTAATTTAGTTTATTAGGGGAAAATTATCTCCAGAGGAAAACAAGTCAACAATGATTTATTTAATTATTTAGCCACGTGTTATTGACATTTTAAATGTTCCTTTAAACAATATATACAGTTGAATTCAGAATTATTAGCCCCCCTGTTTATTTTTTTCCCCAATTTCTGTTTAACGGAGAGCAGATTTTCTCAGCACATTTCTAATCATAATAGTTTTAATAACTCATCTCTAATAACTGATTTATTTTATCTCTGCCATGATGACAGTAAATAATATTTGACTAGATATTTTTCAAGACACTTCTATACAGCTTAAAGTGACATTTAAAGGCTTAATTAGGTTAATTAGGTTAACTAGGCAGGTTAGGGTAATTAGGCAAGTTATTGTATAATGATGGTTTGTTCTGTAGACTATCGGAAAAAAAAATAGCTTAAAGCGGCTAATAATTTTGTCCTTAAAATGGGGTTTAATAAATTAAAAACTGCTTTTATTCTAGCCGAAATAAAACAAATAAGACTTTCTTCAGAAGAAAAAATATTATCAGACATACTGTGAAAAATTTCTTGCTCTGTTAAACATAATTTGGAAAATATTTAAAAAAGAAAAACAAATCAAAGGGGGGCTAATAATTCTGACTTCAACTGTATATAGCATTCAATGTGGAAAAATGTTTGTTTTTCCAAATTAAACTATTTTTTTAGGGTAAAAAAATCAATTTTTTTTTCACAGTGGAAAAAGATGTTTTTTACCCAGATATTTAAAAAAAACATTTTTCAGAGCAGTAATCACTATACGGTGATACCGCGAAACCGTGAAATATTTGTCCAAGGCAATCATAACATCAAAATCTTATACCGGCCCATGCCTAGCTGCAGTTAAAACCTTAGACTTCTTCTTCCTTAGTTCTTCTGTTTTACTTTTAAAGTAGCAAACCAACAAATCATTGAAAAAGTTTAAATGGATGTAGTGTCTGGTATGTGGTTTAATGTTGTGCAGTATCTGGTTATGTGGTGTAGTTGTGCAGTATCTGGAGCTCCAGCTGCTCTTCTCCTCTGATCTGGTTTGTCAGTGCTGTATGCAGGCATGTGGATTATCTGACTGATGAGCAGCTCTCAGTGCGGTGTATTCTAAGCGTGCCCAGAACGTGCCGAGTGACATCACTGACTCTGAGCTCATGGGGGCTCCGCCACGTGCCGCTCTGAGCAGTTTCTGCACCGCGCCAGATCCGATTCATTACCGAGCAGGCCAGAAAGAGACTTCTCAGAAAAAAATCAGCATGTGTTGCTGAGCAGGGGCTGGAGAACAGGATAAACCCAGCTCCTTTTCTTCAGCCATGGGGACTTTCACTGTCTACACTGGCTCCATTAAAACTTTATACACATATATTTCTAATTAAAGATGTTTATTTAATTAAATTCAATTCATCTTTATTTCTATAGCACTTTTACAATCTAGATTGGGTCAAAGCAGCTAACAGAGACATTTTAGTAAATTGAAACTGTGCCAGTCCAGTTTTCAGAGTTAAAGTTCAGTTTGGTTCTGTTCAGTGTGGTTTAATTTTTACTGCTGAAAGTCCAAACACTGGAGAGTAAATCCATCAATGCGCAGCTCCACAAGTCCCAAACCATAATCGATCAACAATATGTGGATCTGTCAATTTTGAGATTTGTAAAATTTAAATTACGAGGCTTTTTACTACACTGTAAAAACATTCTTGCTGCATTAAATGTTTTAGCTCAATCAAATTAACTTTTGTAGTCATCTCAACTTAATGTTCTTAGTCAATTTGATTGATTTAAATGTGCTGTATGTGATTTTTTGACTCTTCTAAAGCATAAAAATACCATAATATGCAGATATTTAAGAAGCATGCCAAGTGAACATTCTTGTTTGTCTGAAAAACAATGCTGAAGTCAGATATTCTGCTTTGAAAATGTGCGTTACGTACTGGACGACTGTCTTTGTTTTGGTCTCTTTAACCCGCCCACTGCCAGTTTAGCCAATCATATTCCTTTTGTGGAAAACCACATATTTCATCTATTCAGTCAGGAAGGCTCTCAAAGTGTGCGTCCGTGACCGAAATGTGACCTCTGGTGGACAGTAGCAGACTCCGAAATGAGACGCAGATTCAGAGTTCCACATGAGCTGGTTGTTAATTAGCAAATGATATAAATATTACGAACGTAAACATCAGGTGAGCAGGTTACATTGTAACCCCATGTCCTAACAACTCGCTACCTGAAGAGATTTGCAGTGATAAGCAATTTGGTAGTTTAGACCAGACCAAAAAAAGACAGAAATGTAAATGCAGCTATTTAGTAGCACAGAATAGTGCACTCACTGCACTCCAGCGAAATGGTCAGGTTTATAATCCAATTAATACATATTAAACCTCTTTAACATTATTAAATGTAGATGCTGAATCACTGATATGTGTTGGTTTGCACTGAGTCACAGTTCTTAAGTTCAATTTCTAACTTTCTAAGAACTTTCTAAGTTCTATTTTCCAGATCTGAGTTGAACTATCTGCTGCTGTTCTCAGTAGTATGGCAATAAATGTCATGTAAAATGGCGTTCAAACTCACATTATTAGCATTTAACACTGAATAAAGCACATGAGGTGTACCTGAGGTGATCATCATCATCTTGTTGTTCCCCTTTGTGAAATAGAAGCCGTTTCTAAAATATAAATTTCAGGTGTTGGTTAGGACAAAAACTCCTTTTAATATGGAGAATATTCCTTCTATCGTGTGCCATTGCTTTTATATAGGACACGATTTAAATCAGCCTTTAGGCTCGATAATAAGGCTCGCTCCTGTTGTTGTCGTCAATCTGGCAACCTGCACTTGCGTGTGTTTTGAACAAGGTGTGCAATACCTAGTTCAACCACTGGGTGTCAAACTTACATACTGTACCTTTTAGTTCAACTTTGTGTAACTTTAACAATTAGTTGAAACCTGATTACCTTATTACAATAAGTTAAAGCAACATAAAAATATTTGTTGTCTTGACTTTTTGATGTAAATTTATTTACAGTGTAAAAGAATGTTTCATATCTTTTTTTATAGTAGTTTTATTCATACTTGTATCGAGATGTTCATATAGTGTGTCCACAGTCATATTGGGGTGATATAAAGACAACAAATCTCTTTTTTTAAATTTCCTGATGTTAAAATAGGATCCAAATCCCTCCCATTTTGAGGCCGACCACATTTTATTTTGTACATTAACATAACGGATATCCATACAGCAGTGGATATTAATGTGTATTCTGTCATATTTGCCATGCAAAAACAGTGCAAAGGTAAACATGCATGCTGTGTGTGTTCGCTGTGTGTGTGTCAGTGTGTGTGCGTGAACTTTGTAACAAAATTGTGTGACTCATCGTTGCAGAAAGGTTTGAATTAACTCCACAACAAATGCATCAAATAATCATTGGGAAATTTCTCACTGTAGTATTTCTCACTATGTGAGATCTGCTTTCTTTTTGTCTGTCACTGTGCTGTTTATCTGACACAGACGGAGACGAATGGTGGGTGGGGAGAACCAGCATTAAAGGCACAGG